>VXBA01001111.1:42632-58984 GCA_013399895.1 Serilophus lunatus | reverse complement strand
CACAGCGCGGCCAGGGGGCGGCGGGGGCTCGGCGGGATGGCGGCCCCGCGCAAGGCGCGCTGGGAGCTGTAGTTCTCCCGCCGCCGCCCGCCCTGGCGCCCGGCGCGGCGCGAACTACAAGTCCCGGCGTGCCCCGCGGCCCGGCCGGCGGGGGCGGCGTGTGAGGGGCCGTGAGGGGCCGGGGGTCGCCCCTCGGACCTGGTGGCGGCTGCTCGTGTTTGCGTTTGAAATAATGCGCTAAACTCGATGTTTGCCTCGTGTAATAATAAAAGCCCGTTGCTGCGACAGCTTGGGCTTCACCTGAAGCGCGGGGTTTAACTTCACACGCAGGCCCTGCTAGCGCAGGCTTGAAAGCCTCGGAAAAAAAAAAAAATCCCGAAAAATTGGGATATCCAGAGCCCTCAAAACGTGTTTAGTGTTTTAAACCTGGCAGCTGGTCTTGTAAAGCTTCCTCCATGGCCCGGTCCCTCCCAGAGCCCAAAGCCACGCTTGGGAGAAGTTTGGGTGAGCTCGAGTCTTTGTGAAATTTCCTCGAAATGCACTTCGGGTCCTTCTCAGCCTTTTCTTTTTCCTCAGAAACCCGAAGATTTTTTTTCAGCCCCCAGCAGCTGCCTCCTCTCCACATGCATTACGAGAAGGCTGGAGCTGGGATTTCAAACAGCAGAGGGTAACACTGAAATGGCAAAAATTGGGCGTTTTTTTCACTCGCCCTTCAAAAAAAATAAGAACTGAGTAAAGTCTCAGTCACCTCTATTAAATTTTTTTAATCCCTCTACCTTGTGAAAGACCCCCCCAAGGCTCAAGTCTCAAGACTGAGGTAAAACACCCAATGGAAAAAAAAACAGCAATTCCCATCGCCGGGGATTTCTGGGGACTCTGCAGAACTGAACCACTTCCAAGGAGATTGGGCATCTCTGTACAGCACAGGGAAATGACTCATTTCCAACTAAAGGAGATAAAAGCCTCTGCGTGCAGAGCGAGCTGCAGATGCAGGGCTGAGCCTCCCCGGTGCCTCGGGGCTGTCCCTGCAGCGCAGGGGGGTCCCGGAGCCTTTGGGGGCCGAGCCCCGGCTGCAGATGCTGAGGATATTCTTTATTCCATAAGGCTCGGAATAGAATTCCAGATCCGAGCCCTGGCTGCAGGTGCCGAGGATATTCTTTATTCCAGAAGGCTCGGAATAGAATTCCAGATCCGAGCCCCGGCTGCAGATGCTGAGGATATTCTTTATTCCATAAGGCTCGGAATAGAATTCCAGATCCGAGCCCCGGCTGCAGATGCTGAGGATATTCTTTATTCCAGAAGGCACGAGGCTTGGCTGCGGCTGCTGCAATCCCAGTGACCTTCACAGGGGATCAGAGGGAGCCTGAAAGCTCTCAGTGAAAAAAAGCTGATCAGTGGCTGCCAGCACAGACGTGGCCCGGGGCTCCTCCCGTGTTAGCCCGGGGCGCCCCCAGATTTGTCCCGCTGCAGAGAGGAGCCTCAGCCTGGCTAACACAGCCATTCCCAAACTCCTGACACAATCGATTTGGAGTCACCGTCCCTGGATGTGTTTAAGGAGAGGTTAGATGGTGAGCTTAGTGGCGTGGTTTAGATGGTTTTAATGGTATAGATGTCAGACTGATGTTGGGTAGGTTAATAACTTAGGTAAAGGTTGGACTTGATGATCTCTACGGTCTTTTCCAACCTTATTCATTCCGTGTGGAATTGTGTGTGCAATCCCCCAGCCCCGGCGGTGTGGTCAGCAGAGCTGCTCCCCTCCACCCCATCCCTTTGACCCCCCGCTCCTCCTCCTCTCCAATCCCCAGGAAGAGGCACATTAATACAGCTGCAGCCCTCTTCATCAAACTTTCCAGACGGCTCAGCGTTTTCTAAATAAAACCACGCGCTTGCAAAGGTTTCCTGCTGTCCCTGGAAGGCGAGGGCAACACTGGCCTCTTCTGGAGCGCTCCAGAAGCGGCGGCGAGGTCGAACCTGCCTGTGCCCGTGACACTGAACTGCCCAGGGGGGAACCAAGTGTCAGTCACGTTTTCCTGAATCCGGCACACACTAAAAAAGTCTCACCAGCCGCTTACTTTTATCTTGATACGGCTGTTGGGAGAGCAACTTTTTACACAGGCAGACGGTGGTAGCACGAGGGTTTATGGGTTTTAAACTAAAAGAGGGGGGAGATTTGGATGAGATGTAAGGAAGAAATTGCTCCCATGCGAGGGTGGGGAGGCCCTGGCACAGGGTGCCCCATCCCTGGGAGTGTCCAAGGCCGGGTTGGAACAACCTGGGACAGTGGGAGGTGCTCCATGACGAGGTTTTTAAGGAGGGGATCCCGGGTGCTGCTGCCCTGGGGGCTCTCCCCAGCATATGCCGTGCTGCCCCAGCCTCGGGGATGCCCACGCACTCTGCCTTTCTCCCACACACAAACTCCAGGCAGCTCTTGGCCACGAGCCCGCTCTGCTGTTTTCTTTCGTCCCCTGAAGCTATAAACAGCAGGGAGAGCAAACAGGCCGGGGCTGGCGGGGGGCTGGCAGCTCCCTGCGCCGCCTCTTTCCATGAATCCACCCGGAGCGGGAGGGGAGGCAGCAAACACCTCCGGAGTGGGGCTGCGAGGATGATGAGGCGCTTGTGGGGTGACACTTTTACCTCCAAAAGAGCCCCCTGGAGTCATACACATTGTCCTTTGCTTTTGGTGCTTTTCTGTCTCACCTCCCACTGTTCAAAGGCACTGCTTACCTATTTCTGGGAGTGTGCTTCATCTTCCTTCCTCTCTTTGTGTTGAAAGGGCTTCGCTCCAATCACGGGACAGAAGCTTCAGGGTGGCTCTTCCTAAGATCTCCCCCAAAGCACCCCTGCCTCTGCCTTGACTTGTGGAAATGGATGTTTCACCTCCCACGGTGCTGAAGTGGAGGTAAGGAGACACCCCTGCACCTCTGCAGTGAGTCCCCAACACCTGTGGCTCACTTTGGGTCATGATATTGATACACAGAATGTGAGAATTCTTTACCACCACACAAAAGTCAGCGCTTTAGAACAGCAAGGCTGGTTTTCAGCCTCCACCCCACCCTCGGGTACTGCTGCCATGGAGACTGAGCTGCAGCATCCAGCACAGCTCCCACACCACTTGTGCAACCCTCAAAGAACCCCATTTTCAGGGCCTGCTTGCAAACCTTGCTGGTGCTTAGGTATAAAAATGAGCATTTCCCTTATAAACCTCCTGAATACACTTGCTTAATCCCCAAAGGCCCAAATTCTGGCCCCCACTTGGTGAATGACTTCGTTAGTGCCAGAATTTGGAGCTGAGTGCACGAGGTGAGCCTGTTATCTAAAGCTGAAGGCAGGTACCTGCTAATCAAAGGACAAACTGAAAATCTCTCCTTCCAGCACAAGGCTCCTCTGCTCTCTGAGGTACAAATTTAAAAGGCCAGGTCCTTCAGGCAAAAACAAATATTGCCATTTTCAAGAGATTCTGTTCTTATTGTGGGACTTTAAATAAAATACCCCCTTCCTAATGGGCTGCTGCTTGAGCTCTATTTATTTATTTAATGCACACTGCCCTGTCTTTCTGTGACCTTTAATTTTTAGTAGATCTTTGTAGATGGGAGATCAGCAGGATGGAATGGGAATAGAGAGCAGATGTGTAACTGAGTCTGGGAGTTTGAGAGCCTTGTAACAAGGGGGGTTACAATAATTGTGGGGCAAACAGGGAATATCTGTGAACAGAAAAGCAACATGCTCTGCCACTGCACTGAGAGGAACTGTGGGCTTGTCCCTTGCTGTCCCTCTTTTGATGCAAGGACAGCAAAGCTATGCCAGGCTGCTTCAGCCGGAGACACTGAAGGGGAACCACAGCCTCTCCATTCTGTCAGAGATGAAAACATGCTGAAAGCTGAGCAGCCCCTGCACAAAGGGCTCCTGGAGAGACAAAGCTTTGTCACTTGAATCTTATGTAAGAACATACAGCAACAACCCTCTGCCTTCCCGAAGGGAGCAGCTCCTGTAGCAAGGTACAACGGGCTTCCCTAAATCCCATCCTTCCACCCACCTTGCAGAGAAGCTCAGCCAACAATCAGCACGCTCAGAAGCTTCTGTACTTTTGTTTTCCTTTCTGGTCCGGATAGTCGTGACTGTGTGAGTCAGATGGCTCCAGAGCCAGCATCCATACCCAGCCAAGACTGCAGGGAGCTCTGGCTTCTGAAGGGACTACACTTACATGACTAATTCTGGGTGGCCCAAAAACATCCACACAGACGTTTTGTATCTTCGAGTATTCGTCCTACTTGGAGCCTCTCCAAGGGGAAAAGAAAAGGTTAAATTATGCAAATGATGAGTGGCAGTATGGGTGCAATATTTAAAGGATAAATAACTTGCAAAGAAAATTAATAACTCATGGTCTTAAATAATTACTGTTGCATATAGCAGTGACTTCAGTGTCAGAGCCTTCCAGTCCTCAGTGCCGAAGAGCCTGGGACACAAACAGAAGGATGAAGCTTTTGAAAATACACAGGCTAAAAATACCACAGGCAACATAAGACGGAGAAACACAGCAGTTCTGGTGGATTAAAACAGGCCCAGAGCAGGGAATGCTGACGTGAGTGGAAGGGACGAGAATGGAAACTTTCATAGACGTAGGAAAGAGAAGTTTCTCCTTCGCGACAGTTGGTAACGTGTGCTGTCCACACCGAGCCCTGGTGGGGGTCAAGTGCCAGAATTTGCAAGGGAAGAGGCTCTTCAGGGGCAAAGGAGAGGGCTGGAGGCTTGAACCTGCTTTTTCTGTTCCCCTGGTCCATGTCCCCCTGGCTCAGCAGCGGGGCAGTTTGGGGAGGCTGGAATAAATAACCCCCCAGAGATGCTCACTGGAGCACCGCCTGGCCGCATCCCGGCTGCTAAATTTAGGTCCCTTCCAGCAAAAGAGCTTCTGCAAAGAGGCACAGGAATGAGACAGAGCTGTCGTAGGAGCTGGAAAAAAGAACCTGAGAGGGCTGATTTACCCATTTTAATAACCGTACTTTTGACATCGGAGGAGACTCAAGTCCCTGAGGATAAACACTTGAAGACAAGATCTGTATTATTCAAGGCTGATTTCCCTCTGTCAGCCTCGTGATCGTGTCCGTGGCTGACCCTGGCACGGTCACATGGGGGTAAAACTAAAGTCCCTCTGCCTGAAGGGTTTTGGCTTGAGGGCAGTGCCATTTATCAGGGCAAAATGATTACTCTTTATGCAAATAATCATTCTTGCAGAAATCATGGCTGTTTGTGACACAGAGTTCTTAGACAAAGGGGAATGATGCTGAAGACCCAGAGAAGCGCAGCGGGAGCAAAGGAGACACGATACAGGTAAGGAATCCCCACAGACAGCACGGGGGAAGGACCATCATCGCTGGCTCGAGGCTGCCGTGTCCTTGGCTCGTCGTCCCCCTCGGGCGTGCCCTGCTGCAGCCAGAGCCCCTCTGTGCTCCCAGAGGCGTCTGCAGGGAATGCCGGGGACGGGGAAGCCACTCCAGCCTGTCGGTGCTCCAGTAACCCCAAAAGGGCCGTTCCTACAGGCTCCCCGTGGAAAACTCTCCCTGCCCCGGTTTATAAACTGCAGTTTAGGGAAGGGCAGGGAGGGCTGGATCGCCTCCCGGATCGTCACTGCCGTGTCAGTCCCACCCCGCTCCAGGGCGGGGACTTTGGCACCCGGGGCAGCCGGCGGAGCTCTGCCCATCCCTGCAGGACAGCGGCCTGGCACAGCAGGTGGGTGCCAAGCCAACTGGGGGGTGCCCCTTGGCTCGGGGCCGGGGCTGGGCTCGGCCGGAGGGGCCTGGGAAGGGACCTGGGAAGGGGCCAAGCGCTCCCCGTTCGCCAAAGCGCAGGGACCGTGCGGGAGGGACATCCCCGGGCTGGGCGATGCCAAGGCACGGGGCGGCCCTGGGGGCTCAGGAAGGACGGCGAGGAGGAAGGTGACTGACCCTGCCCGGGCACAGGCAGAGCGGGTTTTGGCTCCTATTCTGCCATGCCCAGGCTGGCACATCCTCCCTGCTGGATGCTGGAGCTCGGAGGGGATGGCAGGGGGTGTGAAGCGGCCCGGGGTGGGCGGCAGCCTCAATGAGGAGTACAAGGCTATAAAATTATACTTTTACTCCTTTTGCGGGCAGTGGCCAGGTAAAGGCCAGTGTGGGGGATATTTCAGGGGCGTGTGGCAGAAGGGAGACCCTGTGCTGAGCTGCAGGTCGGGCAGAAGGGAAATCCTTCGCTGAGCTGCAGGTCGGGCTGGAGGGAGACCCTTCGCTGAGCTGCAGGTCGGGCTGGGCTCGGGCAGTGCCCCGCGGGAGCCCCGGCCCTGCCCCTGGAGCTCCGCCAGCTGCGGAGGCTGCAGCTCGGCTCCAGCACAGCTGGCAGCGACGGAGCTCTGGAAAAGCTGAGCCGGCGCAGGGTGTGGGTTGTGTTTGGGGAAACGTGCACGGAATGGAGAACTTGTCAGACAAGTCCAGTGTTTGCTGGGCGCGGGAGTGAGGGGGTCACACACCAGCGGGTCTCCACTCCAGGTCCGTGGTGCAGGACTCGCTGTGAGCCCAAACTGGGAGAAAACCCCTGTGTTTATACCCTGTTCACCTGCTGGGAGCTTTGCTTGCTGGTACCTGTGTGTGCTTGAACAGTCAGGAAAACCTAGTTCAGAGCAAGCCTGGGCTTCATCGTGCCAGAACACAGGACAGCTTTTAGAGGATGTTAATATGCAATTGTAACTGCTTACTTAGCTTATAAAGCCTGGCAGGAAAAAAAGTCATCCAGGGAACAAACAATTGAGTAATGGGAGGGATGCCTTGTACACTTGCATTCTGGCATCTGGGCCCAGTGTTTGGAGCCTGTTCTAAGGCAGGTTTACTGTATCAGGCCTTTAATCTGGGGTGAAGCAAATAACACCATGGCACTGGCTGGCTGACCCTTGGCATGCACAGTTTAATTCTTCAAAACACGGAGTGAAGTGTTGCTCCCATCCTGGAGCTGGTTTTCCCTGATTGAGCTGCAGGCCAGGAATTTTGTTAAGCTGCTAAGCACTGGCAAAACTGTTGAGCAATTCCTTTCTCTCTCTGCTAACCAAGGGTTGGCTCAGGGAGAGTTTTATTCATCTAACTGAGCAGTTCCTGCTGATACCTTCAGCTGTGGAAGGGTCTCAGGGCAGGGGCCACTGCTGGAGGATCTGGCTGAGCTGCTGAGCCAGTTGTGTTTGCCCCAAATCCAGTCCTCACAGCCTCTCCTCACGATTTGCTTTCTGCCAGCTCACTTGCACTCAGAATTCCTCTGCCTCCCACCCCCTTTCCCTTGTTGCTGACCTTTCTTTTGCCCTCCAATTGACTTGCTGAACCAGCCTGTCTGATATTCCTGCTTCTGTGTGCAAACCATCTGGATGGTAAAGCTGCGTCATAAAAACATCAGTGAAATCTGAAGCCTTTATTTAGTGTTTGACTAAAGCAAATAAAATTGTCTTTGCACTTCTGCAAAAGATTAGAAAAGAGCAAAGATGACTTTTCTGAGGCCTAGGTCATAATCTGATCACTGAAATTTATGATCAGATGAAAGAAAGCAAACCGAACATTAATAATTTCCTTCTGTTGCCTGATTGCACGGGGTGTAGTAACGTAGACATGACCTGGAAAGCACTTGGGAGTGCCTGTGAGTAACATCCAGTGTCACCCAGAGTTAACTGGCCTCAACAGCAGCCCAGTGCATTCCAGATCTGCAGGAATCATGAGCAAACACACTCCTGCTCTTGCACAACTTGTGTGAGCTCATGGAGAGCAGCTATTAAGCACCATCAGTAGGATTAAGGAGAGATGTCTTCCATTGCTGGCACCTCTGCTCCTGTTTCAGAGCTTTAGTGTGAGAGCTCTCTCAGTCCTGGAGTAAAACCACGTGTTTGGCGGGTGGACTTTCCTTGCTGACACTACGTTTGCATCATTTGAATTTATTTTTCATATGTATGTATTGCTTTGAGTCTGCCTTTGCTAACTCCTCTCCTGATATGCTGGGATGGCTTGAGCTGCAGGGAAGTGAACCTTGTCCGGGTATTTGACATCCTGTCAGATGATCAGGGATAGATATGGGAAAATAATTTGGGTGTGTTCATACATAGGCTCTGTGAATAAGAAGAAAATTCTGAGCAGAAATAATAACCCTGGGCAGGTGGCAGGCAAGCTTTGGGGTTTTATGAGAGCCTTGTCAGTTAAAACTGCAGCCCCACAGGGAAGGACACGCTGCACCAAACTGAGGAGATGTTGAATACAAAACGTTTTATTAAAATATTAAGAGGGACAATCATTCTCCTGCCCCAGTGATGGAGCAAGGCTATCCCTTGTGTGTTCTTCTGTGTGTCCCTGCCTCCCAGGCAGAACCCATGAAGGCTTTTAGGGCACCACAACCCTTCCAGCCTGGCCCTGGCCCTGTGCTGTCACAATCCAGCCTTTGCTCAGTGCAAAGCAGAGCTGGAAACAGCAGGAAGCTGCTCTGGGCATTAACTTGGGCTCTCCAATGTTGCTTTTAGTCCTCAAAGAATTAGATGGTTACTTCACCAGCCCCATTAACCTGCAAGGATAGGTGTATTCTATTAAATATTTGCTAAAAACTAACACTCCCTGTATTATTGATTGCAGCTGTCTGAGTGCCTGGGGACACAGACAACAACAGATTGACCAAATCCCAGCACGATGGTGAGTGTGTGTGTTTGCTGTGCCAGGCTGTGCCAAGCCTCTGCTCCCCCCAGATAAACGTGGGGAGTGTGGCTCAGATAAGGACACAGCAGGAAGAACACTGTCCCTGTCTGTGCCTTCCCAGGAGTGAATTTATCACCTCTCTGCTTCCTCATGCTGGAGGAGAATGACCCACACGTATGGGCTTTTCCATTTAGGGAGTTAATGGAAAACTAATCAGATGTCAATTAGTTCAAAGAGCATGAATTTCTCTAGATAAACTTCCTGGGCATATTATTCTCTCCAGATTCTTTCCAGTTCCACCCTGCTGCCTTGGACAGGGACACCCTCCACTAAAGCAGGTTGCTCCCAGCCCCAACCTGGCTTTGATCCCTTACAGGGATGGGGGAACGCTTCCCTGTTTGTCTCAGAAAGCCTGACCCACATGAATGTTAAGTGGTGTTTTGTTGATGATTTCCATGAGTACAGACAGAACTTTATAGGACATTTCTCCCCCAAAATGGCACTGGACAGGAGGCAAGAGAAACCTGCTGTTACTTTTCAGACATCACAAAAGATGTTTGAATTATCTTCTGATTGTTTTTTTTTAAATTCAACTCTGTGTGTGTATCTCTTTGTGTCTGCCTTTCATAACTCCTCTCCTGTGGATTTAGGCAACAATCAAGGGTGTCTCAAGCTTCAGTGCTGACCAAGAAGCACAGGCACTGAGGAAGGCCATGAAGGGACTTGGTAAGTTGGTCTCCCTTCACTGTTAAACCCTCTTATTTTCCCTGAGGATTGGGAGGGTTTTGTCTGGTGGTTTGTTGGAGGGGAAGTCCAGCCCTTTGCACCACTCCATTGCCCTGGGAGGGCACTGGGAGGAATTGAGTGACTTGAACCCCACTGGAAATCCAAGTCTTGGCCATCAAAGCATCCCTAGTCAGGCTCTTGTTGTCTCTCCCTGTGGGGTGGTGCTGCCATGGGCTGAGGCACTGGTGCACGGCCGAGACCCAGGATGTGTGAGGGGGTGTGTAAGTGGCTCATGGCACACCCTGGACACAACCAGAGTGAGTGTCTGGTTCTTGAGCAAGCGGCTTGAGTGCTTTCCATTGGTTTCTTGCAGGCACAGATGAAGATGCCATCATTGAGACCTTGACCAAACTAAACGTTTCCCAACGCCAGCAAGTTCTGATCACCTATAAAAGCACCATTGGCAGGGTAAGATGTTCTTCAGAGATCAGTGACTGTGGCTCTAGCTGGGAGATGCAGACATCTTTTGGATTGTAGCACTTGGGTGAGATGTGAACAACTTCCCAGTCTCCAGATGGTGTGATTTGCACAGGCTTTCCTTGGCCAAGTTTATTTTGGTCGTGTCCATTTCTGGGTAACTGTCCATCCAAGGAGGGCTGGAGATAGAAGTGGTGAACAAGTTCTTCCTGTTCTCGAAGGTTGTATCTTCTCCCACCTCCTTTCCTCTCTCTCTGTCTTCTAGGATTTGATTGATGACCTAAAGTCTGAGCTGAGTGGGAATTTTGAAAAGGTGATTGTTGGTTTGATGACTCCTACTGCCATGTACGACGTGCATGAACTGAGGAGGGCTCTAAAGGTTTGCAGTTCTTTTCTGTTGCTCAAGTTATGGTCAATTCAATATGATACACCATAATGATACGTGATATGATTAATTTCTTTTTATTAACTGATACATAACAAGCAAAAAGTCATAGTTGCCCTTCCAAACAGCTGTCAGAATCTTGGATCTTGTCTTTGCAATCCCCTAGGGAGCAGGAACAGATGAAGGCTGCCTGATTGAAATTCTGGCTTCTCGCACAAACGAGGAGATTCGGCGCATTAACGAGAACTACAAAATCCGTAGGTAGCAGTTCCACCCCTGTGTCTGTGCAGGGTGTGTGGAGAGGGAGGGCAAGGGCCTGTCAGCCTCAGGGACTAGAGTTTCACCCACAAATTGAGTGGGTGTAAATAAAGCAGGGTGGGGTGGTTATGTCTGTCCATGTGTGGATCCTCTGCCAGTTTTATACTGGCTGCGCTTCTTAATTTTGCCCTGTCCCACTAAATACTGAGGCAACTCCAATCCTGGGATCAGTTTTGGGCTCCTCACCCCAAAAAAGACATTGAGGGGCTGGAGCATGTCCAGGGAAGGGAAGGGAGCTGGGGAAGGGTCTGGAGCACCAAGAGCAGCTGAGGGAGCTGGAGGGGCTCAGCCTGGAGGAAAGGAGGCTCAAGGGGGACCTTCTTGTTCTCTACAACTCCCTGGCTCTGCTCCCAGAGAACAAGGGACAAGACAAGGGGATATGGTCTCAAGTTGCACCAGGGGAGGGTTAGGTTGGGTAAAGGGGAAATCCCTTCATGGGAAGGGCTGTCCAGCCCTGGCACAGCTGCCCAGGGCAGGGGGGAGTCCCCATCCCTGGGGGGATTTAACAGCCCTGTGGATGTGGCAACTAGGATATGGGTTAGTGGTGGCCTTGGCAGTGCTGGGGGAGCAGTTGGACTCAACCTTAGAGGGCTTTCCCAGCCCAAACCATTCCATGATCCTGTGGTGTACAGAGCCCTGAGCACAGTTCCATGCTAACCCAGCTTACAGCTGGCAAATGCTGTGGATGAAACACTTGTGCAGGGGATGGAGCTGTTGCTGACAGATGTGTATGTGTGTGTGTGTGTGTGTGCTCTGTGCAGAATATGGTTCCACCCTGGAGGATGACATTGTCTCCGACACGTCTTCCAAGTTCCGAAGGGTCCTCGTGTCCCTCACGACGGTGAGTCCGGGCTGGGGGAATGGGGGAGGATGTGCTGCTGAACATCCCCCTCCCTGGTGAGGTGGCTCAGGCTGCCTATTTCTGGAGTGCTTCACTCCAGCTCGTTAATGCCTCACTCTGGGCATTAATGCCATGTGCTCTTTTTAAATGGCCCAATTAAAGCGGGTGGCTGCTCAATTCCAAAGGAAGAACAAATCACGTCTGAGCCGTATTTTGCTGTGTTTGTACCCCATTATTCAGTGTTAATTGTGCATCTCCAGTAACTGCTTTTGAATGTGGAGTTTGCAGGACTTGCTTCCATTAGTTGCTCTGGTGAAATGAGCTTTTCATCCTTGACTCTCCTCAGGGTAACAGAGATGAGGGAACGTTTGTGGACGAGGCCCTTGCTCAACAAGATGCTCAGGTGTGTAGCAATCTGCTTCCTTGCAATAATTGTCTGGGTTTGTATGTGTGACCTGTGGGGAAGCCCTGCTTTTTCTGGACCTTGTTTTTTTCAGGGTAGATGAGTAAGCCTGAAGCTGTGCTGGACTGCAGCACCCCAGGGGCAGACTGGATGGGTTATTAGGAAAAATGGGTTGTCCAGCCCTGGCACAGCTGTTCAGGGCAGTCCCCATCCCTGGGAGGATTTAACAGACATGTGGCACTTGGGGACAGGGGTTAGTGGTGTCCTTGGCAGTGTTGGAGAATGGTTGGACTTGATGGTCTTAGAGGGCTTTTCCAACCCAAATGATTCTATGGAGTAAAAACCTCACTATGTACACGTGGTGTTCTCAATTAGCCTTACTTTGTCCATCCATAATGTCTTCAAGTGCCTGTATGAAGCTGGGGAGAAGAGGTGGGGAACAGATGAGATGCAGTTCATATCCATCCTCTGCACACGCAACAGGTGCCACCTGCTAAGAGGTAGGACCTCTGTGATGTCCTGCAAGTTTTTCCCTCTTTTGAGTGCAATACTTTTGTAGGAGCTTTGTACCTGTTCATTGAGTGGCTGGGACCCCTTCCTGAGACAACAGGTATCCTTGGGGCCAGTTTCTTTTAGGCCATTTTATTCCCTCCTGAGAGAAAAAGGGAGTTGAGAAAAACAACCCTACATCTTGCTCCAACCTGTAAATAGAAGATAATGAAGTGTGAGTCCCATGGGACAGAGCTAAGCATGGAAACTGCCTTCATTAACCAGCAGGTCTTGAAAATCCTAGCAGCAGTGGGAGGACAATTAACAAGACAGATGACAATTAAAATGAATTATTTCTGAGGGGCAGCCCTGGTTTAACTTAAAATGTCACGATAATGGTGCAGTGTTCATACAGAATGTGAGGAGCTTGATCTTGCAAAGTGGTCCTTGGTGGTTTACACACTGTATGCCCTCAAGCTGCTCACTGGCTCTTTTTATCCTGACTCTTCCTCCTAGTTTTTGATGTGTACAGAACAATTGCTAATAAGGACATCACAGAGAGCATTAAATCTGAGATGTCAGGAGACCTCGAGGATGCTTTGTTAGCTGTGGGTGAGTTCCCTGCTTTTAAATTTTGTCTACAAACTCGTTAAATAATTAAAGATACTGTCTCTTGCCCTGGCTGTTTGCATAGCTTCAGGAGGCAGATGCTGTCTGTCTTTTTTACAAGCCACAGTCTTCTAGTCTTTGCAGATACAACCTGGTGAGAAAGCTCTGTGCTTTATATTTCTGTCCCAAGGGATGCTTTGGTAGCTGACATTTGCTGTCAGGAAGCTTTAAAGCCTTAAAAATATTTTATTACTGGGCACAGAGACATCAACTGACAGCAGGTCACTGACTCTGGATGTCTGCACTGTGCTTGCTGACTTGCATCTCTATAGAATAAACATCTGCACTGAGAAACTGCTGGAAGGGTTTGGGAGACCTTAATGTGTTTATTGACCTCAATTCTCTTGTCCTTGTCTCCCTCACAGTCAAGTGCATGCGGAATAAACCTGCATATTTTGCTGAAAGATTGTACAAATCCATGAAGGTAAAGAGCTTTTCCTGGGAGATTGCTGTTTTTCCCCCCCTGCCTTTCCATGCTTGAGTCAATAGTTTGACAGCAGTCATTAGGGAAGGGGACAACTGAGGGAAAACAAAAGGAGTCTCAGGTTTCCTTTGGACCTCCTTCCCCTCAGGAAGCCCAGAGCTGGCAGTGGATCACTGCATTAATGCAAAAATGCCCTAATTAGGAGCAGATCCCACCCAAAGCCAAGGGATCAAACCTTTGTGCCTGTCCCTGACCTGTCCAAAAGGCTTTGCAGCTGCAGCTGGCTGTTGTGTTTCCCCAGGGCTTGGGCACAGATGACAGCACGCTGATCCGGGTGATGGTGTCCCGCTCCGAGGTGGATATGCTGTACATCAGGAGGGAATTCCTGTCCATGTATGGCAAATCACTCCACTCCTTCATTAAGGTAGGCTTTGGAATGTCAGAAACACAGGAGATAGGTCCCCTCTGGACACCTCTTGGGTGTCCTTAGGAGAGGTGGAGTTAAGGAGACTTTACCTTTGTGTACTGAAAACGTCTCGGGATGTTCTTGGTCATTAAATTGTCAAAGAAAGGCAAACCCTGCAACAAACCCCATGTGCTGGAAGGAATCTGGCCTTGTATGGAGCTGTAAAATTAATGGTGTTCCTTTTTTCTGCTCTCTCTAGGGAGATTGCTCAGGAGACTACAGGAAAGTTCTGCTCAGACTCTGTGGTGGGGAGGACTAAGGGAGGCCTGGAGGACTGTCTGGGTGGTGGGAAGCAGCTGATCATAGAATCGTTTGGGTTGGATCTTTAAGGTCATCCAGACCAATAATTATAAGCATTTCTTTCATGTAATTTTTTTTTCCAAAATACTTTATTAATTGCTCTGATTATTGACTTAGGTTAGTTCATGCTCTGGCTAGATAATGGCCATTCTGGTTGACCCTTCTGATCTGCTTTTATTCTTGGAACACCCGTTTGCCTTCTAACTGGGCTGGTAAAGCCCTTCTTAAACAGAAAGCTGTAACCAAAGATAGGAAAGTTAAATTGTTTCCTGACCAGCTGTTGCCTTCACCAACAAAACGTATCAGCTGCAGCAAACCTGGATGCAGAGTGTGAGAGGCTGCCCAGGGAAAAAACCAACCTCATCAGCACACGGGATTGTTTTTTGAGACAATTAAAACACAAGGAAACCAAATATCTAAAATACAAGCACGTTTACATCTTAACTTGCCCTCTGTAAGTGTGGAGCAGCCTGGCTGCACTGTATGTATATGGTGCCTGTAGATCTCTGTGTGGGGAAGATGTCACTGGTGGCAGCAGAGAAACCTCTTGCTGCCCGGGTTGGAGCAGCCCTGTGTTGTTGGTGTGCCTTCTTCACTCATGGGAATATAAATAATAATGGTTCTATTACAAAGCCTCCCTCTGGATAAAGTGATGGTGTTGGAACAGTGCCTGTCCCCACAAGGAATTAATAAACCCACCTCAGCAACTGTGCTGAAACCAGCTCTGAACGGATAAAAGGTGATCCCAGTAGGGGCACATCCCGACCACCCACCCCAGAAATCCTGGACCCAAGGGAAACACTGAGCACGGGACTAATTAGCTGAGAAACGAGGGGCCCATTAACCACGAGAAGACAGAATACTAATGAACAAGAAAACTCTGTAACTCGTGGCCAGCGAGCACCAATTCCTTTGTTCGCTAAAACGTGCCCATGCTGCAAGGGTTTGATAGTTGGTGTGCGGGATTCGTGGGACTCCCCGGGCCCCCAGGGCTGTGCGGCTCCTTCGGGAATGCCCCGTGTCCCTCTCGGCCTGTCCCCCGCCAGCGGCTCGTTGCTCTGCGGGAACACATCGCCGTCGGGGCCAGCGGGACATGCCCGAGCTCCGGGGGCTGCAGGTGGGCTCTGCCCCGGGCCGGGCACAGGGTCACTCGCTCGCCGAGGGGCCAAAGGCCGGTTCGTGGGCAGGGGAAGGCCCGGTCCCGGGGCAGGACAATCCTCGCTCTCGGAGCAGGACCAGCCCCGTTCCCAGTCCCGTTCCCACTCCCAATCCCGTTCCCATTCCCAGTCCCGTTCCCATTCCCAGTCCCGTTCCCAGTCCCAGCCCCNGACTCCCCGGGCCCCCAGGGCTGTGCGGCTCCTTCGGGAATGCCCCGTGTCCCTCTCGGCCTGTCCCCCGCCAGCGGCTCGTTGCTCTGCGGGAACACATCGCCGTCGGGGCCAGCGGGACATGCCCGAGCTCCGGGGGCTGCAGGTGGGCTCTGCCCCGGGCCGGGCACAGGGTCACTCGCTCGCCGAGGGGCCAAAGGCCGGTTCGTGGGCAGGGGAAGGCCCGGTCCCGGGGCAGGACAATCCTCGCTCTCGGAGCAGGACCAGCCCCGTTCCCAGTCCCGTTCCCACTCCCAATCCCGTTCCCATTCCCAGTCCCGTTCCCATTCCCAGTCCCGTTCCCAGTCCCAGCCCCGTTCCCAGTCCCAGCCCCGTTCCGGTTCCCGTTCCGTTCCCGTTCTCAGACGCGTTCCCAGCCCCAGTCCCAGTCCCGTTCCCATTCCCATCCCCAGCCCCGCTCCCATTCCCAGCCCCGTTCCGGTTCCCATTCCCAGTCCCGTTCCGGTTCCCAATCCCACTCCCATTCCGGTTCCCATTCCCAATCCCATTCCCATTCCCGTTCCCAGCCCCTTTCCCATCCCCGTTCCCAGCCCCATCCCCGCTCCCAGTCCCATTCCCGTTCCCAGTCCCATTCCCGTTCCCATTCCGGTTCCGTTCCCGATCCCATTCCCGTCCCGTTCCGGTTCCCGTCCCGTGTCCGTGCCCGCGGGGCTCCATCCGGGGCGGTCCCCCCGCGCACGCGCGCAGCCCCGCCCGGCCGTGGCGGGGCCGGGGCCGGTTCCCGGGGCCGGTGGCGGGGCCGGTGCGGCCTCATGAGGCGGCGGGGCCGGGCCGGCCATGGGCGCCCT
>VXBA01001111.1:619-41812 GCA_013399895.1 Serilophus lunatus | reverse complement strand
TGGGGGGTTCTGAGGGTTTGGGGGGTTCTGAGGGTCTGGGGGTTCTGGGGGTCTGGAGGGTTCTGAGGGTGTTGGTGGGTCTGAGGGTGTTGGGGAGTTTTGGGGGTTCTGCAGGTCTGGGGGTTCTGCGGGTCTGGGGGTTCTGCAGGTTTGGGGGGCCCACGACTGTGCTGCTGTAACAGAAGAGTTTGAGAGTGTCTCACTGTGGGGTTTTGTTGGGTTTTTTTAACTAGGAAAAAGTTGAAGAGCACATCGAAATACATTTACCAGACTCTGTTTCTGAATGGGGAGAACAGTGACATCAAGATTTGTGCCCTGGGAGAGGAGTGGAACTTGCACAAGATTTATCTGTGTCAGGTAAGGGGCTGCTTTCTGAACCCCAGCAGGAGCTGTGAAGTGTGACTGGAGAGTTCTCTTTCCTTTTCCCCCTTATATTTAGGGCTGTCACCCTTTTTTAGGTGCAAACAGTTCACCCCTGTTAGAAATATTGGGAAGCAGAGCTGTAACTTTGTGTTTGAAAAGTTTCTTTGCTTCTCTCTGTTCCTGTGTATTTTTTTTAAAATCTGTTTAATTTATTTTATTCTTAATCTCGGTGCATCCTCTGTGAGAAACGTCCTGGAATTTGTCTTTGATGTGCTGAGGTTGCTGTGATGTGAATATCCCTGCAGAGCAAAGGAGGCCCTTCCAGAAGGGATTTGTAGACACTGAGATCAGCTTTGCCAGTGACTTCCAGGGGGGGAACCTGGTCTTGGCAGGAGATAATTTGACCTCTCCTGAAGAGGAGAGTGAGGACAAGCCAAGGGTGCAGAAATACTGACCTGCTCTGATAAAATCCCAGTTGGGTTTTGTGTAATTTGCTGCCCTGAATGAAGAGGTCAGGGAATGTGGTGCTGTACAAATAGACTTTATTTTTTTGATCTCTCAGGTAAACTTCATTGATAGCATCTCATAATGGGCACATCTGCTGCTGGGAAGGAAAATCAGGAACCCTAGTAGAGCATTATCTTTCCCTTCATTTGGATGGAAACCTCTCAAATTCTAGTTTTATGTGCCTTACACTTAATAATAAAAGGTATATTGCTCTAAATGGTGTATGTGTCTGTGTCCTTGGTATGAGACTACAGCCTTGTACAGTAATTTGTATGTCTTGCATGCCTTTCTTTCCTTTTCCCCCAATCCCCAAAGTGGCATTCCCTAGTGCCTGCAGGATTTGTTGTCTGCTGGTAACATCAAGGGCTTGGTTCTTGGGCTGGTTCTGTCCCCACTGGTGGTGTGGTTTGTAGGAAAAGAGCTCCTGTGGCTTTTCAGGCTTTTTAAAGCTCTTTCCTTTGGTTACACACACATGGCCCAGATCTCCTGTAGGTGTTTTCAGTGTCAGAAACAGCAGCTCTTGAGCCTGTCAGAATGTTTTACCTGGTGAAAACTCACCTTTAATACTTTTTGTTCTGCATAAAGGTGAATATTAACCACGTTTCATCCCCTGTGCTGCTTTTGGCAGTTCTCATGGGGATGGAATCTTAGCTGAGCTCTTTTTCTCTCCTCTCCCCTCATGCAGTCAGGCTACTTCTCCAGTATGTTCAGTGGCTCTTGGAAGGAATCCAGCATGAATGTCATAGAGCTGGAGATTCCCGACCAAAACATTGATGTGGAAGGTAAGTGGGAACCTTTTATTCCAGCAAAACCCTGGAGGCAGGGGGTTAAGTTAAGCCTCATGATCCTCAGAGGTGCAACTTCTTTTCCTCTAGTTTTACAGCTCTCAGGGTGTGCTGAGTAGTTTGTTTAAGCAGTGGGAGCTCAGCCATGGATTGGTTGATTCCACATCTTGTGCTCTCCGTTTTTCTGGGCTGGGCAGTGCTGGCTGTTTGTCCAGAGAACTGAGACCCCAGAGAAGGAGCCTGGTTGTATTTGAGGCTCCCTGCAGTGCCCCAGGCTCGCTGTCGTGTCTCTGTCTGACTCCTGTCCCCTTTGCAGCTCTGCAGGTGGCGTTTGGCTCCCTCTACAGAGACGATGTGCTGATAAACCCCAGCCGGGTGGTGGCCCTGCTGGCAGCAGCCTGCATGCTGCAGCTGGTAAGACACAAAGGACAACGTTTGTACCTCTGTCTGAGCAGAAACAGCACAGTTTGTAATGCCCTGTTTCACCCAGAGAAATGAATCAGCTTTTCAGGCTTGGTTGGGGGGGGGGAATAAAAAACCCCAAACACAATGCAGTGGGTTTGTTGGAAAATGCTGTGGTGGAGATTCAGGTGTGAGATTAAGTGCTGCTTTGAGTCATATCTAAAAGTAGATTAAAATAGGGTTTGTGGCTCATTTGCTCTACCCTGAAGGCATTCATTAAGGTTTTCTTTCAAGGAAAACCTGTGTTGGTGAGGAATGCTGGTTTAAATGTTTGAGATGGTGTAGAACAGGTCACTGCAGCCCGTGGGTCTCTGGGGGTGGGTCAGACACCTGACATTTCCTGTTGGGAAATGAAAACTTGAAATGTTTGTGGCTTTTTTCCCCCTCCCTGCAGGATGGCTTAATCCAGCAATGTGGTGAGACCATGAAGGAAACCATCACTGCACAGACTGTGTGTGGTTACTACAATTCTGCAGGGACCTACGGGCT
Organism: Serilophus lunatus; assembly: GCA_013399895.1. Lineage (NCBI taxonomy): Eukaryota > Metazoa > Chordata > Aves > Passeriformes > Eurylaimidae > Serilophus > Serilophus lunatus. The sequence continues at coordinate 39,206 of VXBA01001111.1, read as the reverse complement.
GGACTCTGTGAAGAAAAAGTAAGAACTCCTGTCTCAGAGCTGCTGGGAATTTACACACAGTGCAATAATGCCCAGGTTAATGTTGTGTTGCTTCTTTAAAACAGAATCATGAAGGTTGGAAGAGACCTTTAGTATCATCCAGTCCAGCCATCCACCCAGCACTGCCACTGTTTCACCACAAAGTGGATTTAATGTGCAGGGTTAAAGCTGAGCTGTGTCTGAATGAGGGAGGGCTAATGCCACATTTGGGAGCAGAATTCTGAGAGCCACCAGCTCTGTGTGTTCTCAGAGTTAGCAGCCCTTTGAATCCCACCTCTGCTGTGCCCTGAGAGAAACTCAGTGCAGCTTTAAGAGTTCAGAAAATTTTCTGGCAAACTTCCTGTGTTTGACAAAACTCATATTTTTGTGCATTTCTGGCTCGGGTGAAGGCAGCATTTCTCAATCCTGTGGGGCAGGGTCAGGCTTTGTGAGCCTGAGCAGCTGTTGCAGGAATGTTGACACAGGCAAGAAACAAGCAAAGGTCTTCATTCCTTGCCTTCCTTGCAGGTGCCTTGAGTGGCTCTTGAACAACCTGATGACCCACCAGAGTGCTGGACTCTTCAAGGAACTCAGGTACTGCAGGGATGAAGGGCAGTCTGCCCACTAGAGCCCACTGCAGATCACTTTCTGGGCTATTGCTGGTTGTTCTTTACCTTCCCTTCTGTTTTTTCTTTATTCTGTCTTACTGAACACTTACAATTGATTTTTTTTTTCAGCATAAACCTTATGAAGCAGCTGATCAGCTCCTCCAACCTGTTTGTCCTGCAGGTGGAAATGGATGTGTACACTGCTCTCAAAAAGGTACTGGACCAGGGGGCTGCTGGGGCTGCATGCAGTGGAGATCAGTGGAATTGGCTGGAAGCATTTAGCAGAGCAGCAGAACCTCTGCAGGGATGAGGGCACTGTGGAAATGTCACAGATCTCTTTATTTGAGACCTCCTCACTGGGATGTGTTTGTTCTTCCCAGTGGATGTTCCTGCAGCTGGTGCCTTCCTGGAATGGGTCTTTCAAGCAGCTCTTGCCTGAAGCTGATGCCTGGTTTGCTGAGCGCAGGAGAGGTAGGGGGCCTTGGCCTGGCCTTGGTTTGGGATGTGAAGGCAGGTCATTTCTTAATCTTAGTGGCAAATGGTGACTCTCCTGCCCATAAAGACTTTGTCTGATCCATGAGTAAAAACTCAAACACAAGCAGGATCTTTAAAGCATTCAGGAGAACCAATGGTGATGCAGGTGCTCTGTGTTGCAGAGTTTGGGGGTGATGTTGCATTCCTGGAATCAGCACAGGGAAGTGCATTCCTGCCTGTGTTCTCCCACCTGAGGCTACAGTACATCATCAGTGACCTGGCCTCAGCCAGAATCGTGGAGAGAGATGCCCTGCTGCCCTCAGGTGAGAGTGCTGGGCACAGGGGTGCCCTCCCCAGCCTGTCCTGCCCTGGAGGAATTGGGAACATCTCAGGGCGTTCTCTTGTCCTGCTGCTCACATGTTGTTTATCCCCAACATTTGGTTTGTTGCTGAAGGTTCCTCAGAAGCTGAGTATCAAAATTACAAACATAACTCTGCCAAGTCACACACGTGGGGGTGTCAAGCATTATTATCGAGCTGGGCTCTCACTTGAGAAGGTTTTTCCACTGTCATTCCTGTCTTTTATCTCAGGAAATACTGGCCCCTCCTTTTTCCCTTTTATTTTTAACTTCTTTCTCTCCTCTGAGTTAATTGTGCTCCTTGTGAGTGTTTGGATTCCTCATGCTCTGCCCTTGCATTTGGCTCTTGGTATCTTTGTTCAGATTTCCCTGTGTTCAGTGTTCCCTTGTCATAGTTGAGTCCTTGCATTGAATTGTGCATCTTAACCCTGCCAGGTTTTTCCTGGCTCTCGTGGACAGCTTTGATATAGAACATATGATTTAAAAATGACCCTTCAGATCCTTAATTTATTGATGACAAAGGAGAACAATGGGTTAATTGCTTTTGAAGTGTCTTTGTCCATATGTGAATGAGATGTTGCAAACCAGAAATTTGCTGGAGCTACACTTGGTTTCCTTCTTCTAAACTTGCTGTTACCACTTGCCAGATGTGTGATGGGCAGCCCTTAGTTTGTGTTCTTCAGTGAACAAATGCTGTGTCTGCCCTCAAACCCAGAAGCTTTTGTCTGTGTGTGTCAGAGGAAAACTTCTGACAAGACCAATTGCAAATTTGAGGCTGATTTGCTTGTGCTTGTTGAAAAGGAAATGTGAAAGGTTGCTGTGGCTGCCAGGCCCTGGAGAGCAGAGTGCAGCAGTCCCTGGGCTGAGCTGGGTGGCACTGTGGTGCAGGGAAGGGAGGCAGGGCTGTGTGGAAGGAGGAGCATCTCCTGGGTCAGTGTTTCCTACTTCCCAGCCCTCGTGTCTGTTGGTTCCAGGAGCTGTGGAGGGTCAGAACTGCTACCCTTCCTTTACAAGGAGGTTTAGATAAATCCTGGGGCTCCCTTTGGAACAGGCTGTTGGCTGCCAGCACCCAGCCCTTGAGGGGAGAGGCTGCACAGTGTGTTCTGGTGGAAGCCTTTGAGACTGTTCTGGATGGAATTCCTCTCAAGGAGGGAAAGGAGGAAATCACACTGAGTAGTTGCAAGTAATGCCGTGATTATTCCTTTATTTCTGTACTCTCTGTGTGTAGGGCCTGCAGGGGAAAGCTGGAGTTGTGTGTTAGGAGTTCACAGCAGTGTGTCCTTTGTGCAGAAAAGGTGCAAGAGAGAGGGAACACATCATGTGTCTTGTGTGAGCACAGTGTTCATTCTTTGTTTTACTGCTGCCTTCTGAACATGCCCTAAGCTGTGCTTTCCCTCTTCATGTCTAGAAATGAACAGATAAACTGCAGCTGAAGTATGAGGTGTGGAAGAGAAAGGTACACCCACACAAAGAGAGAAGATGCCCCCCTGTTATTTTCCTTCCCTTTTGGCACATCCATTCTTTGTCCCTTCCCTGCGTAATTTTCCTTATTTCATTTTTATACTTTTGTTGTCCTTTGGTTAAATCCCACTTTGCTCCTGTCACTGCTTGAACCCTCACTCTAGAATCAGTAGGACAAGGGCTGGTTTTAATCTTTTCTTCTAGGACTTCTTTCTGAGCACCATGATCTCCCCTGCCCTCCCTTCTGTGACATTCATCACCTCCCTGGTGTGTTTTTGGTCCCAGGGGTTCTTCCCCAGAGCTGGTTCTCAGACAGGGCCTTGCCCACTTGCCCCTGGTCATTCTCTGGACTGAGAACCCCTTCCAGCCCGTGCTCCTGGTGCCTAGGATCCCTTCTGTGTGACTGCCTCACAAACTATTTGGGCTTGTTCTGTTTTATCTCTGGGTTGCAACATTGAATTAGCACAGCCAGTGAAATCTTTGTGTTCTCCAAGGAAGACATGAGTTGTGTTTATTCCTAGCAGGGGACAATCTGTGTTTGTTTTACCATATCTGTGTTATGTCTCTGTTTTCTTTATTCCCTGGTTCTCTTTTCTCCTTGTTTAACTTGTAAAATTCCACTGGGGATTCAGAAAGCAGCATCTTCCCCCAAGAGCTTGTTAACAGTCTCCTTGGCTGAACAGAGCTCTGTGTGCTGAGAAAATGTGTTGGGTTGCATCACTTGTGGTGTCAGTGAATGTTTGAAGAGATGAGCCCAGCCCTGAGTTGCTGCCTGTAGGTTGTGGCTGTTGGTCTCCATCCCTTCTCTGGTTGAGGCTGGAGCTGGAGAACACAGGGAGTTTTCAGGGGGTGGGTGGCATGGGCTATCCAGGTAATCAGTGTAACCTTTTAATTTCAATGCAATTTAATTTCTCTGTTTCAAGTGTTTATGACCATCCCCATTCCCAGCTCCCAAAGACAACACCAAACTTATTTATTTTCTTTTAATTTTAGAATGGCTGTCCTCTGTTTACAAACAGCAGTGGTTTGCCATGCTCAGAGCAGAACAAGACAATGATACTGGGTAGGTATATTACAGCCTTTCCTTTATTATTTCTTTTTTAAATTAGAAACTTTGGTATAAATTCTGACAGGATTGATTTGGGAGTTTCCTTCTGAGGTAAGGAAGCAGACTTGGGAACCAGAGCAGGATGTGACTCTGACTGCCCTGAGCTGAAGTGAAGCTCTGTGTCCACATCCCACCTGGTGCAGTGTCATTGCTCATCCCAGCATGGAAATGGCACTGCTTGGAAATGTGGGATGTGGTTTGCCCTTCATAACTTTAGAAAGGAGGAGAAGAAAGTGTTTCTCTTCTTGTAATTGCTCTTCAGGATTAGAGAATCCTGCAGTGTGGCACCGTGGCTTTGAACTGGAGCTGCTCAAGGTTTGCTTGTTGTGCTCAAGTGGATCACTTTTAATTAACATTTGTTCTGTGGCAGGAGCCAGACAGATCTTTGGAGCCCAGGGCTGGATAGTTCCTACTCTACAAGGAAACAGAATAACTCCACTGTTCACTGGGGTGAACTGGTGGAAGTGGTTAAAGCTGCAGCTTTGCATCATCTGAGGCTGCTGGAGGGGTGAGGGGAGGGGGATGCTAATGTCTGTCTGAGCACTGTGGACTAATGGCTGTGGAATTTTTCACTAATTAAACAGAAATAAATCTTTTATCACCACCACTGCCTCTAGTTCAGCCACAGGACCAGTTCAGCTGGAAGATGTGGAAAAGCACACAGGAGGTTCTTGGGTGAATTTGGTTACTGTGCTGAGCTTGTGTATTCACCTGCTCATAAAACACTTCACCTGCCAGGGTTGGATTTTGCAGAAACGAGGAGAAAAGACCCAGGCTGGGTTTATAAAAGCTTTGGCTGCAGGTTCCTGTGGTGTGTGAGCAGTGGGAAGAGAACAGATGCTGCATTTCTTCTGGCTTGTGGAGCTTGGAGGCTGTTGTTGGGTATTGCAGGTCCATGGTTTATCCTGCAGGGGTTGATGTCACTGGGGTTTATTAAGTTTGGTGTAACTTGAGGACTCTCTGGCAGTGGTTGGTTGGTGATTTCATTGTGAGTGAAGTGAAGTGAGTAACAGCTCTGGAAACTGGGACTGATCTCACTCCTGCTGGGTCTGCAGGGCTGTTGGACCTGTGGAAGTGCCAGAGAGAACTTGGGGAGAGGAGCTTTGCTGGTGTCAGGTGACAGAGCTGAGAGGCTCAGGCACTTCTGAGCACTGAGGGGAAGCAGTTTTTTTTAGGCAGGTTGTGTAACCAGCCCCTTGAGAAATCTCAGTGTCTCGTGGCTGCTGCAGGGCCCTGCAGCTGTGCCCCAGCACCACTTTCTGGTTGTGCCTGGCAAGTCAGACTGCTGTGTTTGAAAAGGGCTTGGGTTTCGATGAGGCATGGAGAATGTATTTCATTCAACAGCTATTACTCTGTTAGCTGGAAAAGTTCTTTTATGGCAGAAGTCCTGCCCAACTGAGGTGTCACAGCCTGGTTTGTGTTGCAGTTTTGTGGCATAGTTGGATGTCTGTGGGACAATTCAGGGTGGAGGGGACCCTGGGAGCTCATCCAGTCACACCTCTGCTCAGAGAAGGGTCAGCTGTGGGTCCCCTCCAGCTCAGGGTATTCCATGACTGTGTGGTCACACCAGTTTACTCCAGTCTGTTCACCTTTCCTACATTAAGGTATCACATAAAGCTGTTGAAGTGTCCTCAAAGGTGCCCCTTTTATTTTTCTTTCAGGCCTCAAGAAATAAATAAAGAGGAGCTGGAGGCAAACAGCATGAGGTGTGGTCGCAAGCTGGCCAAGGATGGTGATGTAAGTGTGACATGTGGCACAGGCCAGGCACCTGTCAGGCCTGCCCAAAACACTCAGGTCCTCATTGCCAGATTGCATCCAAAAGAAATAATGGGAAAAGAAATCTTTTTTTTTTCTCCCAGAAGGATGGAAACACTTGTTGTCCCTGCAAGGAGTGAGGGGTTGGTGTTTCCTTGGGCTCTTGTGCTGGAAGTGAGACAGTGTTTGGGAAAACTGTTGGTTCTCATTTGAGATGTGGAAAATACAGGCAGTTAAATAGAGCTCTGATCACTGGTGGGATTTTCTTTTTAGCTGGAAAAGGAAGTTCTCTACATAAAGTGTGTAATAATCACAGCCAGAACCTCAGTGTGTGTCTTTAGTTTACAGATCTTGTGAAAAAAAACAAGAAACATGAATTTTTCCCACTGAATTCGTGTAAGGAAGTTGTGCTCCAGGGAGTGCTTTGAGCGTGGCTGGGGCCTGCAGTTTGGTGCTGTTCACAGTAACCAGTGCAGAGTGTTTTATACCCACTTGTTACTTCTATTTTTGTACTGCTGGGCGGCAGCTGCTGTCCCAGCTGTCTGGCCAGTGGTTCCCTTCCAAGGGCAGTGTGTGTTTCCAGTAGATCCTGTCAGGGGTCCTTGGATGCCCCCAGTGCCACTCCCAGGGCCGAGGGTGGGGCAGTGGCTCTCCCCACCCCTGTGACACCCCCCCTCTGGTCCCCCCTGTCCTGCAGTACTGCTGGCGCTGGACTGGCTTCACCTTTGGCTTTGACCTGCTGGTCACATACACCAGCAGGTGCCTCATCTTCAAGAGGAACACTCTGAACCAGCCCAGCAGCAGCTCCGTGAGCCTCCAGCCCCGCCGCAGCATCGCCTTCAGGTACCTCCCCCTGCCCCGGGCCACTCCCACACATCAGCCCTGCCCCTGCGAGAGGCCGAGCAGAGCAGGGCCCTGCAGGGACTCGCTTCTGCCCGCAGGGTCCGGCTGGCCTCCTTCGACAGCAGCGGCAAGATGGTTTGCAGCAGGACCACAGGCTATCAGATCCTCACCCTGGAGAAGGACCAGGTGTGTCTGTGCAGAGCTGGGCTCAGCTGGGAGTCTGAGGCATGAGAACAACGCAGAGCAGCCCCGGGGCTCTCAAAGGGCAGCTGCTGTTCTTGTTGTTGCTTCTGTGGAATCTCGAGTGTTCCTCTTGTAGGTAGGGGGTGATTAAGCTCATCTGTGAAGTGGAGCTAGAGCAGGGTAGTGTGGGCTTCCTTTAGTGTTGATGATAGGAAATCAGTTCCCATGTTAGTGAAGTGGGTGCCTGTGGTGCTGCTGTCTGCTGCCAGGGCCCTGTTGTGGGCCTGCTGCTCTGCCAGCCTTCTAGCACTGCTGACATCATCAAAGGCAAATGGGGGGTTTGTTTGAAGGCTCTCTTGTAAGCTGGAGAGTTAAAAGAATGCCTACACATTGCTCAAGGGTCAGATTTGTTACTCCATTAAATAAATCAATCCAAGCCTCAGGGAGGAGCAGTTTCCTTCGAGCACGTGCCCACCCATTGCTGAGGGCAGAATTTACTGAGGCATGTGCAAGACTTGTAAGTCAAGTTTCTCAGATCCCAGCCAGCCATATGGAGGTGGTGAGAAGCACAAAACCTCTCCCTGTCACTGCCATCCTCACTGTAGGGTGAAGTTTCAGTTTTGCTACCCCAAAACTAGAGTGAAACAAAAAAATTCCTGTTCAGAAACTGAAATTTCCTGCTGGGGGTTGCCTGGTTGGTGAAATCTCCCAAAGTGAAAGCTGCCCCAGATTGCTGGAGGGTGAATTTGCTCAGGCATTTGCTGTGCTGCAGGGGGCTGGGGCCTCTGGGGCTGGGGGCACCCTCAGAGTGTCAGTGGATGAACCATCTCCTTGAGGGGAAGGTGAATGTGCCTCCATAGCAATTACAGCATGCAGAATTGTTGTCTCAATCTGTGCTTTTGCTCACCCCTCACCAATGTCCCCTGTGCTTCCAGGAGCAGATTGTGATGAATTTGGACAGCAGGCTCCTGACATTCCCCCTCTATGTCTGCTGCAACTTCCTGTACACCACCCCAGAGAAGAGGGCAGACAGTGAGGCCCAGCTGGAGCCTTTGGAAGCCTGAGCCCCCCCAGGGCAGCCCCTCTCCCACCCTGGGGCTGCTTCAGGCCTCAGGCTGCAGCCAACCTCCCCAGCCTCAGAGTTCGAATTGCCTCTGAAGAGAAATCAGAAATCACAGGGGCCAAACCCAGACATCCTTTTTTTTAGTTTGATTTCTGGTCTGCATCTTCAGGCAGCAGCCATCCCCTGTTTGACAAGTGTGACACTTGGAAACAGGGAATTTGTGTGGATGGCAGCTTAGGAACTCACTGTTGGATTCTGAGCTCACCTTGTAGGATGTGTGGGGGTTGTTAGGGTAGGGTTTGGTTGTTGTATTTTTATTTTTTTTATAACTGATGTGTAAATACCAGTTCCATGTTCTTGTTTTCCTGGTCCTTCTCCATTAGGGCCAAATAATCTGTAAATGTGGCCTCTCAACTTTGGTTCTTTAACTGCACAGCCTTTCCCACCTGCTTGGTTTTAAACCTTTTTTACAGCCCACACACACATTTTATTCTTGGTCTTGTTTTGACATTGCAGCAAATTGTTCTCTCTTTTTTTTTAGCACATTAATTTGCTAACAAGGTTGTTAATTTTTATTTTCCACTACTCCAATGTCCTCACCATCCCTTGAGTCCCAGCAGCAGCAGCTCTCAGCTGGGGTTCTGACTCTGCTCACACAACCCAAATACCAGTTTTTAAACATTTTCTGTGGCTCGTTTTAACTATTACCTTGGGAATACATCCCCTGTTAGCTCAGGAACTTGTGACCTTTGAGTGCCTTTTCTGTGTAACACCAACTTCACACCAGTTCACCAGGTCACAGGATCCAGAGGCAGAGCTGGGCACAAGGAATTCCTCTCCAGTTGGTTTGGATTGTGCCATGCCACACTCTCTTTGGCCTTTGTTGGGTTTTGTTTGTCTCTTGCAATTTTGAATTCTTACAGCAGGAGTTTTTGATTCCAAGTGAGAATTTTTGCCTCTTTAGCCTATTTTTTTAACGTCAGAAAAATATAAAACCATTTGTACTTTATAACAAGGATAAAAAATGTGTTGGGCAAAACATGGCAACTCGTCAATAAAGAATTTGAAATGGAAATTTTCAAGTTGTCCTTATCTGTCCTTTTCTGCCAGGAGTAGCTTTTCCTGTTGGATTCAGCCCGTGGATCAGCACCTGTGTGATGTTGTGTTGTCACATTGCTTTGGCAGCAGAAGCATTTTAAGCTGTTCAGCTGCTGCAGCACTGAATTTATCATTTATTGTATTTACAGACCTCATTCTGGTTTTAACTGGAAGTGCCAACCCTTTAAATCCCTCCTCAGTCCAGTGGAAAGCAACGGGGGCTGCTGGTCAGTGGCAGAGGGGAGCAGGTCCCTCAAACCCAGGTAGTTTTTAACCCCAGGGCAGAGTTTTAACCCCAGGGTTGAGCTGTGCAGGGCTTTGCACCCCCCTCAGGGCCTGATCCTGCTCTGCCCTCCCCTCCCTGGAGCCCAGAGCCCCCTGGGCTGTGACAGGGGTACGGGATGTGGAGCATGAAACCCATCCCGTGGTCCCTGGGCCTCCTGTCTAAGAGGGGACTGTCAGGGCAGGACAACAAACCCCTTCCCAGCTCCCTCCCCCCTCCCAGTGCCAGGATCAGGGATGTGGGGTGGGCTCAGGGACTGCTGGGGGAGTGAGGGGAGCACAGAGACCCAAACACATCACAATTCCCCCCACAACGGGGTGGTGGTGGTTGTTTTTTCTCTCTTTATTTCAAGTCACTGACTAGGAGCAGCAGTGGTGGCCAGGGGAGCTGGGCAGTACAACACCACACTCAGGGAGACAGTATGAAAAGTACAAAAATAAGGAAGCCTATATATCTTATCATTGCAGTCAATTGCTAAAAATAAATATTGTAAACACGAGAGAACAACATCAGGTGAATCTACAGCACTCGTTTCTGCAGCCACACAGTCTTTGGCTTTATGACTCCCCTGCCCACACGGAGCCAGTGCCCACATCCAGATGCATTTTCTTTGCTCTGGGCCAGAAAGGTTTCAGACTGGTCAGGGATGTCACAAGGGAAAGAATTTGCCTCTCTCCAAATCACCTTGTGGCCAGGAATTGCCTCTTTCTGCCTTCATTGTTTTTAGCAGAGCAAGGCAATGATCTGCCCAGAGCAGGTATTTTCCTTTCTCTGCTGGAGGGGGGAGGGATTGTGGTGGGGTGGGGGCTCAGGGCTCCCCCCTCCAGTTGATTTTACTTTGGACCAACCCTTGCACGGTGGTTTTTGCCACCGTTTCACACCTCTCCCTTTCCCTGCACTTGGACCTTTCACCCCCTTATCTCCCTGACAGCTGGACAGGTTTGGATTGTCTGATAAGGGAGGGCAGACACCGACTTATCTCGGGTCAAACTGCTCCCAGGCCAGAGGGCTGTGCCCACAGATACTCCTTGTGCACCCTGGGAGGCTGAACATGAGCTGCTCCCTGCATGGCCTTGGACTCCGGGAAGGGAAGAGGCAAATTCCACTTGCAAGGCTCCATAATTCGCTGATAGTGTTTCTATGTATCTATGTATATATTAAAAGCCAATAAAATCCTGGCCAAAGTACCAATGAGGAGAGAATTGCCAGGGAGGGGAGGCCAGAGGCTCTGTTCCCTGCTGCCTGCATGGCCAGAGAACGTGACAGAACACCAGGACTGCAAAGAAAATGCATCCAAATGGGGACAACCAAGCAAAACAAAACCATCCTAAATCCACAAAGCAGCACTTCTTCCTGGAGGGAAGACACAGACTGGGCAAGTCAGGCTGAGCAGTCTGTCTGTCTGTCCCTACAGATAATCATTTGATCTTCCCTTCATATCAACAATTAGGATTTAATCTTCCCTTCTTCATTTTTAAACACGTTCACAGAACATCCCATGGTGTGAGGTCCCAGCTGTTACACTCAGACTGGACAGAAAATGCCTCCAGTGCTCGTCCCCTGTGGGACAAGGAGGAGCCCAAACTCCTCCGGGTGTCCCCACCCCTGCCTTCCAGCCCCGGGAAGGGCAGGTCTGTGCTCACAGGTAACACAGGTGTCTCGTAACCCTTCAAGTATTGCTTTTCACTGGGAACATTCCAGGCCCTGCTCCATCCTGAGTCCCAGCAAGAGCTTCCCAACCTTACGGGAGCCTCCTGGAATCCAGGTGTGTGTCCCTCTGGCCAAGCCCAGCCAAAAATCCACCAGCACCCTGCAAGCTCAGGGCTGAGCCTTCCTGCCCCTCCACAGCCCATCCTTCACCCCAGATAGGTTGAGGGGACCGAGGTGACCCTGCTCCAAACTCAGCCTTTCCCTCTCCAGCAGCTGAAGCCTGAATCAAAAGCAGGGCTGCTCAGATCCCAGCCTTTCCCATTCTGCCCCCAAACCTACTGTTGGATAGACCTTCTCTCTCTAACCAATGAAGACACTATGGATTTCAGAAGGGGAACAGCTGGCTAAGAGTAAAAACAGCCACTAATGCAACTCTGCACAGTGCAGCAGCTGAACACGTTTCTGGTTCCATTTTCCAGTAGGCAAAATGCTGGTTTTCTGAGGAAAAAAATCACACAAAACTGCTTGGTACCAGATTAGAGGATTTCTGTATCATCCTTCAAAGATTTATTTGACAGCTTCTATAACTTCCACTAAACTTGGTTTCTTACATCATTTCTATACACAGGTTTTATTTGTTATAATTGCCTCGAGGCTTATAAAAAAATAAGCATTTAAAATGCCCAAAAGAGTAATTTTGCTTTAAAATTGTGCTATTGAACTTGACCCCCAACACAGAAGAGAGACTTTTGGTAATGAGGTTACCCCAAGCAGTATAAAAATATACATAAAAATAGACAAAACTTTATCCTCCAATCTGAAGGGCTGTTTGTGTGGATTATTAGTTATTAATTTTTTTTTGTACATCACTGGAATTTTGTCATCTTTTGCTAAATATTTACAGAAACCCCCCCACCCACCCTCTGTTGGCCTCTGCTCCCTGGGACAGAGACCTGCAGGATTTAGTTCATCAAGACTTTTCCTTGTTGGCAAAAATTAATCTCTGTGTTTCACCGTGGCACACAAGTGATGCTGCGTCCCTGGGGGACACTCAGACAGCCCTGAGGTTGCCAAATGGGAATGAAGTGACACCAGTCCCTGTCACCTCCTCGGGGAGATGAGGGTGGCTGGCAGTGCCCAGCCAGGATGGTGACAGGAGGTCCAGAGCCCTGCAGAGCCCTGGGTTCTCTCAGCTGTTCGTGTGACCTTCTGGAGCACAGCTGGGGAGGGCAGGGGACAAAATAAAACCTCTCCTAGGGTTAAACCCAGCCTGACAGTGTCCCTGCAGGGCTCTGCTGCTCCTTGCATGTCCTTGGCTTTCTGCTTTCCCTTTTGTCCTGGTGATAAGGTCAGAATGCCCAAACCTCTTGTACAACCATCCTCAGGAATTTGGGTCTCTTTCTCCAGTTCTACCCCAAGTAAAATTTTAAATTAAAAAAAAAATTACATGAGGAAAAAAAAAAATAATTACTCTGTACCATTCTTCAACGACATGAAAAGGTGACGTTAGAACTAAGTGATACAACCCCCCCCCAAAGACTATGTACATAAAAAGACATCAGATCTCTTAAAACATAAATATACAGAGTATAAATCCAGGTGCCACCTAAAGGCTGCAGACGCAGAACTATTTCACAGACACAAAGCAAACCAGACTCACTGTGCCAAGGGCCACGAGTTTGGGGGTTACAGGGGACACACGGACCCGTGGCAGCTCCTCGTGCCCACACATGCACCAGGGGAGGGGGAGTGGTGTCCAGGGCTCTAACAAGACCCTACGTACACGCCACGCGCCTACACTCTACTCAGGGTGTGGCTGAGAGGTTGGGAGATGGGATTAGACCCTGAGTCCCCAATTATTTCCAGGCACATGCTCTGCTGGAGCAGGTCGAGGGGCTCCTCCAACCCGGCTCCAGCAGGTTCTCTAATGTTGCTCACCAAGGGAGATACGTGGTATCCCCAGTGCAGCCTCGGCCCTCGCCGTTGGAATTCTGCACCCTGTGCTTTAAGAGTTACCATGACTTTCATGGAAATAATACAGCCTTGATCAGGGTAAAAGACTAGTGGAGGTCTTTAGCCCAATCTTAGAGGTTTGCTTCTACAGCACAGACACTCTACGACTCCAACAAACATAAATAGGTACCATTAAAGTGACAATGCAGTGTCTTAATTATCTGAGCGTTATCCCTACGAGAGGAGGGGCAGGTGGTTGGGGGCGATGGGAGGAGAGCTGGGTGTGACAGAGGCTGCGGGTGGGAGAGCTCCAGCTCTACCTGGGGGTGCAGGGAGAAGCCAAAAGACACTGTGAGCTTTACTCGACAGGCGGTTTTATGGCATGCAAGGAAACTCCTACGGCAACACTTTGCACAGAGCCCACGGCGTCTCCAGGGCCACCGTGGTGTCTGGGAGAACAAGTAAAGCTACGAGTCTGCTCGGAGGGCGGGCAGTGGGGGGGGGGGTGAGTGAGTGTGTGCACGGAGGGAGGGAGGGAGGGAGGGATCGGGTGAGGAAACGTCCTGTTCTGCTGAAACCAAGCTCTCGGGCAAACCTCCTTCCCTCTACCGCTGCCCGGCCTCGCGGATGCGACAGGCCACGGCCGTGATGAGCGCCGCGCCCTTGCCGCTGCCATCCTCCGACTGCAGGAAGGTCACTTCACACTTGGGGGACAACTCCTTCACTGTCTCGTGCATGACGGTGGAGAAGCTGCAGGGCACAGGGAGAGGAGCTGCTTTAATTGGCCGTGGGGCGAAGGCGCTGGCCCCAAACCCGTTCACTGCCCCCTGCAGAGCCTCGAGGAGCGCGGCAGACCCCGAGGAGATGGAGGGAGGGAGGGAGGGAGGGAGGGAGGGAGGGAGGGAGGGAGGGAGGGAGGGAGGGAGGGAGGGAGGGAGGGAGGGAGGGAGGGAGGGAGGGAGGGAGGGAGGGAGGGAGGGAGGGAGGGAGGGAGGGAGGGAGGGAGGGAGGGAGGGAGGGAGGGAGGGAGGGAGGGAGGGAGGGAGGGAGGGAGGGAGGGAGGGAGGGAGGGAGGGAGGGAGGGAGGGAGGGAGGGAGGGAGGGAGGGAGGGAGGGAGGGAGGGAGGGAGGGAGGGAGGGAGGGATGGATGGATGGAAAGATGGATGGAAAGATGGAAACAGCTGCCAAGGATGAGGCTTGGAAAGCCCAACTCTCCCTGCTCCAGCCCAAGACCATAGTTACAACACGACTGCACTGTGCCTTCACTCAGGACTAAACTTGCCCCTTTCTGGAGTCCCAGTGAGCCCTGAGAGTACTAATAAACCTCAACAGCCCTGACCAGCCTCCCTCTGCCCATGGGCCCCTGAGCCCTACATAAACCCAGCCCAGTGCTTTAGTCCCTGTCTGAGCTCCACTGTCCCACTCCCCCCTGAACCTTCTCCCTGAGCACCCCAACCGCCCGAGGTGGGCAGGAGCCCCCACGGAGCCCCCTTGGAACACAACCACAGGCCCCTGAGCCACTCACTGAGGGTGCAGCTTGTAGAGGGTCCCATCCACGCCGACCGTGACCTTGAGGAAGTCGAGGCCGCGGTTCTCCCGGATCTTGTCCACCACAGCAGCCATGCCAGCCCCGCAGAGCTGCGCCGCCCGCCGCGCCACCACCGTGCACACCTCCTTCACTATGATGCTGTCGTCACACGTGGACTCCAGGCCCAGGTGCTGCAGGATGGAGCGGACCTGGAGCAGGGCCAGGCAGTCGCTGGGGAGTACAAGAATCCACGCCGTGTTAGGAGATGGGGTAACTGGGAGGTGTGGCTTCCCCTTCCTTACCTACAGCACACAGAGCCCAGGGACTCATGGCTTGGGTGACAGAGGCTCTATAGCCCCCCCTCCAAGCTCAGCTTTCAGACCTGAATGTGGCCCTGGTGTCACTTCCTAATCAGGGAGGTAATTTGGGGACAAAGCCATCAACTTGGAGCGTGACTCCCATGGAACCCGTGGCCTCTCTCTGTTCAGGGCAGAGGATAAAGAGGCATCTGTTCTGCCAGCGCCAGACAGTCTCCTCATCTCTCCATACTGCTGCTGCCAGAACCACGTGGATTCTGCTGATTTATCTGCGTGGCATCATCCTGGCTCCAGACTGAGCACCTGGGGCTTCTCCCACCAGCCCTGAGAAAGCTTCCCCCGAAATCCATCCCTGCTCTGATCAGCACCTGGAAGGCCAGAGCTGGTGCTCACGTGCCTGTTGGACCTCACCTCTCTATCTGGGACAGGAACTTGGTTTCAAAGATCCCTCTGGTCTTCAGCCTCTCTGAGATCCGACCCCGGAAGAGCAGCCCTCGCTTGGTGAAATCCATCAGGATGTTGCGGACGATCTCCCCCAGGTACATCCCACTGATCATCTTCTCAAACCTGGGAAGGAGAAGGATGAGGCTGGATATCAGGACAGGAAGGGCCACTGGGATCCCAGCTCTGCCAGGTGCCTTTGGCACAACCCCCTGGAGCAAGTCCAGCAGTGCAACCCCCCCCGCTCCATGAGCAGGAGAAAAAGGACACATCGGTGTGTCCAAAGCCAGGCTCTGCCCTGCTCATCATCCCCTGGATCCACCGAGGGGCTGGTGGGGCAGAACTGCTCCTGAACCCAACAGGGGTCCCTCCCAGCCCCCCAGAGCCACCACCCACCTCTGCTTCCCAGGGTTCAGGGACAGCTCATCCACTGCCAAGTCGAACTCCGTCCGTATGTCATCCAAGCAGCCGCTGTCTCCGAACGCCCCCCACTCCATGTTGACACACATCCTGCCCTCATCCCCTTCCACCAGCTCCACGTTCCTCATCTCCTCCATGTAGCAGGCATTGCTGCCCGTGCCTGTGGGGAGGAGCAGGATGAGAGCCCTCGGGCACCACGTGCCTCCCACGGGGCAGGTGTGGGACCGTGGGCAGCCGAGCTCCGCAAGGGTTTCAGTGCTCACCGACTATCAGCCCAACTTCACAGTAGGGATCCTCGTACCCACAGGTCATCATGGTGCCAACTGTGTCATTCACCACGGCCACTACGTCCAGGTCAAATTCCTGCGGAGGGATGGGATTGCACGTGTTATTCCTGCTGGGAATTCCTGCTTTGTCTGCTCCCACGGCTGGGAAAGGACCTGTCTGCTGAACGTGGGAGTCATGGAGTCACACAATCCCAGAATGGTTTGGGCTGGAAAGGACCTTAAAGATCATCTCATTCCACCCATGTCATGGGCAGGGACACCTTCCACTATCTCAAGTTGCTCCAAGCCCAGTCCAACCCGGCCTTGGACACCTACAGAGCTGGGGAAGTCACAGCTTCTCTGGGTGACCTCTGCCATGGCCTCCCCACCCTCACAGGGAAGAATTTCTTCCTAACACCCAATCTAAATGTCTCCTCTTTTAGTTTACAACCAGCATCCCTTTTCCTATTGCTACCTGTCCTCCATGACCACCCACCTCCATGGAGGCACCCACGGACCTCCCACAGCCCCACCTGGCTGCAGGTGGGGCTCAGAGCCCTCGAGGTGCAGAGGGGCTGGGGCAGCCCTGCCAGGAGTAGCCCCTGGGCAGGAGCTCTGGGTGGTCTGTGCCAAGGAAAGGAGCCGGTGTCTCCCTAAGTCATGGCCAGACAAGTCTGCTGCAGCCCTGGCCAGGAGCCAGCTGGTAGCTCCGGGGTCTGAAAATCCAACCTCAAGTGATGAGTAAGGGCGGCTGTGAAAATCTCGACACTCATTAGCCCTGAGCTCAGCCCAGTAATTTGTTTTACAGGCCAACTAATGATGCCAAAGACAGCCGGGATGTGGGAGCAGCCTCTGGCTTCTCCCAGCTCCCTGCCTGCTCACCTCCCTCCGGTGAATTGCCTCCTTCAGCAGGCTCACCACATCCTCCCCCTCACATCCTGTTGCCTTGAAGCCTTTTGTCCACTTCAGGAGAATTCCCTGTTGTGGAAAAAAAAACCCCCAGTGAATCCTCCAGGATGGCAGGTGGGAGGCACAGCCTGGGCATGGGCATGGCCAAGAGGGTTGAGGTTACCTCATCCAGGTTGTTCTGCTGGCAGGGGAAGGAGAATGTGAATCCAAGGGGGAGAGATACCCCCTTCATTCCCATGTACTCCAGGAAGTCAGCGATGCAGTGGACGATGTGGTCAAAGAGCTGGATGAGCAAAGCCAAAAGGAGAAGTTACTGCTGCAGCCAGAGCCCAGCTGGAGGCCAGCCCACCCAACCTGCTGGGGAATCCGACCCATTCCCAGGCCCGTTGGAATGTTCAAACCCCTTCCCAGGTCTTTGAAGGGAGCAGGACACTGCTCTGCTGCACGGTGGCAGGTGAGCCACCCCAAAAAGCCCATTTTTCACCCTCTTCTCCACCCACAACGTGGCCATATCCCTGCAAGGCCCCCACTTAGCAGGTCTCAGGAGAGAGGTGACCAACTTCCCCGGGGTGACATGGGAATCTGGTCCCTCTGCAAGGGATCCACAGAGCTCATCTGCTGGAGATACTCCCAGTCCCCGAGCGCTGCCTGGAGTGGTTTGCAAAACTCTTTCCAAATGACACTCCAGAGATGTCTCTCCCTGCTTGTGTTGTGGTTTCCCTATCTGGGAAATGGGGATGATGCTTATCTGCCTTTGTGGAGTGTGTGGGATTCAGGGAGGTTCAGTCATGTCTGGGAATAACACCATTTCTAACCTAAAAACCAATCTCCAGCTTCCCAAACTCCAGAGCCTTGGGCAGAACTCGCTGCTCTAAGGGCAGGGCAGGAGAGCACCAGCCTTTCCCCACTCTCTGGGAAGGCAAAACCAGCTCCATGTTCAGCCACCCCAGGGAAGCTGCCCCTTCTCCCCCTCCAGCTGCCCATCCTGACCTCCTCTCCTGTCCCCTGCATGATCTCCACAGGGATGGAGTAGATCTTGTTGTGCATCTCCACGCCGCGCCGCATCCCGTTCCTGACGCGCACCAGCAGCACGCGGAAGTTGGTTCCTCCCAGGTCCAGGGCGAGGAAATCTCCTTTTTCTACAGCCCAAGAGAGGATCATCAGGAGAGATCCCAGTGTGGAGCACCCGGAATGTGGCACAGAGCAGCCCCAAAGCTGCCCTCTTCCTGGGAGAGGGCTGGAAACCAAGACGTAGCTGGGAATGGAGAGCAGGGGGTGCAGGCAGGAAGGTGGTGGAGAGGTTTGCACCCAGCTTGGGGCCACGATGAGGCTCAGAATCATGGAACTGTGGGATGTTCTGAGTTGGAAGGGACCAACAGGGATCATACTCGGGTCCTTCACAGGCTTCAAGCCAAGGTCATGTGCTTGCCCAAGCCACAGGCAGAATGAGGAGCACAACCCAGGATGAGGGTGGGGAGAGAACAGTGATGGGGAAAGCCACAGCAAGAGCCAGGCTTTGTGTTAAGTCAGGTGCAGAACGTCCTAGAGGCTCAGTGCTTTCCCAGTATCATACTGGAGGTTTGTGCCACTCCCACACAAAGAAGGAACTGGCCACGGCCAAGGTTCCAGCCCTTCCTGAGGATGCTGGCAGCTCTGAGGAGGACACACATGGGCTTACACACAGGACACACGGAGGTTTACACGCAGGATACGTCACCTGTCCCGTCTGGAGTTGAGCACACGTAGGTGGGCAGCATTTTCACCGTCGCCTCCTCGTGCGTCTCCTTGCCCAACCCTCTCTCCATCTCTATCCTCATCCTTTCCTTCACCTCCAGCAGCTGCTCGTGGCTCAGCTTGAAGGGCTCCAGAATCTTCTGGCGGGCCTTGTGCTGGGCGTCCAGCCTGTAGGCCACGGCCGTCACCATGGCCGCGCCCTTGCCGCTCCCGTCCTCCGAGCGGATGAACCGGATCTCACAGTCGGGCAGCAGCTTCCGCACCGTCTTGTGGAGCCGCCGGGCAAAGCTACGGGGCAGGAGGAGGAGGAGAGGGCACCTGAGTGTGTCCCCACGGGCAATGTGGCCACTGGGGACCCCTTGGCATCCAAACAGGGCGCCCTGGGGGGATATTCGGAGACGCTGTGCCTGTGCCGAGCCGTGCCCGCTGCGGGCAGGGGGCTGTCCCTCTCCCTCCCCGTGTCCCCTCCCTGTGTCCCCACCATCCCCCCGGACTCACTGCGGGTGTTTCTTGTAGACGGAGCCGTCCACGCCAACGGTGGAGCGCAGCCTGTCCACGCCCTTGTTGTCCTTGATGCGGCGCAGCACGGCGGCCAGCGTGGCCCCGCACAGGCTGGCCGAGCGCGTGGACACGATCTGGCAGATGCGCAGCGTGGCCAGGCAGTCCTCGTGGGACGGCTCCAGGCCCAGCTTGCTCAGGATCTCGTGGGCTTTCTGCAGCCCTTCCTTCTCCCTGGAAGGACAAAAGAAGGGTTCGTGCCCGGGAATACAAATTTCGGCGTGCGGTGGTCCGGGGTTTGCGCAGTGACCCGTCCATGGGTGTCGGGAGAGGGGATGGGAGCCTGGGAAACCACCTTGGATCCTACTTACTTCTCAATGGCAGAGACGTATCTGGTCTCAAAGTGGCCGGTAGTGAGCAGATCTGGTGTGAGCCTTCCTCCAAACAACAGCCCTTCCTTGGTCATCTTCACCAGGATGAGTCTGACCAGCTCCCCCATGTACATCCCGCTGATCATCTTCTCAAACCTGCCCGTGGGAGGAGTGGGTTAGAATCATGGAATGGCTTGTGTTGGGAAAGGTCATCAAGTCCAACCATTCCACCAGCACTGCCAAGGCTGCCACTGTCCCCTCTCCCCAGATGCCACATCCACATGTCTGTTAAATCCCTGCGGAGATGGTGACACCACCACTGCCCTGGGCAGCCTGTTCACACCTGACCACCCTTTACAGAGAAGAAATTTTCCCTAGTATCCAACCCAAACCCCTTGTCCTTCCCCATAAGACCCCCCCTGAGCCTCCTTTTCTCCAAGTTAAATGATGTGTGTATTTGGCTGCGTGTGCCACGAGGTGGCCACAGGTTGACCTGAAAACCCACTGGCAGCCTCCCAGTCCCAAATGGAATCTAAGTAATCCCTTCCCGTAGCAGCTTATCCCATCACTGAGAATATATAGCCCTGTGGATGTAACCATCACCCTGCAAGGAGAGTTTGTGGCCACCTGAAGGGGGTCAAAAGCTGCCAGAAGCCATGTGGGGAATGGGAGATCTGTAGGATTGGGATGTGGACATTAGGTGGGGGTGTTGCCTGGGCTGGCAGGTGACTCTGCTGGCCAGAGAAGGGAACAGGAATCAGCACGTTCACGTGAGAGGCGGGTGGGACAGACAACCCCGATTTGGTGGCACAGCCCCTCCCTGCATCGCTGGCAGAGGACATGGTGACCCAGTTAGCTGGGATGACCTCCCCAGCCCCAGGACGGACAATGCCGAGCAAACCACGAGCCTGAGCCCGAGCCAAGGATCTGCTCACAATTGTTTGCCAGGGTTGAGCGAGCCCCTGTCGATCTCACGGTCGAATTCCGTCCGGATGTCGTTGAGGACGCCGTCGTCACCGAAGGCCCCCCACTCCATGTTGATGCACATCCTTCCCTCGTCCCCCTCCACCAGGTCGATGTGCCTCATCTCCTCCATGTAGCAGGCGTTGGTACCGGTACCTGGGCCAAGCACAGGCACGAGGTGAGCGAGGGCACTGCCTTTCCCTCATTCCTCCCATTTCCATTATTCCCATTGCCCCTCATTCCCACGAGGCCGCAGCCCAATGCACCAAAGAAAGCGAAGAAGGAAGCGAAGAAACATTGGGCAATGCCAGTTTTCCAGCACTGATATCCCTCCTCTCTTTTTCTTTTCCCAAAAGACCCTGAAGCTTGCAAGAAACAGGATCTCCCTCTGGAGCTCCTGGAGCGATGGGCCCAGGCTCTCCACAGTTGCTGCAGCTCACCAACGATGAGGCCAACTTCACAGTTGTGGTCATCATAGCCACAGGTCATCATGGTCCCCACAGTGTCGTTCACCACGGCCACGATGTCGATGTCAAAGTCCTGAGATGGTGGAAAGGAGAAAGAGTGACCCAACACGTTAAAAAACAGGCTGAAACATCTCCATGGAGCCAAGAAACCTTCTGTCCCAGGGATCCGTGTGCCCCCATCCCACCTGCCCAGGAGGTGAAACACCTGCCCAGCCTCTTACCCCTCTTTTCTTGATGGATTTGCGCAGCATTGACACCACGTCCCTCCCCTCCACGCTGCTGCACTTGAACCCCTTTGTCCACGTCACAAGGATGCTCTGGGGGGGGAAACAGCAAGAGGAAAGGCTCAGAGGTGAGACCCCCCTCCATGGGGCTCCTGGAACAAGGAACACACAGCCCTGCAGGGGAGCCCCCTGGTTATCAGCTCACCAGCTGCACTATCAGCCACAGTTTCCGTGTCAGATAAAGTTTATAGCCATGAAATAACACATGAGCTGCTCGTTGACCCGTTGGCAGGGGAGGTTTTATGGTGCCCTGGGGCAGAACGTGTTCAGGAGCCTATGGAATGCTCCTTGACCCACCTCTGTGTGGTGGGGGGCTCACTGTGCTCCTTGTGGGGTGGGGTCCTCACAGTGCCCATGGCCAGAGGCACCAGTTGTGTCCCCACCACAGCCACCCAGCCAGGGGCTGAGCTGAGCCTTGCCAGGGGTAAAAAAGGATTTAACTGCAATTGAAATCTCCAGCCCTGCAGCCACAGAGCCCTCAGTGAGGCAGACACCTGCCCTGCCTCGGACATGGGGAAACTGAGGCACGCAGGGGCACAACCCTTGGACGAGGCCACAGGACGCAGACACTTCCTCCCACAGCTCCTCTATGTGAATTGTCTGCCGGGAGGAGAGCGTTGGTCCCCCTCTCCCTCCCTGCTCCTGCTCGGGCACAGGAGCCTTGCCCCACGCCGGCTCCCTCCGCGGAGGACGTGCTGGCTCGCCAGCGCTCCATGGAGCCGCCCTCCTTTCCCATCCCGCTGGGAAGCCGGGTGAGATAAGGGCAAGGAAAAGCATCCTCCCCCCCCTCCGTGCCACGAGCCAGAGCCCGGCGAGGCGGTGGGTGGCAGGAGAGCGGCCACGTGCCTCGCTGGGCTCCGGGATGTTCAGTCTCCCAGCGAGGTCACGGGAGCGGCAGAGCGGAGCTGACGGCCACGGGGAGGGGGGGATGTGATGCTCAGCACGTCTGGGTGCCTCGGGCTGCTGGAGCTCTGGCTGCAGCCAGGGAAAAGCTGCTTTCCACGGAAAGATCACATCCCAGACCCCTGAAATTCCTGGGGTGCACCCCTGGCTCCACCGGCCCCAAGCCCTGTTGGCACACGCGGTGACCTTGGGAAGTGCTCATCATCACAGGGACACTGCCAGAGCTCACTGGGGGGTTATAGATGGAAACCCCTCAGAATTAATTAGGTAAAATCCAGAGAGTTCAGAAATCCAGGAGAAGATTCCAGGGAGACCTTAGAGTCCCTTTCAGTGCCTAAAGGGGCTCCAGGAGCTGCAGAAGGACTTTGGGCAGAGGGTGGAGTGACAGGAAAAGGGGGAATGGCTTCACATTGACACAGCGTGAGATAGACAAGATATTGGGAAGGAATTCTTCCCTGGGAGGGTGCCCAGAGAAGCTGTGGCTGCCTCATCCCTGGGAGTGCCCAAGGCCAGGTTGGAGCAGCCTGGGATAGTGGGAGGTGTCCCTGCCCAGGGCAGGGGGTGGGAATGAGATGATCTTTAAAGTCCCTTCCAGCCCAAACCATTCCATGACCCTGTGAAAACCTGGATAAAATGTGTTTAAAACAGGAGACCCACCACTACTCATTCTCAGCAAGCAGCTTTCAAAAAGGCAACCTGGCACTTATCCTTAGAAAACATTAATTTTCCTTTTAACAGGGGTTTTATAGCATGTTTGGAGAAGATGAGAAGCAACAGGGTTATTGGGAAGTGATGCCAAGCACTGCATTCCCTGGAGGAATGCTCCCCCCTCTCTGTCCCTGACCATGCAGCCACTGACTCATTCCTCCAGTAAAAAATATTCATCACAAAAAAGGGACAGAGCTGCTGTTAACCTCCTTTCACCCAGAGCTTGGGATCTGGGGGCGAGATGTGGCCCTTCAGGAAAGGCCACATGACTCAAAATCAATGAGCCTAATTAAAAGCCTGAGGCAAATTGGTGTGGGGAACCCCAAGGAGAGCTCATCCCATCCCACCCACCTCATCCAGCTTGGTCTGGTGGCACGGGAAGGAGAAGGTGAACCCAAGGGGCAGTTTCTTGTCTTTGATTTTCAGCTTGTCCATGAAGTTGGCCAAACACTCGGCGATGTGGTCGAAAAGCTGGAAACAAGGCAAAGCATGAGACCTCACCTGGCTGCCCACCCGAGGGGCTGAGCCAGAGCTGTGCCCACGTCCCTGCCCACCCTCGCCCAGCCCCGTGCTGCCTGTCAGGAACTCACAGTTCCCAGCAGAAGATCCGCTGGGATCCTGCAGGGCCAGGCAGTGGTGGGATGTCCAGTCGTGCTCCAGACCCGGGACACATTCAGGGGGTCTGGAGGTGACCCCCCCAGGTTGGGTGAGGGGGGGTTGGACTCACCTGCACCCCACTGCCACGCATGAGCTCCTCGGGGATGGCGTAGATCTGGTTCTCCATTTCCACCTTCTGCAGCCCATTGTCCGACACCTTCACCCTCAGCACACGGAAGTTGGTGCCACCAAGGTCCAGGGCCAGGAAATCTCCATCCTCTGTGGGACCAGGGCAAGAAGAACCAGTCAGCTTGGAGGGGCTTGTGTCTGCACCACACCAGAGCCCCGAGGAGGTGAGCAGGGCCAGGAGCCCGGGGAATGGGCTGGAGCTGTGTCAGGGCAGGGGCAGGGTGGATCTCAGGGAAAGGTGCTTTGCCCAGAGGGGGGTTGGGCACTGCCCAGGCTCCCCAGGGCAGTGGGCACAGCCCCAAGGCTGCCAGAGCTGCAGGAGGGGTGGGATGATCCTCTGGGGCACAGGGGGTGTTCTGTGCAGGGCCAGGAGTTGGACTTAATGAACCTTGTGGGTCCCTTCCAACTCAGCCTATTCTGTGATTCTTTGATTCTCTAAGCAGCCACCTACCAGGATAGGGTCTAATTTCATAATTAATAACTTTATTATTTACCTATAATCATTAAAAATGTTGCTATTTATCAGAGCTGTTGCTGTATCCCCTGCCCCTGCTCTGCACCCCTGGCACTCCCATAGCCAGTCAGGGACCCAAACACCATCACTGAGCCAGACCCAGATGCCCTGGGGAGGATAAATCCCACCAGCCCAATCCAGACAAGCCCATGCCCAAACCACTGGCCATCTCAGAGGAGAAGAGCCCCAGCCCCAGGTCCCATAAGGAAGAAGGCAGCAGAGCCATTCCCGATCCTCCTGATGCTCCTGGAACCTCCTGCACCTCCATCCTAAGGGGTTAAACCCTGGGAGCAGCTGTGGAAACACCAGAACCCGGCTAAACTTTTGATATGGAGGAAAAAGCTGCCCCAGGAATCCCGTGCACGCGGCTCCCAGCCCAGGGAAGGTGCGAGCAGGAAACCAGGGGGGGCAAGACTCCAAAAACCCTGCGGGTCTGGCTGCTGCCTTCCCCGGGGAGGGCTGGAACTGGGCTTCTCCAAGGGGAGCCCAAGGGCTGAGCCTGGATTCTCTCCTCATTTTCCAGGGACCCCAAGGACTGAGCCTGGATTCTCTTCTCATTTTCCAGGGACCCCCAAGGGTTGAGCCTGGATTCTCCCCTCATTTTCCAGGACCCCCAAGGACTGAGCCTGGATTCTCTTCTCATTTTCCAGGGACCCCCAAGGGTTGAGCCTGGATTCTCCCCTCATTTTCCAGGACCCCCAAGGACTGAGCCTGGATTCTCTTCTCATTTTCCAGGGACCCCCAAGGGTTGAGCCTGGATTCTCCCCTCATTTTCCAGGACCCCCAAGGACTGAGCCTGGATTCTCTTCTCATTTTCCAGGGACCCCCAAGGGTTGAGCCTGGATTCTCCCCTCATTTTCCAGGACCCCCAAGGACTGAGCCTGGATTCTCTTCTCATTTTCCAGGGACCCCCAAGGGTTGAGCCTGGATTCTCCCCTCATTTTCCAGGACCCCCAAGGACTGAGCCTGGATTCTCTTCTCATTTTCCAGGGACCCCCAAGGGTTGAGCCTGGATTCTCCCCTCATTTTCCAGGACCCCCAAGGACTGAGCCTGGATTCTCTTCTCATTTTCCAGGGACCCCCAAGGGTTGAGCCTGGATTCTCCCCTCATTTTCCAGGACCCCCAAGGACTGAGCCTGGATTCTCTTCTCATTTTCCAGGGACCCCCAAGGGTTGAGCCTGGATTCTCCCCTCATTTTCCAGGACCCCCAAGGACTGAGCCTGGATTCTCTTCTCATTTTCCAGGGACCCCCAAGGGTTGAGCCTGGATTCTCCCCTCATTTTCCAGGACCCCCAAGGACTGAGCCTGGATTCTCTTCTCATTTTCCAGGGACCCCCAAGGGTTGAGCCTGGATTCTCCCCTCATTTTCCAGGACCCCCAAGGACTGAGCCTGGATTCTCTTCTCATTTTCCAGGGACCCCCAAGGGTTGAGCCTGGATTCTCCCCTCATTTTCCAGGACCCCCAAGGACTGAGCCTGGATTCTCTTCTCATTTTCCAGGGACCCCCAAGGGTTGAGCCTGGATTCTCCCCTCATTTTCCAGGACCCCCAAGGACTGAGCCTGGATTCTCTTCTCATTTTCCAGGGACCCCCAAGGGTTGAGCCTGGATTCTCCCCTCATTTTCCAGGACCCCCAAGGACTGAGCCTGGATTCTCTTCTCATTTTCCAGGGACCCCCAAGGGTTGAGCCTGGATTCTCCCCTCATTTTCCAGGAACCCAGGGCCCCGCCGGCTGCCGGAGTGGGGAGGGGCCCGGGGCAAAGCCCTGTCTCAGCTCTCTCGGAAGGTCTGAATGCGGCGAATGCGCCGCGCTGGCTCCCCCCGGGCCGGGGCCGCTCCAAAGGGGCCACCGAGGGAACAAAAGCCGCGGGTCATTGGTATGCACACGCCGGGCAGCTCCGGCGACTCCGGCTGGAAAGGAGCTCCCGGGGCTCCAGCGGGGCTGGCACCTCCGCGGGGGCGACCCTCCGAGGGCACGGCACCCACCGGGGGCTGGGGGAGCAAAAGGGTCGTGGGGAGCTCCGAGGAGATGGGGAAGGAGAGGGCTCAGAGCTGGGGATGGGGAATGTGCAGAATGGGGAGGGAGGGGGGTGTCAGCATTTCGTCCCAGGAGGTCAGAACATCACCCCCGAGAGGGGTCAGCCCATCACCCCCACCCCGGGGTGGCACAGGGCAGGGGGGTCCCGGCTCTCGGTGGCACCAGCCCGTGCCCAGGTCACGCCCCAGAATCCACCAGTCGGCGGGATAAGGAGATGCCAAGGCCATCACGCCCTTATCTCAACAAGAGCTGAAGTTCAGCAAGTCCCTGCACTGGTTCTGGCTGAGCCTCACTCTCCTCTAGGGCTGCAAAGCCCCCCCCTGGCAAGAGCCAATAACCCAGAGCCCTGGACCACCCCAAAACTGGGCCCTCTCAGAGCTTTGCAGCTCAACCAACACACTTGGCACAGCTCTAAGAGCAGCAGAGCAGCCAAAATTCAGGGCTGGAGAAGGAGCTGTTGGAGCTCCTGCATTGGGCCAGTCAATCCCTGAGTATCCCTCCCCTTGACCCTTTGCAGGGAGGAAGTTTGAACCAGTTTGGCAGCTCCTTTTGCAGCCAGCCACGGGGCCTGCCACGGCCACAGAGGTTGTTCACATGGAAAACACACCAGGAAAACCTGTCCTGCTGTCTTTGGTGAACCCACCATGGGGCCCCCCCCTCTGCCACAGATGGGCAGAGCTGGATGTGGTGCCTGCCTGGCACACCTGCTTCCCTTGCCATTGGCACTGGTGCCGTTCTGCTTGTTAACAGAGCATGGAAAACACCTCAGGGGGCTGATAAATATGCCAGGGATAAGGGCACTGGAGCCAGGAGGGCCACAGGTTGCTCAGCTCCTTGGAGATAAGGCAGGAAACACAGGAGAATTCCCAAAAAAGGGCTAAGGAGCCTTGATGGGGCCACCCTCCCACCCTGCCCAGCCCCCACAAACCTGGTGCTTTGGCCAAGCCACTCCACGGGGCTTGTGGTCCCCAGAGTTGTGTGAGACCAGCTCTGCCCTGCCCTCAGCACTGGGCAGCAGCAGGATCCAACCACCCCCCACCACCCCCCCTCAGGCTGCTCAGCACCCATGGGAGCAGGAGGAGTGGTTCGGTCAAGGGGTGGATTCCCAGGTGGATCAGCTTTGCAGGAGGAAAAAAGGCAGCAAAATCTCCCTTGAAAAATTCCCAGCTATGTGAGTGCATGATAGGCTCCATGGGCTGGCACCAGGTCTGGGTCCTTCCCCTAATTCAGGCTCTCATGCTCTGTGATAAGGTATCAACGGTGGTGCTGAGCCCACAAGCCAAACAGGGAGGGCAAACATGCAGCCCTGATTCCAAAGGCTGTTTGTGCTCCACAAAAACAGGGAAAACCCCTCGTGCCCCCCTTGTGTTGGGCAGAGGAGCCTGGCCAGGGGACCAGAGCACGTGTGTGGAATCACATCCCAGCAACTCAGAGCTCCCCTCTCAACTGGAACCTTCCAACAGACTGCAATTCCATCGTGGAGAAATCCTCAGCCACATTGGATTAAAAAAAAAAAAAGAGGAAGATGAAAAGCTGGAGCAGATGGAGACACAGACTGGGGAGATGCAGGAGAAGGTCAAGGTGCAGAACTCAGCACTTCCCACTGCCCAGTCCAGCCTGGCCTTGGACACTTCCAGGGATGGGGCAGCCACAGCTTCCTTGGGCATCCTTGTTGAGAATACAATGCATCCCCAACCACAGGGCTCTGGGCATGGAAACAGCATCTTTTTTGCAGGCCTTTCAAGCCCATGGGCCACGTGAGCTGGTTTTCCTGCAGAGGCAGGAGCTGAACCCACCGGACAAGGGAAGGGTGTTGCCAAGAGCCATCTCTCAGATTTTCAGGGATTTGATCCCCAAATCCTGCAGCATCCTCCTGAAAGCTGCAGGCTGGTGTTATCAGCTGCTGGGGCTTAGCAGAGGATGCACCACAAGATCCTTGTGTCAACACCAGCGTGGAGGAGGAAATGTGGCAACACCAGCAAAAGAGCAGGAAGGGGGGTGGTTGTTGCACTGAGCAGGGAGAACCCTTGGGAGAGTCACTGGGGAGCAGAGGAGAAGCTTATTTGGGATCTGTTTCCCCACCAGCCTGCAGTGGGATGCCCACCACCTCCCTGCCAGCACAGCATGGCAGCACTCCAGTGGGTGCTGGAGCAGAGCAAAGTAAGAAAAGTTGATTTTAGGAGAGCTTCTGCTTCCAAGGCAGAATTCCTGCCTCTTATCACCCCCTATCAGAGCAGTGGAGCCACAGAGAGCTGAGAGCTGGGGCTGTGTTTTGGCTTAACATGCAGATGTGACCTTGTATTTCCATAAGTGCCTCTCATCCGCCTGGATCCCTGGAGCTGGGCATTAAATGAGGTGTAATCCCAAAGCAGAGACACAGGGTGCTGCACAGGGAGGGGAGGAAGGTCAGGGATGCTCTGTGGGAGGACGGGGGGGGGCCCTGTGGTGCTGGCACCCAATAGCAGTAGGTCTGGAGAAGAGGAAAAGCCTGTCCTGGGGTGGGAGTAGCTGCTGGCACCTGGAGCAGGTGGGAGCAGGATTTGGTGCCCAGCCCAAGTCACACCTTGCCCAGGAGCTTTAAAAAAAATGAAGAAGGAAGGACACAGCTCTGGACATTAAGCTCTTCCCAAGCTGTTGCCACACCACCTGTGCCAGGGAGGTGGCATCAACCCCCTGAACCCCAGTGTGCCACCTTCCATTCCCCTCTCCAACACCCAAGGGACACTGGTGCTGCTCACAGCCACCCAGCTGGAGCTGTACAGGGAATCTCAGCTCTTGGCTCCCTGGGATTTGCTCAAACCCCTGTGGTTTCCCAGCCCCTCTGGGCAGCTGCAGCCCCGTGACTGCTCCAGCATCCCTCTCAGGGAACAGTTTCCATGCTGCCATTCCCCTTCCTCCCTCCCCTGGGTGAGAAATGCCAGCTGGGACACAGGAGAAGCTGGCTACAGGGAAGGATGCCAAGGATCCTTCTTGTAAGGGCATGGAGGGGGATTGCTCCTTGTCCTGATGGGGAGTCAGGGTGCTGGGAGTGCTGACACACCCTCCACCAGCACCCAGCACCTTTGGCTGCACCAGTTCCCGTGCCCAGGGGCAGCTCCTGGCTATCCCTGTAATTAAAAATATTCTCCAACATTTAAATAGATTGGAATCTCAATCCTGGGGCAGGCAGCCAGGTCCAGCTTTTGGGTGTAGGTGCACAGAGGGGCCGAGCACAGGGGATGCTCTGGGTGCTTCAAGGATTAAAGAGGCTCAAAAGGAAGGTGGGGACAGACAGACTCTTAGCAGGGCATGTAGTGAGAGAACAAGGGGGAATGGTTTTAAACTGGAAAAGGTGAGATTTAGATGGGATATTGAGAAGAAATTCTTCCCTGGGAGGCTGAGGAGGCCCTGGCACAGGGTGCCCAGAGAAGCTGTGGCTGCCCCATCCCTGGGAGTGTCCAAGGCCAGGCTGGAGCCCCCTGGGACAGTGGGAGGTGTCCCTGCCCGTAGGGGGGGGACTGGATGGGCTTTAAGATCCTTTCCCACACAAACAATTCCATGATGTCTGTGTCCTTACAGGGACTCAGAAGATGCCACCACCATCCCCAGACATTGCCAGCAAGTATCCAACACTGCCCAGTGGTGCAGAGACCTCCAGTCATCACCTACAACTCCTAGATAAGAGGGTGGAGTCAGGAGGGGTCAGGATCTGCCCAGGAAACAAGAGACAGGACAAGAGGAAACGGCCTCAAGTTGTGCCAGGGAGGTTTAGGTTGGACACTGAGAACATTCCTTCATCCAAAGGATTGTCCAGCCCTGGGCAGTGTTGGAGTCCCCAGCCCAAACCATTCTAGGATTCTGTGATCCCAGGGTTCTATCACTTCTGTCCTTGCCTCCAGAGAGCAGTCACAAGGTTTTTTTGGCTCCATCCCTCTCCATCCACCTCTTGGCTGGTGACCAGCAGCCTCTGCCACAGAGGTCTCACACAGACCCTCCGTGAAGGTGCTGACACTGGAGCAACCCCAACTCTGAGCAACTCCACCCAATGAGACCGACCATCCCAGGACCTTCTGCTGGACTGCTGCCAGCCCAGATGTGGAGCTGGGGCAGCTCCAGCTGCTCAGGGCCCCACCCCAGATGTGGAGCTGGGGCAGCTCCAGCTGCTCAGGGCTCCACCCCTCCTTCCCTTCAGCAGCCAGGACCACTCCACCAGCTCTGAGCACTCGGTGGGTCCCGGGGGGAACAGGGTGATGCTGCAGGGATGGAGACAAGCCCCTTCCCAAAACACTGGAACAGCTGGAGAGGCAACGAGGAACTTTGCCCTGTGCATGTTTTTTGGGGTTGGGAAGGACAATCCAGGATGTCCCTGTCAGGAGGAGCAGGGAAGCAGCAGAAAGGCTGCATTGTGAGGAGCCTGGAGAGCCCCTGCCCTGCCCTGGTGGCTCTCAGACAGCGCTGGCAGCGCTGCCGCCTCACTGCTCATGAAATCTGATGAGCAGCACCCGTGACTGTCTCTGTCCTGCCAGCAAGGGCACACGAGGGCGGCTTCCCACCCTCCCTCCCTGCTGCCAGCAGGAACTGGGAGCCCCTCCAGTCCCAGCACAGAGCGGGGAATGAGGCCTGTGCCCACACTCAGCCAGAGCAGGATGGAGCCCCAGGGTCCAGCAGTGGAGGTGGCCACGGGTGCCACCCCTGCTGTGGCAGTGCTGTGAGGAGGGGGGGCCCAGCTGTCCCTCTGCTCATGTCCCATCCCACGGTACCTGTTCCATCGGGGGTGGACCTGACAAAGGTGGGCAGCATCTTCACGGAGGCAGTGGGGTTGGTCTCCTTCCCCAGCCCCTTCTCCATCTCCTTCTCAAAACGCTGGGACACCTCCAGGAGGGTCTCGTCGGAGAGACGCATGTGGTACAGGTACTTGTCAATCTGAAAGGGGGACACACAGCCCAAAGGTCAGCTGGGGGGCTGGGGACAGGGGCACAGACTCCAGGACACGCTCAGCACAGGGGCCAGCCCCTCTCATGGCTGCTGGGGGTGACAAGAGGAGCAGCAGCAGGTTGTGGCCCATCCCAAAGGGCAGGACACAGCGCTGCTGGAAGAGGTTATCCCAGCGGTCACCAGCTGCTCCTGCAGCTCTTGCCAAGAAGCCAGGGCTGCTCTCCAAGGAGGTTCCCAAATGCCACTCTGCATCCCTTTCCCAGACCACTGCCAACCTGGGAATGCCAAACCCCAGGTTGCTCCAGATGTTCCACAATGTCTTCCTGCTGTCACCTACAGACACCCGAACAGGTTGCCACAGAGGTAGGAGTTCTAACTCAGGAGTGAGTCAGGAGGTCAGTGAAGGAAGTTTTACAGCTGCAGAGCCCTTCCCATGCCATGGCACCAACACATCTTGACCTTGACCCCAAGGGCCTCTTCCTACATGAAGGATGTTGGGCCAGAATCCACTGCCCCATCATTTCTGTGCTGCTGAGCTCACCCCAGGAGCCAAGAGCCATTCAACCCTCTCGAGCCAACCACGTCAGTGTGACACAAACGGGTGCTGGTGTGACACAAATGGATGTTGTGGCCAGGGAGGGAAGAAATCCACCCCCTGCTCCTGGAAATCCTTATACCCTTGAGCTGGGTGTATGGAGCAGCCTGACTGCTTCTATAAATGGCATCAAAGCATCTTGTCTTCCCCAGGAAAGGCATGGAAAAATTCCTCCCTGACCTATCCACCAGCAGCACGTGTGTCTGTGCAGCTGGGCCAGAGCAGGGAACGGGAGAGGAGGACACTGCCCGCTCCCAAACGATGCCCTGGTTCAATTAGCTTCACTTAAAATTAATTAAAGGGCAGCTGCAAGCCTGGAGAAGTCAAGAGGAAAGCTCCACCCCGTGTGCTCACCTGTCTGCAGGCACGTACCACCTGGCCATGGGAAATGGGCTCAGGTTGTGTTTTATGGGGCTACGCTGGAGGAAATGGGCATTTGGGGGTGACTAAGTGCACCCACCCCAGCCTGACCTGGCTCCTGGACCCTGGGCTGGATAAAACAGCCCTGCTGTGGTTTTGGCTGTCGGTGTTTCAGGCTCAGGGTGTTCCAGCACATCCTTTTTTCCCCCACTCCCAGCTCTGTAGGAAATCTGGGAGCTGAGGTGCCAGTGGTGAGGTCAGGGGATGGAGGAAAGGCCAGCCTGGCACACTCCAGGAGAGATGCTTCATCCCCTGGGGAGCAGCATCTTCATCAGTGTGATGGGTAAAACTTCCTGACTTCTCCTGGGGCTTTCAGCTCCTTCCCAAAACTGGGACCTGGGAGGCCAGGCAAACATGAGGGAAAGGCCCAGGAGAAGGAAACCTAGAGGTTTCCCAGTGCCAGTGTTTACCAGCCTCTCCTTATCCAGCCCAGCAGCAGGAAAGTCAAACACTCTCCTCCCTCCACTCCTATTTATTTGCTTTCACTTGCTGAAAATTCCCTCCCGTGTTCCGAGGCTCCAGTTACTGGCACCAGTACCTTCCAGATAACTGGTTACCAGGTGGCTCTTGCCCCACTGCCCCAGCTCACCTCCACCCTCTCCTCCTCTCCACCCCTGTGCCAGCCCCAGGGTAGGAAACCTCCCCTTGAGCTGTGCCAAGGGTTATCTCGAGGGTTATCCCAATGCCACGGACCCAGGACAGATGCTCCAACCCTGTTTCTTAGCTGTGAGCTGGAGAAAGAGTTATCCTGGGAGATACAGAGTTATCCTGGGAGATACAGCGTTATCCTGGGAGATACAGAGTTATCCTGGGAGATACAGCGTTATCCTGGGAGATACAGCATTATCCTGGGAGATACAGCGTTATCCTGGGAGATACAGAGTTATCCTGGGAGATACAGAGTTATCCTGGGAGATACAGCGTTATCCTGGGAGATACAGAGTTATCCTGGGAGATACAGCATTATCCTGGGAGATACAGAGTTATCCTGGGAGACAGGGTCGTCCTGGCTCTTGGAGACCCTTCCCACCCTGTTTGTGAGCCACTGACCTGCCCCTTGGCACAGCAAGAACCCCAACCAGCCTCACCTCCTCCCCTGTGGTGGTCAGGGGGCCCTGGTGGGACCACTCATGGCCCAAACTGGTGCTTCTCCCCCATCTGTTGCCCTGCCTTTGGTGCTTTTCCCCCTTCTAGGGAAGGTCTCACCCCAGGGAATGCACCCCTGGGCGCTTTGGGGAGCTCAGATGTCCCTTGGCAGTGAAGATGGTGCAGTCTGGTGATACCTTTTGAAAGCTGGGGTTTTGAGGCTTGTTTTTGAGAGTTCTAAAAGTTAACCTCAGTAACTCTGTCTCTCTGGGAAAAGCTTGAAGCTAGCCTGGAAAATGTCTGTCTGAAAAACAGCAAAGCAGAAAGTAAACAGTGTCCTGGTTTCCCAAAACCATGGTAAAACTTTCTCAAAATCCATCTGTAGTTCTCACAAGCAGCTCAGGACCTTTCAAAGTAGCTTGGATCTCTCACACAACAACAGCAACTTTCTTTTATCAACCCTTTCTCATGCTTTTATGAACAACAGTTCTAGCCAGTATCAAAATAATAGTGAAAGTTCTCAAAACAAAGAAAAGTGACTTCATGCTTCACTTAAGCCAATGGAATTGTTAAAACCCAGGCATGTAGACCAATAAGATTGCAAAGTGCTGGTTTCTAAAAAGTATAAAAGATGTGACTCAGTGCAGAGCACAACCCACCACCCCCAAAATCACAGCACAGGGAAAGCACCCCGAGGTTTCATCTCCTTCCTCCAGGACAGGCACCACTGGGCACGTCCCCCATGTCCTCCAGGTTCCTGTGTACCAAGAATAACCATCAGCCTGAGAAACAGGGTGATCTTCCTCTAATCTCCAAAGCCCTTTAAGACCTGGATCATCTTCTCCCAACGCAGACATTGCCCCACTTGGCAGCTAAGGCAGATCAGGGCATCCTTCAGGATGGCTCCTTCCCCAGCAAGACCACCTTGGGAGAACCACAGCCACTGTTATTCCCAAAGCTTCCCAGCCCTGTGCTCTGGTTTGTTATTCCAAGCACCCCTCGAGTTGTTCCAAAGATGGGATAAAACAGGGGGGACACAGCCTGTAGCACTGGAGCCTGAGCATCTTTCAAGACAAAAACATCTTCCTTGTTGCTTAATGTTTTTGAAGGCCATGGAATAGTCTGGGTTGGATTGCCAGTCCCAAACCAACACAGTCACTAGGTCAGGATCCAGCAGGATAATCGTGTTTCCTTGAGGAAATCCAAACAGAAGGGAAAGGGATCTGGGAAATGCTGGGGGTGCCCCAGCCCAGGACATCATGTTAAAGCACCAGAGCTGCTGTAACGAGCTTGGTGCCACAATCTGGAATCAAAACCCATCAAATCCCCATCTCCTGGCTCAGGGTGTCTCCAAGGCTCAGCTCATTTCCACACCAGATGCTGGAGACGTGCCCAGGTTGCCCATCCTGGCCATCCAGGAAAGGTCTGTCTGCCCCATGGCTGAACAAACCTCCAGTTGCCCAATTTTTGCTGCTGTGTGAGCTGAGCTGAGCCAAGATATGCTGAGCTGAGCTTAAAGCAACCCAAAAAACAGCTTTGGCTTTGCAAACTCACAGCTCTGGTACCAGCACCACAGCTGGATGGTGTTCTACAACTTAACACTCCTCTTGATCGGGGGCTGGACTCCACTGGGTCAGTGCTGTGGAAATATTAATTAGTCTGTGAATAACTTCATTCCAATTCAATGCCACACTCTGTGGGAAAGAGCTGGGGGGGTTCAGCCTGAGAAGACTCCAGGGAGACCTTAGAGACCCTTTCAGCGACTAAAAGGACTCCAACAGAACTGGAGAGGGACTTTGGAAAAGGGCTTGAAGTGCCAGCACAGGAGGTAATGGCTTCAAACTGAAAAGTAGGGAGATTTAGAAAATATTGGGAAGAAATTCTTCCTTGTGAGGGTGGGCAGGCCCTGGCACAGGGTGCCCAGAGAAGCTGTGGCTGCCCCATCCCTGGGAGTGCCCAAGGCCAGGCTGGAGCCCCCTGGGACAGTGGGAGGTGTCCCTGCCCAGGGCAGAGGGTGGGGATGGATGGGCTTTAAGGTGCCTTCCAACCCAAACCATCCCATGACGGTCTAAATTCCTTGACTTGGCCTCACAGGGGTCCTGGGGAGCCTCCCCCCCCCCCCAGGGCAGGCTGGCTGTGAGTGATGGAACCCACAGCGTGATGGGGCTTCCTGCACCACGCCACCATTTCCTGCCCTGCGAGTGTCAGCAGAGGAGGGGAAGAGCCTGGGGAGGTTTGTTCCCCTGCAGTGAGGTCTCAGACACATCTTTCCTGTCAGTGAGCACGAGCTCCGGGAAGGGGAAGCTGCTTGCCTTTGGTTTTAGTTTTACTCTGAGTTGTTTTCCAAAGCCACGTGCCTGTCGAGAAGCAGGAGCACGTGTCCCCAAAGCCCGGCATCTCCTCGCTGTGTTTTGCAGCTGGAGGTGCTTCATTCCAGCAGTGTTTTGAGCACAAGCAGCACGCTGGGAGAGGTCGGCTGCTTTCTGGGCTGGATTCTTTTCCTTTTTGGCAACAAAGGCAAAGATTTGTTGCGTGTGAGAACAAAGCAGCGACATTCCCATTTGGGGAAGGCTGGAGCAGCCCACACAGTGTGTGTGCTGTCAACCCTCCTTCCAGGGAAATTGTTTCTGGGAATTGTATTTTGTTCCAATTACTTCCCTCCCTACCCCAGTTTTTAACTCAAAACTTGGTGTTCCCTAAGAATCCCTCGAGTCTCAGGGGTGACACCCTCTGGTTCTCTCAGAGGGGGATGCTGTGCGAGCGCCCCTCGTGCTCCATCCCACCCACATCTGTGGCAGGACGCAACCGATTCCAGGAAACCGAGGCAGAGGGAACAGCAGAGGCTTCGGGACGAAAACCTCCAGCTCTGGCAAAGTTTTTATTCCCTGACTCAGGACGGACCCTGTGCCACATCGTCGGTCCCCGACCTCCAGCGCTGCCCAGCCCACTTTCCCACCCCGGGTGACTCAGGGAACCGGCTCGTCCCCTTCCCCGACGTGCCCCGGGTGACACAGGGGTGATGCCCCCACCCTCCCTCGCCCTGACCCCGCTGGCACCCCCGGCCTCTGGCTCCTGCAGCCCCACGTGCCCTGCCCGGCACGGCCGAGCCTCGCATGACACACGCCCGGAGTCATCTCGGAGCCCCGTGAGTCAGATGCTTCCTGCTCGGCCGGTTCCTCCCCATCCTCACCCTCAGCCCCGGGCCGGCGGCTCGAGCCTCGCCGGAGCTGGGGCCGGGCACCCCTGGCAGGGAGGTGCCAGGGCAGAGCATCCCCCGCCCCAGCCTGGGGTGACCCCAGCGCCCCTCGGCCCCACGGGCACACACACGCGGTGCCATCAGGTCCCTCCAGGCACCTCCTTCTGCCCCCTTCTAAACCCAGGAGCTGGCTGGGAAAGCCTTGCTTGGTGCCAAGCCATCGGGGTTGGCATCCTAATGCCAAACCCCCTTTGGGTTCTGGATCTGGCAGGAGAAGAGGCTGAGCAGCTCTGATGAGGGAGAGGACACGGGAATGGCTTCCCGAAGGTCCTGGAGGTGGGAAAAGCTGTCCTGGCATTGACCTTGGTGGCCTTAAGGGAAGTTGTTAAGTCGGTTTTCCAGGAATTTGCCACCGGTGCCCCTCCCACAAGCCGCAGAGGCAGCCAGGCAGGAATCTCAGCTGGATAAAACTAATCCCTCAGCAAAGGAAAAAATAAATCAAAAACAAAAAACCCAAAAGAGAATCAAGGCAAACCTGTCCCCGGATGGAAATGGCCAGGAATCCAGGAAAATGAAGCCCATTGCCGGTGTTTTCCTCCTCTGCAGGAGGGATGGGGCAGAAGGGACGCTCGCCTCCCACTCCCGTCCCATGACTGGATGAGGTCGAGGGACCGGGAAGCTCAGCGTGAGCCGGCACATCCCAAGGGAACGCAGCCCAACTGCGGCAAACTTTCAAGCTGCGATCTCCGAGGACGCTGCGGAGGTTAATTAAAGTTTGCACAATCCCTTGGGGGTTAGATAAGTCCAGACAACCCACTTTCCAGGCAGGAAAAGGGCAGGAGGAATTGGGGATGGAGGTGACATCCCCCCAGCTGGGCAGTGGAGTAGGTAAAGCTGCTCTGTGCCAAGAATGGGAAGAAAAATCCTATTTTCAAGGCCTGGAGGTGGACACAAACCACAGCTGTCAGCAAAAGGTACTTTCCTCCCCCCCAGCCGGGTCCCTTTGCTGCCTGATCCAAAGGGGATACACATCCCAAGCTACCACACAGAATTTTTTTTCCCAAATATAGTCTCGAATTCCGAGTTTCATAAAAAGACCCGACCAAATAAATCACAGCTTTCCAAGAATTTCACCCTCACCTCTCCCTGTGCTGGGGTTTCCCTCCACTTTCCCCCTTGCCTGGGAAGATTTATAGGCCAGAAACAATTTTTACATCCCTGGTGGAAGCAGCCAGGTCGGACAGCTGGTTTCTCCCCCCCCTCTGCCCTCTCCCTGAGCCAAGCTGAGCTCCACGTCCTGTCCCAGCTTTGCCTCACCAGGAGGATTCACTGGAATTTAAGAATATCCCAAAGCAATCCAGTTGTGGGGGCGCTGGGAGGGCAGCGCTGTCTCCCCCGGCATCCCCAGCTCCGGGATGATTTTTTTTTTTCTCAACAACCCTTTTTATTTGGATTTAGGAGCCAGCAAACGAAGCCGGCTGCCGAGGCTTTGCACAGCGTTTTCCCAGCGGGTGAAGAAGCCGAATTCCTCGGTCCAAGCCTTCCCTGTCCTTTATCCCCGGCGCCCGATGGAGGTGTGGGCAGCCCGGAGCCGGGCTGTGCCGCTGGCCCATTTCTGCCGGCGGGTTACACAACCCCTCCCGTGCACTGTTGCACAACCCCGGGGCCACTGGCGAGCAGAGGGAGAAGCGGAGCCCATATTTCCTTAAGGATAGTTTTGTGTTGGGAAGTTTTCCCCGCACTTTGTTTAGGTTGGGGTTGGTTTTTTTGTTTGGTTTTTTGGTTTTTTTTTAATGTTCTGCCTTGTTTTCCTTCCTATTTAACACCCGCGAAGGGCCAACGTGGCGAGTTTCATTTTCACAGCGGCGTCCCCAGGGTTATCCCAGGGCTCTCTAGGCATTTTCCTCACTTTTTTTTTCTTATGGTAACATTTGCAAATCGCGACCACCTCACGCTCAGATCAGCAAACGCCGATCGCTTCGCAGCCCCAGGAATAGCAGCTGAAACTCCATCTGCCCCCCGTGCGCAGATGTCCCAAATGCCGGTGGAGCCCTGCGAGAAGAGCCGGAGCCTCCGCACGCTCTCCCATCCAGCATTTTTTTTTTCCAAGGAATAATTTATTAATGCCAGTCTAAGCGCTGTCCCGGCCAGACAAAGGCCGGCTGCCCCCCTCGGCCGGGGGAGAACAGGAACACTCGCGCTTTCCCACTGCCTGCGCTCGGGAATCAGGGGGCACGAACGCTCCGCGCATCCCAGCGGGTTGCGGTCCGGGAACGGGCTCGGGGGGGGGAGGTTCAGGAGCCCAGAATTAAGGAACGGGGACCACGAGACTGAGGGACAGGGAGGCGGGGAGGTGTTTCCCATCGCTGTCAG
>VXBA01001110.1:203790-300909 GCA_013399895.1 Serilophus lunatus | reverse complement strand
ACTCCCAGGCCTCGTGGCTTGACTCAGCCCACCTCCATCGGCATTGGAGCCACACGAGCACAACTACAGGTTGAAAGCTTCCCCAAATAACATCCCGGGTTGGGGGGAGAACCTTTCACTGTGTTGTGTTTTTCAGAGATTCCAAGGGCTGGGAGTTGGCTACCACCAGAGAGGGAGAAGAAGGAGGAAGTGGCTCTCCCTTTCCACTGCTTCTCTGTGGCCAGTTTGGCTGGCCTTTGAAAGCAGTTCCCTTATTCCTTTTTTTTTTTCCTTTGTTTCCTTTTTTTTTGTGGTTTTGTTGGGTGCTTGTTTTTTTTTGTGTTGAGTCTGGGGTTCCCTTAAACTGTGTTTCCTTTGAGCTCCAGACAAATAAAGTGTTTCGCTGTTGTCACATTCTGTCATTCTTCTCGTCATTATTAAGAGTGCCCCACTAGTTAGTATTGTGGTGCTTAAAACCACCACAAGCAGTTAATGTCTTTATTTTAATTTTTATCCAATG
Source organism: Serilophus lunatus (assembly GCA_013399895.1). Lineage (NCBI taxonomy): Eukaryota > Metazoa > Chordata > Aves > Passeriformes > Eurylaimidae > Serilophus > Serilophus lunatus. The sequence continues at coordinate 300,410 of VXBA01001110.1, read as the reverse complement.
TGGAACATATTATGATTATTTTGGACATATTCATTAATTTTTCTTTTTATTGAGCATCTAGCAGTCCTCCTTAGGTACAGTAAACAATGGTGGTAGGTGCATTACAAAACCCAAGCATAGTTTGTGTCACAGGCCTGTTACAACCTGAATTATAAAGGAAGGAATGGGCATAGCTGTACAGTCAGAGAAACAAGTAGACACGCAACTATCTACATCTTGACAAATTACTTCTGTAGGGTTAATAGATTGCAACAAAGAGTTTTCAGGAGAGTCCTGAAGAGAAAAGCTTTGCAGAAGTTTGGCAGGAGATTTCCAAGACATGGGAAGAAGTTTGAAAACATAACTTCTAGATGGTATAAGGTGCTAGCAATAGATTTTGAAAGAAAGAGTTATCAGGTCAGCAATGAATGAAAGATGAGGCATAAGATCACTGTGTCACAGAATCACTGAGAACAGGCATGATGGTCTGTGAAGTGCCACAAAGGCAAAAGAACCTGTCTCTATTCCATATGTGTAGGTATAGGAAAGTATTTTGGAAGACTTATTTTGAGGAGATGAGGGCTTATGTTCACTCAGAGGACTTTTTGCACATGAGGAGGAACCCAGGAATGTGTTTGTGTCTGTTTTCTCTCCTCTGGCATTCCACAAGGATTGGCTCCCTGCCATGGGAAGAAGATAGTTCTGCATGTCTTTCCCTGGGCCTGGTGTTTTTTGACGCTGTTAGGTTTGATGTTCTTTTAGTGTTCTTGCCTTTGGAAAGAAATTTTTCTAAATCCTTCCACTCCCTGTCATTTTTGGGGATACCTGTGCATTATCTTGCTTCACAATCTGTTAGAGAAAAAGAAGAAATGTGAAACATATCTCAGATGAACACCAGCCATATGACAGCAAGTTAAATGAATAGAAATGAATAGAACAAGACATACCTGTCCATGGCAGAAATCAGGATGTTAATGTGGGATGTGAGAACTACTGTATTGTGAGAACTTAGAGAAAGATGTTAGTTACGTGAATGGACTGAAAGACTATCCCTTAGAAAGCAGCTTGGACCACAAGGCAGAAGTGAATGCTAACTTTTGATCCATCTGATATAAATTAAATTGTGAATGATATTGCCTATGAAATCCACTATATATGTAGAAGATGTTTGTATCCATCTGTGTGGTTTTACATAGTACAGCTGCAGCATTGTCTTCTGTTCACTGACTTCTGCTGCTCAATGTTCAAGTCACCTTGGCTCGCTATTTCTAGCTTGCCAGTGAATTATTGCACTGCCTCATACATAAACCACAGCCTGTGAGCATATTACACACAGAATTACACAGAATATTATAGGAAGACAGGCGCCTTGAGGTTGCCTTCCTGTTCTGGGATATATGTCACCTGCATACAGTATACTGATGAACCATCTTGAACACTTGGGAGTATTAAAATCTGAGATTAATTTAAGATTAAAATAACATCAAGACTATTCATATACATGTATATGTATGTCTGTGTATTTGCATATATACGGATACATATTTATGATTGTAACAATCTATTACATATTAAAATAGCTCTTTCAGATATTCTTATCTTGGTAGTCCTGAAACTCATTAGGCTCTTTTGTCATAATTTTGGTTTTATCCTCACTCCCAAATTGCTTTAAAATACAACCTGTTTTTTTGTCTATCCTGCTATTCACTTGATTTATTATAACTCATCTTGTTTTCCCTGGAAGCTGTTGATCAACAGCAAAAGTACTAAAAGAAGTGAAGATAAGAATGTCTCCCCAGTTCAGGGATTTACTTATTTTCTTTAAGAGATCTTTTCATTGTAGACAGCTCTCCATGTTTGGATTAACTTTGTTATGGAGAAGGGAAAGGAAGGTAAGGCAAGGCTGTACTGATAGGGCCCCTAAACTAGACCACGGATGAGCCATCAAAGAGGTCTCTTTCCTAGTTTCCATGAGCGATATCTCTCTTACATTTTCAAACTCTTCATTAGTTGCTGAGCAGTTTGTCTGCTGACTCAAATGAAATGGCACATCCCTATCTGATGAGCTGCTCTATTCAATCTACTCTGCTTAATGTCTACATGACCTCTGGCAAGTTATTAAGGTGGTCTTCTTGTGACCAGAATTTGAAGATAAATGCATCCAGGGCTGCAGTCCTTCATTAGCAACACCTCCAGCATGATTTTAAATATCATCAGACAAACTGTGAAAACAAATAAATAAAGAAAACCACCCTCAAATTCAGCATAAACCAATTATCAGAGCTGAAAAAAATTGGGCCCACAAATCTCAAGAATAATATAATAGGTATGTAAACTGGATTATCCCACTTTAAATTAGATTTTTCTATTGCCATTTCATAGAACTCAGTTTTAACTGTTGTGAAAAGTAATTTATGTGCTGTAGCTCATCTTTGTTTTCACAATAAAAATATCACTGGTTAGATTTTTCCCTTTATCCATAGAAAAAGCAAATAGTTGACCAACACCCTTTGTTTCATTTAAAATAAGGAAGATTAGATTTCTCTCATGGTTCTCATCACGTCCTACTCCAAAATAATGGAACTACATATGTGCATGAAGGGTGAGAATAAAGTCTACTTGTTATAGAAAGAAAAGTGAGGGTTTTTTTCTGCTAAGGAAAAAACCTACTGATGTATTTTTTGTTTTATTCTTCAGTCTTTAAATAAAAAAAATAACTAAGCTGATTTAAATTAAATTTTACAAAGAATATGCTCATGGGCAGAAATCTTATAAATCTACTTTCAGCCCAAAGCACATTTTTATGATTGAGTTATAATAAACCACAATGAACAGGGATTCCACTGGAATTGCTTACAGAATATAGTAGCTTGAAAGGTATTGTTATAAAGCTCCAAAGTAATGTTTGAATTTAGTTGGCAGAACCAGAAGGGCCATTTTTATTTAGTTTGCCCTCTCATCACAAGAATCTACTAGAATCTCATGCTACAGAGAATAAAACATAGCCAAAAATTCAAAGCACAATAAGGATTAAAATAGTAAAATGCAGTCTAGGTTTTCCCAATGCTATAGTACATGTGATGAAAGCTTCTATTTTGAGTGTTTTGGTACAGGACAAGGATGAAAAAGTCAAAGCATTTGTGAAATAAGTTTCCGTTTATCTATAACTAAAAGCCAAGGTGGTCTGTAATGGGCATGGTTTTATTACAGACTTAATTTACTGTTAGCTTACAGTGAAGCTCAGTTTGCAAAGTAAGGTAATCTGTGCAATGGTTTCACAACGTAATGTTGCATGGCAATATAGGCATATACCAAGAAAATATAGCTGACAAGGAGAGTTTAAAAAGAAAAAGAAATAAGAGAGAAGGCTGGGAATTATCTGATGATTATATAAAGTGCATATTAAAGGAGTAATGATAGCTGTTGACTGTTAGAATGAAATGTTGACATAAAAATTTCCCCATAGTGATGCCTCTGTATCCTTTGGGTAAATTGCCAGGTTATTTAATGACCTGACTGCTCTTGTATCAAATTCAAGTTATGGTCTTTATTTCATGCAAGAAAAATGTGCAGGCTAATAAAATTGGAAGTTTTTTTCTGTCTTATCTAATTGAAGCATCTTATTCTGGCTCTGGGGGTGGGGAGGGCTAGGATCACAAAGGAAAAAGTGTCAGAGGGAAAATGTAGACCATGTGGCTGCATTCAATAATCCCCTATGCTTGCTACTCTTCAAATTAGAAGCAACTGGTACAGCTCTAAGTATCAACAGCAGTAGCTTGAAGATAAAAGGTTTGCCTTGCATCTCAAATATAGTAAATCTCTCCTTTGGTCTTGGCATACCGGAACAGCAAAGATAAGACAGTTCTTACTTTTGTGATCATTGCTACATGTGAAGCAAAGCATTGAAGCTGGGTGAAATTCATTGCCTCATACACGTTACAAGACACAGACATTGTGATTGCAATTGATTTTAGTTAAGGAAATACATTTGGTGTAGCTCACACACATGGTTGCAAATAAAAACTAAGAAATTAGGGAATGACAGGGGCTCTTCTAGGGGATGCCAAAGTGCATGGAGAAGTGTGCTTTTGTGGACACAGTGGTAGCTTATATTCAAAGGTCAGATTCTGAGTCACTGATGTGATATGAAATAGGAAAGAAATACTAAGTTTGAAGGTGGAACAGGGATGATAATTTGATCATAAGGAAAGGAAGGAGCATTTCCCTGTTCCATGTCTGAAGAACCTTTCGAACTGCCAAGAAAATGAAGATGGAATAAGAGATGGGCAAGCAAGTCTCAGGAGAAATGTACCAATATCATGTCCTTTGCTGAGAACCAAGAAGTATCATAGGATAAAAATGTTCGCAAACAAAAAACATATGAAGTGAGACAGGAAGAGGCTGTCAGTCATGTATGCCTCTATGATAAACTGTTTGAACAACTTCTTTCTGTTCTTTGAAATAATTCTGAAGTATCATGCAGTAGTAAGGGTTAAATAACAGTGGTAATGCTGGAGGGCTGCTTGACTGTATTTCTTCTGCTATTAAATTGATGAAACTTGTAAATGAATGATAACAAAAGGAGAGGATGATTGATGCCTGAAGGATGAAATCCTTATCCTTTCTTAGGGGAAGATCTATCCAGCTGTTTTCCTGATGAGTGAGCCAGAGAAAACTGCTGGTGTGGTGGGAACTTTAACTACCCATAGGGGACAATTTTAAGTCTTCTCCAACCAGGATGTTATCTCTGTTCTCATCAGCACTTATCACAAAATCATAGAAACAAAGAATATTTTGAGTTGGAAGGGATCCTAAAAGTCATCTAGTTCCAACACCTCTGCCATGGGCAGGGACACCTTTCACTATACCAAGTTGCTCAAAGCCCCATCCAGCCTGTCCATGGACATTTCTAGGAATGGGGCATCTACAGTTTCTCTGGGCTATATGTTTCATTGTCTTACCACGAAAATGTCTGCTTTCCTGAAGGTCAGGGTGCTGAGCTTGCTGTGCAATCTTCTTGCTGTTCTAAGGATTTTGAACTTCACCAATTCATGGTCTCGGCAGCCAGGGCTGCACTTGAGTTTCACATTCCCTAGCAGCCTTTTCTTGTTGGTGAACACAAGGTCCAGCATAGCACCTCTCCTTGCTGGTTCCTCTACCACTTGGAGAAGGAAGTTATCATCAATGCATTCCAGAAACCTCCTGGATTTCTTATGCCCTGTTGTACTGTCCTTCCAAAAGATACAAGGGTGGTTGAATTCTCCCATGATGACCAGGGCTTGTGAACATGAGGCTGCTCCTATCTGTCTATAGAGGATTGTGTTTGCTTGGTCTTTCTGGTCAGGTGACCTCTAACAGACCCCTATATGTCACCTGTCCCTGCCCTCCCTTTAATCCTGACCCCTAACCTCTCAGTCAGCTCCTTGTCCATCCCCAGGTGGAGCCCCATGCTCTCCAGGTGGCCACTGACAAAGAGGGTAACCCTGCCTACTCGTATCCACTGTCTGTCATTCCTAAAGAGCCTGTATCCCTCCATTCCAACACTCCAGTCACAGAAGTTGTCCCGCCATGTCTCCATGATGCCCTTAAGTCCTAGCCCTGCAGATGTGTGCATGTTTCTAATTCTTCCTGCTTATTCTTCATGTTGTGTGTCTTTGTATAGAGGCATTTAAATTTGCCCGCAGAATCAAGTTGATTTACTGGCTGGAATTCCTTTGTGCCGCTCTTCAAGGGCTCTCCTCCTGGCCTATATGGCTCCTTTTAGAGAGAAGGAATTCTTGGCACTACAGATAGTGGTAACTCATATGGAAGGTTTTCAGGTCCTTACCATCTAATTCAAATTTCTTTATTACCTTAGTTTTATTTCTTTTTTTTTTTTTTTTAAAATGCAGTTTTTAAAGAGAAGCCAAAATACCTGTATAGAGTAATGCATTGGTTTTTCAGCTAATTAGGTGTCTCTGAAAGTGAATTTGACCACCTTAGAGGTATTGTGGACAGTATTGATGCTTCTGTGTAAAAGACTAAATTCAGAGTTTCGCTTAAGTTAATATGTGCAGCTAGAATGTGAAAAATAAACCACAAGTTACTCAACTTATTCAAACATCCTTGATGCGCATGATTATCTTCAGAATCATCAACAGACTTTTTGCATAATTTCTAATGCTCTTAATTCTATTTAGGAATTGCTAGGAAAATACTACATAGGTAAAAATATTTACAGATGGAGATGGGATTTTTAAAGTGTTCTGGTCTTTCAATGTTTCTTTTATTCACTGCATGTATTAAAATTAGAATTTACTCCTCTTCCTTCCTACCTGCATCAGATAGATACCAAATGAACTGGTAAAAACTTGTGAAAATCATACCCCTATGCACCACATACCTTTCTCTAACAAGCTTTCCTGTATTTTGGAATGAATGTGGTGGCTGAGATGAAGATTGTGTACAAGAACAATAAGGTTCTACTCACAGTCTGTAGCTCCTCTTTTCAGACCATTTCAAAGCTGCTTCTTTGCTGTCCCAAGAACAGGATAAAGAGGCAGCAATACACAGTGAGAGATCAACATTCTGAAGAGACATTGATGTAAGTTGGCAGATGAAAAGTGCTGCGCACTCATCTTGCTATTTGCTGAGGCTCTGCTTGGTCAAAGCTGGTTCAGGGGGTACTACAGGCTGTCAGAAGGCACTAACTGAATCCAGGGAGTCTCTGCAAAACTCTGGCAGTTGGTTTGCCAGATTTCTTGGCACAGCAGCTTTTTCATATGTCCTCTACAAGCCTAAAGTGCAAAACCCTGAAGTCCTTTGTTCTTCTGAATGCTCCTAGGGTTCATCCTCTGACTCTAGAGGAAACCTCTGTGATGAATCTGTACCTTCACAAAGTTTTTTTGTGAAGCTTCTAAGAAGTATTGAGATCATCTGCTGTACTTAAAGGCAGAGCTTCAGTGAATGTGTCTGAAAAACGAGCATTTAGAACACCTGAAATACCACTAAAGATAACTGAAACATGCTTACAGACATTTTTCCTCATTATATGAATATTTTAATACTTTGCAGAAGAATATTCTTGAGAACGTGTCATAATCTGAGTGTATTTTAATGGAATGAAAAGCTTTAAAGAATCCGCAGACTGTTCCAGACTTTTATTGAAGTAAAGAAGAACATTTCAGTCACAGGGAAACAAAAAGATACACCTGCCTGCTTAATTGAGTGGGATTTATTTTGTTGTTGTTTTTGGTTTGGTTTTTTTTGCTTGTTTGTTTGTTTGTTTGTTCATTTGCTTTTTTTTAACTCACAAGAAACTTCGGCTGTCTTATCAGCTGTTTCTCGTGTTTTGAATTGTGTGCATTGTAAGAATGCAAATTTGGGCCAACTGACCAACAGGATGGCTGGGAGTCTGTATTCAAAGCAGAACCCTCAAAAAAACCTAGCTGGCCCATATCCAGACTCCTCTCTTGGAGTCTGAGTGCAAATATTTCTACTGTTCCCAGCACAAGAAATTATACAGCATATAGAAATACTCGTTGAAACCAATCTTTGCTGTCTCTCAGTTTCACAACTGTTTCTCTATGTACATGTCTTCTCATCTCAGGGAAACCTATTATTTGATATATGGTTTGGTGGGCATGATGGTATTTGGTTGAAGGTCAGACATGACAATCTTGGAGGTCTTTTCCAACCGTAATGATTTTATGATTCTATGGAACGGTGACATTCTCTCCTTAACAATTATTTAATTCCAGTCCTTTTCCACTAGCAAAGCACCGACAAAGTTATGTTACAGCAAATTAACATCTAAGCTCTTTTTTCCACGATTAACAAGCTTAAGTTAAATTGGGAGAGCAAAGTAATGTTAGACCTTGTGTGTTTGATGGTGTAATGTAGGCAACAAATACTGGCCACGAAAAACAGCTGAGTTTGACTTCTCAGATTGAAATGCTGATGCATAATGAGTTTTTTCATTGGCACTTGCAGTCTCAGGGTCCTCTACATCTCACATTACTGCCTTCCTCCTCCCCCTTGCTGCCTGGCTACAGCCTGAGGAGAATCAGTAACACTAATCTTTGAATCTCTGTTAATTAGTAACTAGTTTCATGTCGCAGGAGTCAAATGCCAGAGCCTCTAAGAAACTCTCAAGAGAAATGAATATGAACCCCTGTGTAGTTGGGAGCCCATTCCATACATGCAAGGCCACCACCACGGGTGGTGCCAGCAGCCAAGGGTTGCATTATACTACTGTGAAAAGAAGGAAGGATATGGAGACAAAGAAAAAAAAAAAAAAAAGACATATTACAGATAGACTAGCACAAAAATATTGTTTCCCTGTCTGTAAAAAAAATGATTGTGGAATGAGCTGGTTTAGAAGGAAGGCCTGGAGGCTTATTCATTTGACAGATTTTGGCACAGAAATCCTGGCCCAGGTACAAGAATACCCAAATCCTTCTGTGAGAGAAATGCTAGCCTGGGGCAGGCACTACCTTTGCATAACCTCTTGTCAGCAATACTGTCATGGCTCCCCGGGCACATGGCCTCCCCTTGATGCAGGGACAGGGCCTTTTCCTTTTCTTTGGCCCCACAGAAATGGAGGTGCATAAAGTCACCTTTTCTCTTGACTGAAGTTAAGTACAGGACAGCATGGACTGATCTCCTCACCAAACCTTGCACAGGAGCAGGGGTGGGAGGAGGAACTTAAGCCGCCAAAGCACAGTTGACACCTGTCACCTGTCAGCCCCCCTAGCAGCTCGGGTACTAGAGCGCACTTGTTTAAGGCAGCACATCTCCTTGCAGTGATGGTCTGCAGAGACTATTCGAAGTAATCTTTCCTGGTTATGAGGCTAAGAGATAGTTATTGGCTCTTCCTAGGCTCTACTAACACACATAGGGTGTCTGGGAGGGCAGGCAGTTGCATTTCTACAGAAATGAGCAGCCAGGGAAGACAAAGAAGGGGTTTTCTTGGGAGCCATAGATGTGTCTGCTGATGATCTGTGCCAGCTGGGGAGACTGAGGGCCTTGGAGGCAGGAGCCAGGAGGGCTGGCCCTGGCAGGGGGCAGCTGTGGCCAAAGGGCTGCACAGTCTTGCAAGTCTGCCTTTCTGCAGGTTTGCTGCAGCATCTTCCCAGTGCTGGTGTGCAAGAAGCTACCAGGGAATCTGGTAGCAGTCTGTCTCTTGAGGAACCAGAAACCTGCAAGCTCAGATCATGTTTCTGAAACAAATTATCTGGCTATTTGATTTTTACACAACAAAACCTCATCATAATTCCATCTTGCAGGAAATATTCTTTTTAATTGTAACATGAAGTACCTGAAAGAGAACAGTGAAATTCCCTTGGAGACAGAAATGTTGAACTTACTCAACTTTGCCTTTCATACTCCAGCTTCTGCAGCAACTGAGGCAACGAAACTGAATGGAATAACCTTTGTCATTGCACATTTTATTCATACCAGAAGAACTTTGTTTTGTGCAGTGACTGAAAGCAAAAAGACTGTAAGTAAGGAGCAAGTGGCCAATCAGCTAATGACATTACTATGATTCATATAAGTAATGGATCTATATTTAATTTACCATGTTGTCCTTACTTCTGGCATTACATCATCCCTTTTGATTAGTGGCCTTTGCAACCTTAATATTTTAATTTGGGCATACATTTTGCTTTTTGAACAGTGCTTTAAGAGCATAATTTTTTTCACATAAAGTATAATCTACAGGGACTTCGAGCCATCCCATTAGGATAGAAAGAAAATGAGAGACAGAAGTAGGAATTTAACAATGCATGCCTCTAAATTAAGGCCTGCATTTGTGGTAAGTACTACTCAAGAGTTTGTATTCAGAATCCATGGTTATGATTTTTTTATGGAGGAAAAATATTTGGGAAAAACGCTAATACAGTAACCTAATACAGTAGCAACTAAAATTGCGAAGGACAAAAAAATTCTCTAATCGTGAAGCTTCCAAAAGGCAACAAGATTGCTGGCGTCAAGACAAGTATCCAGTACTTGAAAAGCTCAACACATTACTTTGTTGAGTCTAAACACAAAACAGACTTGTTTTATAAAGGAGTTCTTAGATAGGGAACATCTTCATACTTTTGCAAAATGAAGAAAATATGCAATGTATCACTTTATATATCCAATATAGCATGACCTAACAAAAAATATTCTTTTCAGAGAGAATGTAAGACTTCTAAGATATATCATAGATAAACTGGTTTCAACTGCCTGGTATGAGCTTACTGATGTTTTTTTATTCATTTAAGCATGACTTTTTTGTTCAGTGAGAAGAAGGAGTGTTAATTATTTAAGTTACCATAAATCTTTAATTGCTGTGGAGTCTGTAGTCCCTTTATCATTTGAAGCAGTGGATTGCCTCTTGCTATGATAATCACAAAATGGGATAAAACCAAAATGAAAGCTGTTCATCACAGGCTTGTACAGGAGGCAGTAGTACATTTTGGTTTAGCGGGCCTCTGATATCTTCAGTGATAAGCAGTCACTTTGTAAGAAAGTGAGGTGTGTGGCTGGACTATTTACACTACACTGAATTAATACATCCCGTATATAAATAGCACTGAGTATGATTTGCTGTTTTTCCCCTAGTAACTGCAAAGACACATCTCACATCCCGTGAAGACTCCAATACTAGGCAATAACATCATTCAAACAATCTGTCTGGGTTCAGTGAGATTATCTGTGGATTTACAGTCAGGCCCATAAGTAACTGCCTTGTTGTACCAGGGCATGTCTTAGTGTACACGGATTTTTCAGCCTTATTTGTAGATGATTCAGATATCACCACATTAATTACAATAAATGGAGAGTGACATAGAAATAACAAGTGAAAAAGAATAGCTAAGTTTTTGACTTGGCTTTTATCTTTGTGACTATAATTGCACAGCCTAACTGGGGTCCCACATAATTCATAGAGCTATAGCTTTAGATTATCAGGAAAGCAAAGAGGGAACACAATATATTCATACTCTCACTTACATGATGTTGTTGGCCCTGTTAGTGTGAAATTGTGTCTGTCATATCCCAGGTGGTTCTGTCCTATTATGTCTTACCATTTTTCACACTACTTCACAGTAATTCTTCTGTCTTTTTCTTCCAGTATTGTGCTATTCATTAAGGATAACCTCCCTTTCTTCAGAGTCTCTGCTCAGACGAGTCTTAAATTCTTTCATGTTTTTCTGAACAGAAAGTCTGTGTAGAGCTTCCTTCTTGAGCATAAGCATTGCTCTGACCTAGAATTGCTTTAACATGGCCTTTGGCTCTAGACACAGTGAGCAATGACTGTTAAAGAAATTGCTTTTCTATTTTCTATGACAGACTGGTGGTGATCTATAAAACAATTTTTGCCTATATGCTAGAAACACCTCAGGATCCAGCATTTTTCTTTTCTTCGAAAAGAAAAAATTGTATTTTCTAGCTTAGATTGTGACATCGTGTCAACTATAGACTATGTTAGTGTGATTTATTGTCAGACACTGAAAGTATATGAAGCTGTATATAACCAACAACTGTTCTCTGTAGGGACTCAGATATTCAGATATTCCTTTTGTTTGTATGTTTGTTTGGGTGTTTGTTTGTTTTGTTGTTTTTTTTTTGTTTGCTTCAAAATTATAGCAAAATGCTGGAACAGACTGATTGAGGAGTGGCTGGTAGTATCAGGAGATGCCTAAGAACCCCCTAGGGAAGGGCTCTGGGGAAGCAGCTGTGTACTTGATGCCTGCTCTGCCCTGGGAAGCAGGAATGACTAGCGATGTGTTCAGCTTCCTTCCAACATTGACTCTGTACATCACCTTTTTCCTCTCTACTCTTTGACTCAGAGTTCAAGATAAATTTCCAGACTTGGTTGTGAAAGAGACAGCTGTCATTGATCAGCAGTTAACTTTGAAATTGTTCCTCACATGCAAATTATAATATCTTTGAAGCATCCATCAAACTGAATCCATCACTCTCAGGTGCAATTTGTTGTGGCAGTGCTGGTTTGGCTTAGTTTAACTATAACATAGTGTAAAAGCAGATTTTTAATGGTTTACAAGTGAAACCATTAACTGAGATAAAATTTGTGACAGACACTGGACGTTATCATCTGACTTCACCAAAGAGCATGGACACTGATAAACTTGAGCTGAATTTTTATTTAACCACTGTCCTGGTTCTGGCCAGCACAGGATTATTTTTTTCTGTAGCCAGAGAGGGCATGGGTAGGACCTGGAGGTTATTCCATACCACCTCATGTCATTGTTGGTGCTGGGAAAGGAAGTCTCTTCTTGGTAAAGGAGTTCAGGATGAGGAGGGTAAATGTGGCAGAAGGAGACATCTGGTATTGTCTATTGTCAGGAGGCTTCTGTGTGAGATGTTTCTTTCTTGTACCCTGTGTCATAAGTATTTTTGCTCTTATGGTCCATTTTCTTATCTGATTGCTGTTTCCAGTAAATTGCTCTTATCTTAGCCTGTGATCTTAGCTTTTTGTGCCTCCAATTCTCCTCTCCATCTTACTGCTGGGGGAATGGGGAGGGGAAAATGGAGGAGCAAGAGAGTGGCATGTGCTCTGGAGGTTCTTCAAGGGTGTTATGGGTCTGGTTTCGTTTTGTTGAGTTTGTTTTGATTTTCCCTTTCCCTGCAGGCAGTGGGGGCTGCTTTGGCCCCTCTGTGCTCCCGGAGAGCCAGGAGCCAGGCTGTGCCAAGCTGGGCTGGTGCCGGCAGCTGGCAAGGCCAGCGCAAGCAGTGCAGGACTGGGAAAGTCCCCGCATGCATGGCCCACGGGTGCTGTGGGCCACTGCCCCTGCTGGGCTGTGCTGAGCCAGCGGCCCCCTGTATTTGGGAACAGCCCATATGTGCAGAGAAAGGCTCCCACTGTGGCGGGGCGTGAGTCCTCCACTCCCCTACCAGGCGGTTGAACCAGGGCATGGACCCTGGCAGTCCCTCGTGGCCCCAGGCAGTTCAAGGGGCAGCTGCTCTATGCAGCACCAACCGGTGCCACCCGTGGTGGCAGGTGGATGTGGCATAGTGGCAATCGCAAGGAATTCTTGTAATTTTCGGGGCACGGGATCTGATAGACTGGCGGAACCAGCACTGGTGATGTGCTGAGTCATAGGGGTTGCTCTGGACCCTGCACCATACGGTGCAGATGAACTCAGATTATGCTCCCAGCTCAGAATGCACTGAGTGGTGCGACCACTCTTCACGGCACACCTGCTACAGATCTGTTGCAGCTTGTGTGAGCCCAGTTTGAACCCCTTGGAGGGAGACTTCACCACAGAGGTTTTCTTTTCTTCCCTTTTGTTCAAATGGAGTGTTAGTAAGAATGGACCCACCTGCAGCTCTGCCTGGGCTGCACCTTGGCAAGGATTGTGGCTGCCATCTTTATCATGGCAGCCATCTTCTCATTGCCAGGAGATTGGACTAAGAGCTAAAAACCAGGGGGTTTCTTCTTTTATTTTTTTACTACCATTGTTCTGTGTTCTATTATTTATATATATATGTGTTTATAATAAAAAGCTGTTATCTTTCTCCTATCTTTTTCATACTCTACTGTTCATGACTTCAAATTATATATTTGTCTTAAAACCAGGACAAGGAGGCACTGAACTGGGGACTTCAGTTCCTAACCCATGACAGCCACTTATTTGTAATGTACTTATAACATCCCTTAGTACTGAAGTTTGCTGTCATATCACTTGCAGGAGGTCTTTTAGCTATCATCATTAGAACATCTTCCTTTAGGGTTAGGGAAAGATCTTTTAAATCCTGCACTGCACAAATAAGAGTTTGTTTCACAAGGAGTAAGAGAAATATCTCTATGGAAGCTCTCATAACTTTTTTAATAGTTTTTGTAAACTATCCAGTCTTTTACTTTTGTTCCTTAGTTATCCTTCATGAATCCATGTGGCAGGAGAATAGTTCTTCAATATTACTCTAAATATCACACTTTAAATGATAATGGGAAAAGCTTCTTCAAGACTTGGGAAAGAAACCTGAACATGTTAACTTAGAGAATAGACACCGGACAAATTAGACTGGTTAATTAGATGAATATTCATACGTTTCTTCAGATTTTCTCATAAATGTGTAGCGCTCTGTTTGCTAAAGATGTAATACATTTGTTTGCTCTGTTTGCTGCATTATATCAGTGTGCCAAACAAGATGAAACACAGCTGAAGGATGGCTTTATTTCATGTATTCACATTCAATAACCTGTTTATAAGTAGCTTTTACTTGCATCTTCTTTTTGCTTTCTCTTTCTTTTCATTATCATCCATCTGAAAAAAATCCAATACACTGAAAAATTATTGGTTTGTAATTGATTCATGACATCCTTCACAAAGACAATAAAATCCAATATATTCTCATGGTTTATTATATACGTTATTGTTATAAGAGAAGAGTTTAACTTCTGACTTCAATAGCAAAATGATGGCTTGAAATGTGACTGTTAGACAATTCTTTCTCAGTTATCCCAGAGGGAACTGGCAGTTACAGAGTCGGAGCATGCAAACCTCTCATGGAAACAGCAGCCAGATATGTTACCATCTTCTTCTAACATGGCTGCATTAATAGCTTAGAGGAAATACTGTGTGGTGGATGCGTGCTTCAAAATACAATCTAACTTTTGGCTTAAAATTTTGCTTTCTGATGTCTGAAGTCTTATTATTAGAAGCCATCTTTAAAGTCATACTCCTACTGCTCACACAGAGATCTTTATTAAAAAGGATGCCTCCATTCAGGGCTCATATCTGGCTCCCTGGTACGGTATCAGTATGTTCCTTGAGCAAACATTGCCTTAGTGTCTGAAGTAACAGAGGTACTGAATGTGTGAAAAAGAGTAAAGAAAAAGGTCAAATTTGGTTACATATTGTTAAGCCGTTCTCTGAAGCTTCAATATCTTGAGTTGGAAGGCAGTTACAAGAATCATTCAGTCCAGCTCCTGACCCTGCACAGGACAATCCCAAAAGTCGGTCATGTACAGGGAATAGTGTGCAGATGCTTGATAATGGTCCAGGATTGACCCTTGTTTCTTATAGATTATTGGTGGCTTCTTGAACATCACTTAGGTTTCCACAGGAATGTAGGAAAACATTCGATTTCGATTTTGACCTTGGTTTTTTGTGACTGAAATGGAAGATGTCTGAATCGTCATCAAACTTAGCAACATTGTAAATTTTGATTGAAAAAGGGAACATTGTTTTACAGTTGTTTTTGATGGGAGATTTAACAGAATATTTCCTGGTTTGTTCCTCGGCAAAATGAGCACAGTGGGAGCACAGGCCTTACATGTCTATCTGAATGAGTTTGGCTGAAAGCCAGATTTGTTCATCACTGTGTATATTGTTGTGTTCATTCACAGCACTGAAAGGACATCTGCTTTTAAGGCTTTTTGTGCGTATGTTGGAAACATTTGTTTCTTTCAGTACCTATCCAATGTTATGCAATATCACATCAGCCTTTGGAATGTGGGCAACATTGTATAAGGTTATTACATTCGCCCCTTGGCAAGAGAGAAAATAAAAATGAGATTTAAATTGCTCTGTTCGTGCTTGAAATATCCCAAGGTGCTTTTTTGAACAAAAATTCTAAATTACATGAAGACTGAATGGGTGTTAGGTAACCAGCAACATCCTGGACATGACAGCAGAGAGAAGGCCTTTTCTTTTCTTTACAAAAGGAGAATTGGTGGGCCAAGGCAGTTCTGTTGTATTTGAAAACTCCTCATGGACCTGACAATAAGAATTATTTGGTGTTCATCATGCCATTTTGCACTATTACAATAGGAATGGATTTTGTCAGATCTGTGTATTTTTAGATATATTCAACACAGCAGTGGTTTGGAATCTGCAGAAATATTAATGTATTGTGTATGTTTTACTTTCATAATTCAATATTATATATTACAACTGAGAGCTGTGAGTCATATTTAGATTAGGTTTATTTATATCATCTTAGTCATAGGGCATAGAACAATTATGCCAAGGAAGCAAGATAAATAGGAATGTTAAATACTAACCAGCTTAATAAAGTCAAATTCAGATTTTGAAAGTACAATTCACATCACCTTTATGCCCCAAAACATTTCAGAGTAAAATCTCTCAAGTAAGAACTGAGATTCATGTGCTATAAAATTTATTAAATCTTTTTTCCCAGTGTTTCTTCTGTACAGTTTCTCTGGTGTTTGGTGGATGAATGCTTAAGCCTTTTAATAGGGTCTGGGCAACTGTCTCTAAGTGGCTCTGCCTGAGTGATGCTTGGACAGGATGACCTCCAGAGTTCCCTTCCAACCCCAGTCGTTCTGTTATCCTGTGATTGATCTGGATGTGTTGGTTTTTTTTCTTCCTGCCATTGATTTTCAAAAAACTGCTACTCCATTACTATTTCAGAATTGTTGCTTCAGCTGTCAGCCTTGGCTAAAGCTCGTGAACAACTTCTAGAGCATTTGTAAGAATTCTGACTCTTATTTGAATGGCACCAGAGCATTTGTATCAATTCCTAAGAAGTCCAGTCCCAAGAATATACAGCATAAAACTATTAAGACTGTTAGAAAGTGATCAGGCAAAAGATCCATTTAATGCTTTATCTTTTCTGCAACACTGGAAATAAGTAGATGCTTCTGGAACAGAAACAAGACAAACTTGTTTGATAGAGCCCCCAAAATAAAAGGTGTCTCTTTTATGTACTTGTCCAGTTTCTGGAGAACTCAGCTAAATTGTGGTTTGATGTCTTTGGGCAGTGAATTTCATAGTTCTAGCCCTTGCTGCACAAAGAACTAGCTCTTATTATTATGTACTGTTATGTACCTTCCTCCTACCATCATCATTTGATAGGCCCTAGATATTTTATTGAGAAAAGGTGAAAACATGATGCCTATTCAATCTTGCCAAGGCACTTGTAATATTGTCACACTGTCACTGTCATTTGTTGAGTTGTCTCTTTCCCAAGATGAAGTCACAACCTACTCAGACATCTTTGTTCCAAAACATCTTTGTTCCCTTTAATCTTTCTGATTATTGAGGGGAAAAAGTTGACACAAAGGGTGAGAGAGAAAAAGAGATAAGTGATGTACAATCTCAGCCTTACATTGGCTTTGGTTTGTGTTTGTCAGTGACAATAAGGATTGCAAACTGTACTGCCACAAACCTCTAGGAACTTAATTACATGTCTCACTCCTGGTGTGTGTGTGTCTTTCAGATATTGTTTGCACTATTTGAAAACACAGCTGTAAATGTTTTCTGTGGCACTGAAACAATGTAAAGCATAACTTTTAAATAAATGGGCCCCTGAATTTGTAAATGCCTTCCAAAGTGTCTGAGGCATGGCAATGTCTCTGATAGTACACTGAAAATCAAACCAACTTTTCAAAATGACAAAAAATAAAATGTTGGCTGTGCTATACAGACATAGGTAGAAGGAATAAAAATGCGATTCTGCCAAAAGCCAGCACATTACTGTATCAATGCATACAAACCCAAAGGGGAAACAGGTTATTTGTTCCTTTAACTCATTGGATTAAATACATAGGATTGTGGGTCCCAGATGACTGGAAGTTGGCCAGTGTGACACTCATCCACAAGAAGGGCCAGAAGGAGGATCCAGGAAATTGCAGGCCTGTCAGCCTGACCTCAGTTCCAGGCAAGATTATGGAACAGATCATCTTGAGTGCAATTACACATCACCTACAGAATGGCCAAGGGATCAGACCCAGCCAGCATGGATTTATGAGGGACAGGTCCTGGCTGACCAGCCTAATCTCCTTTTATGAGCAGGTTACTTGCCTGGTGGATGAGGGGAAGGCTATGGATGTGGTCTACCTGTACTTCAGCAAAGCCTTTAACACTGTCTCCCATATGATACTCCTGGAGAAGAAGGCAGCCCACAGGTTGGACCTTGTACTCTGTGCTGGGTTAATAACTGGCTGGATGGCTGAGCCCAGAGAGTGATGGTAAATAGTGTTGCATCCAGTTGGTGGTT
The DNA here is from genome assembly GCA_013399895.1 of Serilophus lunatus. NCBI lineage: Eukaryota > Metazoa > Chordata > Aves > Passeriformes > Eurylaimidae > Serilophus > Serilophus lunatus. The sequence goes on along the minus strand of VXBA01001110.1, from coordinate 282,473 downwards.
AGTCAGCAGTGGTGTCCAGGGATCAGTGTTGGGCCCAATCCTGTTTAATATCTTTGTTGATGATCTGGATGAGGGAATTGAGTTCACCGTTAGTAAGCCTGCAGATGACACCAAGTTTGGAGCAAGTGTTGATCTGTTAGAGGGCAGGAGGGCTCTGCAGAGTGACCTTGACAGGCTGGATAGATGGGCAGAATCCAGTAACATGAGATTTAAGAAGTCTAAGTGCCGGATTCTACACTTTGTCCACAACAACCGCATGCAGAGTTACAGGCTGGGGACAGAGTGGCTGGAGACCAGCCAGGAAGAAAGGGACCTGGGAGTACTGATCGGCAGACAGCTGAACATGAGCCAGCAGTGTGCCCAGGTGGCCAAGAAGGCCAATGGCATCCTGGCCTGTATCAGAAATAGTACAGCCAGCAGTACTACGGATGTCATTCTTCCCCTGTATTTGGCACTGCTTAGGCTGCACCTTGAGTGCTGTGTCCAGTTCTGGGCCCCTCATTCAAGAAAGATGTTGAGATGATTGAACGTGTCCAGAGAAAGACAACGAGGATGGTGAAAGGACTGGAGCACAGCCCCTGTGAAGAGAGTCTGAGGGAGCTGGAGTTCTTTAGCCCAGAGAAGAGGAGGCTCAAGGGAGACCTTATTGCTCTCTACAACTGTCTGAAAGGAGGTTGTAGCCAGGTGGGAGTCAGTTTCTTCTCCCAGGCAACCAGTGACAGAACGAGAGGACACAGTGTCAAGCTGAGCCAGTGGAAGTTTAGGCTTGATGTTAGGAAAAAATTCTTCACAGAAAGAGTGATTTGTCATTGGAATGGGCTACCTAGGGAGGTGGTGGAGTCACCATCTCTGGATGCATTTAAAAAGAAACCAGATGAGACACTTAGTGCCATAGTTTAATTGATGAGATGGTGCTACATAATAGGTTGGACTTGATGACCTCAAAAGTCTTTTCCAACCCTGTTAATTCTGTGATTCTGTAAATAAAACCTATGTAATCAAGAATAATTTTAATTTTTGGTTTCAGTTTATCCTGAAGTACTACAACAAGCAATTCAAAGGATATGCTCTTCCATAAATTATATTTTAGTTTGGTCAGGATCTAGCCTGGAGTATTTTTTTGCCGATGTAAAAACTTTGTCTTGGAAGATGACATATGGAGATTGACCAACATGCCCTGATATTTAGTGTAGCACCAGTTAACATGAAGAATGGCACTAAATGCAGTCATTAGACACAATTAAGACAGCTGAATGTCTAGTTTTGTTCAGTAAAAGTGATGCATTTATAAAAGGAAATAACTTTTTGTGTTTTTCTATCCTAACTAATTTTGTACCTATGGTAGTTTTCTTCCAAGTCTTCTGGCTGAGCATTTTATAAGCAAAGACAGTAGCACCATCCACTAGTGCCATAGATACAACAGGGACATTAACTTTAGGAGTTTATATTGAGACAAATCAGAAATGTAAATAGGAAAGGAGTGTGAAAGACAGGATAATAGTTACAATTAAAAAAAATCTCATACGGTTCTTTAGTGCACAAGCATACATAACCCACACACATTTTTTCTTGATCCTGTAATAATGGCTTTGATGGTTCTTTTTTCATATTTATGAAATTCCACTGGTGAGACAAAGCAATGGATGCTTTATACGATGGACACAAATAACAGAAGGGAAGTTGAGCATATTTCAGGAAGGCAAAGAATTTGGAATTTAAACTATTTCTTTTAGAAATATAGAGAACAGTTCAAAGTTTTCCTGCTTATGATGTAACTGATGCTTCTTAGTATGGATTTTTTTATTATTTAGAAGTAATTTTAATGAAAAATTCTGATTTCCCCCCCCCCAGAGTGCTTGAGAACATGCTTACAAAAAGAAAAGAGAACATTTTAGTGACTTTCTTTGCTTTGTCCGGCTATGCTCATCAAAGATTTATGAGATACCAAGAGATGGACTAATTTTACATGAAGGAAGGAAACATTCTGTTTGCCAGAATGCTGATTAATATCATTACAATTGGCAAACATGTTAACTAAAGAGTTTAGTGTGATCTGCTGTACTTCTGTGTCACAAAATTATCACCTCTCTACCTAAACAATATACAGGATTTATTCACCTAGGTTGATTATTTGTGATGCTTATTTTTGGAGTGCTGCTGTGTGTCTATGGCTTACTGCTTTGAAATGAAAATCTCATTTTATACAAGAAAGCCACTGTGCAAAGAGATATGGCAGAAAGATAACATATGATGTTTTTGCTTAATAGATGGGTGCAACACCTAATTAATGGGGTGAGCTTATATCTTCTACCACATGAAGTCCTGAATCTTAAGAGTAAGGAAGTGTATGGATGAGGCATGAAGATTAGACAGATCCAATATGAGCTACAGAAGAACTTCCAGTTCTTCCTAACTGAACTGAAAGTTCTGGCATGTCTGGGTGTAGAAGTTTAAAAGTCAGTGAATATTATTGTGGTGATCTGACCTTGCCTGGATGCCAGATGCCTCTGCCCCTACAATTCGCTCCCTCACTCCCTCTTCTTAGGTCAGGCAGAGAAACTATGGTGGGCAAGGTCATGGGTCAAGATAAGGCCAGTTAATGAGAAAAGCAAAGGCTGCACACAGAAGCAAAGCAAAATAAGATGTATTGTCTGCTTCCCATCAGTAGTCAATGTCCAGCCACTTCCTGCAAAGCAGGACCTCACTATATGTAGTGCTTGTTTCAAAAGACAAATGCATTAACTCTCCACTCCCTCAACTTTATACCCTTTCTCTCAACTTTTATCATTGACCATGATACCATATAGAATAGAATATCCTTTTAGTCATGTGGGGTCAGCTGTCCTGGCTGTTTCTCCTCCTAACCTTTTGCTCACTTCCAGCCTACTGGCCTTAAGTGGGGAAGGGTAGAGTGACAGCCTCGATGCTCTCCAGGTACTGCTGAGCAATAGCCAAAACACTGGCATATTGTCAACACACCACGCTAGCCGCAAATGCAAGGCACAGCTATGTATGACAAAAGCTAACTCCATCCCAGCCAGATCCTGTACAATTAAAGAAAAGGCAAATGTATATCTGTTTTTACACAAGTGGGGCTTATATACAATAATGCACCGTGGTTATTTGCAAACCGGGGTACAAATTAAAAGCACACTGTTTTTATCAGTTACAATCTCTATTCCCAAACAAAAAAACCAAAAAAATTGCAGTTAAACTTCTTTAAAAAACAGTTTGCTAAATGAATTTCATCTTGCATTTCAGGCCCTGTGGCAAATGTACAATATCAAGTTTTTTATTCAAATGGGGCTTATCAAGATGGTATGTTAATGTGCTTCTTGGTATAGAGAAAGATATGAAGAAACTACTTAATACTTGGAGGTGCTTGTGAGGCCTGAAAGAGAAGGTAAGTGTTTAAAGCACTGTTTACAGTTAACCTGACTCAGATATCACGAACTCTTCAACTCTTGCAGTATATGTGACAGCTTCCTTGACAAATTAATTCTGCTTAGGCTCATAAAACAGGTTAAACTCTGCACGTGTTTCATTATTGATATTGCACAGCATTTTTCAAGCTTTAGCAGGGATGGTGAGCTTTAAGGAAAAGAAGCTAGTTAATTATTATTGAAACGTCAGAGGTTACTACAACTATGATCAGTGTTATTGCAAAGAGTTTTACAATGACAAAGCATTCTTTAATGTGTTATTGAGTTAATCACGTATTCCCAAGAAGTGCACTTCCTAGCACTTGTAGATTTTAGATTTATATATTGATTTAATTTATATATCAAAACCATACTCCTTTCCCTAAGTAAATTCTCGTAATTCGAACAGCAATCTGTTAAGAATACTGTAAAGAATATAAATGATAAATGTATTTGATGTTTGACTTTTCCCGCATCAAAAGAACTGAAAAGCTCATGAAGAGGATATGGTCATAAAAAACAAAATGCATTTAGCAAAGGAAGACATGCTAGAAGACAAGAAGCACCAACCGTAGAGCCTGGAAAACCATGGCAGAGATAAACAAAGAGCTACTTAAGAGCTGTCATCAGTGCTGGAGTGTGGGACAGCACTAATTTTTATTCAGTAGTTTTATATTTTTGTGACCAAATTCCCAAACTATATTAATTATTCTGACATGACTTGGTTAAACATATTTTTTAAAAAAGATTTGATAATATAAACTCTTGCCAGCTATTGCGAAGGTATACATGGATGCAGAGGCTGTCATCACTCACCTTGCTGTAATTCCTCCCATAGCTGATAATCTCAGATGCAACTTTACTTCCGTCATGAAATGATCCATACACACCTACTAAGTATGGCAATTTACTGTTAGTAACTTCTGATTAGATAACTGCTACATTGTTGCACACAGACAACACTTTTTTTCTAAAGCCTACAAGGTGTTATTTAGAGAAATGGCATTTGGGTATATCCCAGTTGTGTTTAGCCCTTTTCTTTTTCCCTACAGTCCTAGTAAGACCCTTAGTTAATATGCAGTAGATGTAACTTCGTGGATATGGAAAAAATCCAAACCTGGTGGCTAAATGGACTAAAGGGAAGAGCAAACTGAGCCTACTCACTGCTTTAATAAGCTGCAATTGCTTTTTTGGTGGGAGTAGAGGAGCTTCTTTCTGACTTCACTGCATTCCACTATGGGCAACAGTGTATGAGTCACTGTCTTGAAGAGATAGTGACTTATTTTAATTACCCTCAATGAACCCTGCATTTGCAGGAATGAGTCATAGCCTAATGCAATTTCATAATAATTATATAAGAAGTATTTTAAATTGGTGCCTTGTAGTTTTGCCTATTTTATTCATTCTCCAGGGTGACTGGAGAACATATTTCATTTTAAATGAGCTAGTATATATTATTTACTAGTAATAAATACTTCTGTTATTTATAGATAGAGAGTGTGCATGGTTCTATACAGATCAACAAAGTGATAAGAGGCATGCAGCACATGGATACAGACATCAGAGTAATTAAAAATATGGTGGATGAGATTGGTGGTATGATAAGCAGACAGAACAACTCTCTGAAGAGTGTTTTGCTTACCTTTTAATGAATAATGTGGGGTCGGGTTAAGTGCTCCCAGTCATGTGCAGGGGTGCTAAATGCCAGGGAAGCGTATGGAGCAGAAAGGCAGGCTGTGAAAGTCGAAAGAAAGCATGGGTAAAGACATTAAACCTTCTTTCCTTCCCTTATACCACTGACGAACACCATTTTGTAACAGTTGCACCATTTTGTGGAGCGTTATCAGGTTGGACAAGGCATATTTGCTGAAGAGGATTTCAAGAACTTACTTAATGGAGAGCATGCATGTTTTTCACTTGTTCCTGGGAAGGATGTCTTTTATTAAGTGACTGATTAGTCAGTTCTCTGGTAACAATGTGCTGCTAGAAGGAGTCGTAACAATGTACAAGGTTAACTCTTTAACATGCTCACTAAGAAAGGAAAGTGAGGGAATGATCACGCAGCACAGTAGCATATATGTTTGTATTACAGCATGCAGTTCCTGCAAGGGAGGTTGCTGCTAGGTAGAAAAGACTGGAAGGTTGGGGTGGGGTTTTTTGAAGTGCTGAAAGCTAGTTTAGGCGTGTTTGTGTGTGGCTGGGGAGGAGTTCGTTTATGAAAAAGGAATTTTCTTTGTTTTCTATCCAGCTGCCCATGGCCTTGGGCTACCTTCCTTGGGTGGTGCCTATGTACTTACCATAACAAGGCTTGGTTGTCTTGCTCAGCTGGCATTTGCTTGCCCAACACCCTTAGCATAGATACAGATTTTAGGGAGAGTTTGGTTAAGAAAGTTGGTGTAGGTGGATAATTACAATATAGCACTCTTTATGGCAACTCGATTATTCATATATGCAACTAAACCTAATGAATACCAAAATTATGCAAATTCTGATATTTTCCTGGGTTATTTTGAAAGCCTCGATAGCATAATGATCTCTTTAGACAAGGAGAATCAGCGCAAGAGGTAAGGTAAATAGAAAGACCTCACACAGAAATCATGGCTCTGCATTAAGCCAGGAATCCATGTCTTCAGTCACAAGCAAGTATTGTAGCCATAAGATCATTCTTGCTGCTGTACAAATAAGCAGCTTTCTTTTGTTTCTTTATTTTCAGTAGTTAGGTCAACTCCGGCACAAATGCCAGTGGCAGAGGATTTGCTGTAAGAAATGTGTATGGAGGGGATACTTGAAAGATGAATGAGTGATTTGGTTCATAGAAAAGAAAGGTTTTTCCATTCACAGGAAGTCTATTATTGCCTGGTATGTCAATTTTATTTCTGAAAGGATTGGTTGGAGACAGGAGGTTTAAGCTGTGAATCAAAATGCATACAGGTATTGTGAGAAACAGGAATGTCCAGGCTACTTTTTAAAATCATTCTGTCCATCTGTCTATCACTATTAAGAAGTATGTCAACTTTCCTCAATTTAATCAGGAATATTTCTGAATCCCTTATTAGCAGAGTGCCTTTGCAATAGTCAGAGCAGAAGAAAACACTGACAGGTTTCTAGAGAGGCTTGGTTCAACTGTCAGCAACTGGTTATGGTCGTGGTTCCAGATATTTTAGTTTTGTTGTGAATCCTTGAAGAATATGTTGATGAGCAGTGTCTCTTTCTATGCAGAACACAGTATTCTCTGCAGACTGTTATCACTGGCAGAAGATTTTCATTTACTGAGTGGGCTGGTGTGTCATATTGTTCCCAAGTGTCTGAATGGGAGATAAACACTTGGAGAGAGAGTATAAACCCGTCACAATAACTGTAAATTTAACTCATATCCAGCCTGACTAATTTGACCACAAGCTCCTTATCTGCAAACAGATTTTTTTCTCTCTTTGGAAGTGACTGTCAAGGATACAGAGAAGTGGCAAGGGCTGGATTGCCAGTGGCAAACACTATTGGGTTTAAACCCATCTGATGTTCAGGGGAGATCAATATTACATCATGCTAAAGTATTTTCCTGTTAGTTTGCATGCTGACCCTGAAAATTGCAGTTTCTGTCAGAGCAAGTGAGAATTGCTACCAGAGTTGGCTAGATTTGATACATGTTCTTTTCTGAGTGTTAACAACAAACATTGCAGGAATGCTTGTAATAAAGATGCTTGACACATGAAATTAAACTGCATAAACTCTGCCCTTCTTTTGAACTGTTTGCTCGCGTAAGGGGGGCTGTGGCCACTGGCGCCTGTGGCCGGATGACAGCTCAGTTATACAACAGCAGAACAACAAAGTTGACTCCTGAGGAGTCTGGTGCTTTGTTCTACAAAGACTGGGGGGAAAGAAGCGGCTGCTCTCCTGCTTCCGTGCAATAGCTCCATTGTTAGATAGACAATACTTGGACACAAAGCACACATATCTTTTGAAGCCTAGGGGTCCAACATGAGTCTCTTACTTTCACTGTAGGAAGCATGTGACATGCTTGCAAAAAGAGGCACATACAACTGGCAAATGCTAATACTGCAAAAAAATTGGGCTGATTTGTAAATAACATCTTTGACAATGTTTTTGACTGTGTTTTTAGAACTTTCTACAGACCCTGAGTATGACATATGAGAGTGGTTAACCCAAAATGCTAAGACTAGATGCAATGGTTTCTAAAAGAAGTACATTTTCTTTTTCTTTACAAAGTAAAAAATTTGCAAAGGTGGAGATGAACTAGAAGAGGTCATGAAGTGAATAAATGTCATTGTGTTTTCTTAGAATATTCTAACACTCTCCTGCAGTGATCCAAAAGTGAAGTATCTGCCAGAAACAGAGGGTATGAATGTTTTCAGAAAAGTGAAGAACAGCTAATTTTAAGTGCAGTGAATTAAAGCGCTTGAAAACTGAAGCCTGGATATGTTTGTCCCTTTCCATGCCTTGGCTGAAGACAAAAAGTTGGTTGCAATACTTATGAATAAATTATGAATTAATATTTTTGTTAGCATATGCCATTTCACCACTTCCAAAACAGCATTATAAGCAATATGGGCAGTGACAAAATTAGAGACATGCAAAGAATAAGAGATGTAAAGTATGAGAAAGCAGCTTTGCTTCTCCTAATCTAGAGATCCAAAAGGAAAGTTTTGCTTTTAATCAGAGCCAGGATTTGTAACAAGCTTACTCACATGTTTTAAATTTCAAACTGAAAATAGGCTTTTTGGAGCAAATGTGATTTATGAAAATGGATGAAGAGGGTTGCTTTCAATCTGTGCTTGCAAGGAATTGGAGGATTGTTCTGGATTAATATGCTGTTTCAATAGCTTGGATATTTGAACTGGACCAGTCCTCTAAAAAGTTGAAGTTCTGATATCTCTGAGAGCATCAAACATGTTGGTGAGGTATAAGGTGTCAAGATGGGGAAAAGCTGTGCTACCAGGGAATACATCCTCCAGAGTGACCTGCTCCCCTGATTTCATGGCAGCTTGCACTGCAGCTTCTCCTGTGCACTTGGACTTTTCTGTCACAGCCCTGTATCACACTTCTCCCAAAGACTTGAGCCTGACACCAGAGGTTCTGCTGCAGGAGAAAGACAGCGGTGCCGTGCAGCAAATATCAGCAACACAAAGCTGAAACATCTAGGTGGGATATAAAGAAGCAGGTATAATATTCAGTCAGTGGGATCTGACTGGCTTGAATTTAGTTTCTTCTGAAATTCTGAGTTTTAGGAACCTTTGAAGTCTGACACACCTTTCTGTGCTGGGTTCAGCTTTCTGCTCTGACATCTCATTCAAGGTTTGTAACGGCATGTCCTCCCTCGTTGTTTGCCCAGGTGGAACATTTACATTGACCTTATGCAAGTTGCAGAGTGACTTAAACCCTTCCAGTTTTCCTAGTAAACTATTTCTGGCACAGAGGTTGCTCCAGAGGTTATTATAAACAGGGCTGGGCTGTGCAAGTGCCTGGACAACTAGAGTGTCTTTTTATGAGAACTCAGAGTACTCATTTAGAAGAACTTTCGTCTTGTTTGATGACTACAGGCAGGTAGAAGGAAAAACAAAAGATACAACACTTCAAAACACGAAAATTACATCACCATGAATATCAAACACCCAAAGAGAACATAGCACTGTAATGTCATGAATCATTTGAATAAAATCAAAGCATCTCCCTGAACCCATGGGGTGACTCCTTGACATGGTTTTCTATGCAAATAGTTGCAAAAGGAAACCCTCCTAGTCAAGTCTGTGAATCTAATGACAGTTTCTGTGTCTTAATACAGGTAACTAATTCTCTCTAGGTGTTTTCAGCTGCTGTCATCTAAAACCCTACCTATTCATTAAAAAAATCCCATCAAACAAGCAACCCAATAAATTGCAAATGCATTAGTTTTGAGTAGCTTTTTGAGGGTTTAAAATTCTTTCCCTGCTGTCTTCTGCTCTTATTCCCCCTTTAACTTATTTTGGGAATTGAATAGTGAATTCGATTTGCATCATACCCAAGACTGAGAATTGTCAATGTGAGAAACAAGATGCTCGATTTCTTGTGTTTGACTGAAATGCCTAAACTAGAAGGCTGTGGCCAGCTTCAGCTAATTTTTTAGATGAATTACTTGATTTGGTTACCGCCTGCTACTTTAAAAAAATTACAAGGCCTGTTGGCTCTGTTGTTATGGTGGGTTTTGTTCACAGATTTGATACAAGGAACATGTATGTCAATAGAAAATCACTCAGGCCTTATGTCCCTTCAGACAATACTCAGGATATGAACACAAAGTTCCTCGAAGCAAAAGGAAAATGCTTTATCCTGCCTCTTCAGCCGTCCTTCTATGGGCTGACAGGAAACCAAAGTACTCCCTCTTACAAAGAAGCCCTTGTGTTTGGAAGGGACAAAGAAATAGAAAATGCTATCCATGACATATACTATTGGTTAAGCAAATACTTGATTTTCCATGTGGATGCTCAGTAAGACCTTAAAATGCATTACAATATTCAAGGTTGATTTGCCCCATCTCAGCATTTTTCTACTGATGCTTCCAAGAAAATACACCACTCAGTTGCTTTTCATAGTGCAAAAACATAGGTAAATATTGACTGAGTCAAAATCTTTCAGAACCAGACCCACAAATAGTTAATTCTGAAAGCTCTCCCTCCTGACATTTCAAAATAGCTAAAAAAATTTTAGCTCAGATATGACTAATCCTGAAATCCATGGAATGATTGGAATATTCCATCATAGAAGTAAATCTTGGGAGATTATCTCCTTCATGTGAGAGGCAAGTCCTAACAGCTACAAAATAAATCCCTCCTGTTTCCTGGGCTGCTGTGTTATGTGCCAATGGCAAGGGAAAGGATGCACAGTCCAGCTCTTGCAGGTCAATTTGGTACAGTTGTTGGAGATGCAATTTTGCTGATGGTGTTTCCTCTGGATAAAGAGACTAACCTGAGGTGTAGCTACAATGTTCCTTCTAGAAAAGAGCAGACACTACAAGTGTGCGGAACAGACACTACAAGTTTTAAAGTCAAAGTGTGACTGTTGCAGGTTTTTAAGTTTTCATGAAAAGTGAAAAGTGGTTTGTAAGAAGACATTTTCTTTGTCATGGCTTCTTAAAACTTTTGCAGTTGTTTGTACATTTTGTCACATGGTCTTGCCATACACTAGCTGTGCTTCTCCCAGGGGTATGTGTCACCCTGTATATAAACTGTGTATAGAGAGCAGAACTGCACCCCTAGTTCAAGTGACAGGTTTGCTGTACACAATAAAGTTGGAATGGTGGTGTGTGTGCAGGATCTGAGACAAATACTTAATGTATCCTCAAAATCCAAATGCACTACTCCCTTGGTCAGTCTTCTCTGCAGCCCTTGTTGGTCTGTCAGGACCACAGATGAGGTCTTTGAATTTCTCTTTCACCTTATTACCTTTCTGGATGGAAATTGAAAATAGTTTTATAACGACCAGCTTTACACACAGAGCTCATTTGGAAGTGGCTGGAACACATCCAACTTTTTTCTTACTGGGTGTTCACCACGTAACAACCTCACTGTGGCTGTGTCAGGACTATTTTTATCTCAGAGGTCTGGAGATGAATGGCTCTATATGTTATTACAGCTTTACTGGGCCATCAAGCATTGCTCCCAGTAAAAATATAAAAATTTTGCCTTGCAGCCTTCTCCCCAATAATTACATTTCATTTAGCTCAAAGAGAATAGGAATTACTTACTGTAGTGTTGTGGGGTTCTTTTCTTGAGAAAACTTGAGGGAAACTTCTCCCACATGCATGTTTTTCTGTACCCAGTCTGTATTCTTTTTTGTAACCAATATTGAGACTAATTCAATTTTGTAGCTATTCTCATGGTGTCATCAAATTAATGCTGCCTGTCAGCTGATAAATTATACCTTTAATTGAACATACTGCTATTAGTAAAGAATGATGCTTAAGCAGCACGTCAAAGCAGGTCTGACATCACAGATCCATGAATCAGTGTGAGGTTCTCAATCTGCAAAATAGTTTACAAGAGGAGGGGTTAATTTCCCTACTATTTATGCTTGTGTTGAACGAAGTCATTCTTCCACGGACCTCTAAACTTAAGGACAAACATGACACATTAAGAATCACTTCTGTGAGAAGAATTTGGACCATATATACACTGCATCAAACTCCTTCGTTAGTGCCAACATGCTACATAAAATCATGTAAAATATATATATGTGTGGCTTACGAAATCTCTCTTGGGGAGAGGAGATTATTTTGGTTTTATATAAGCAGGTACTTCCATTGGATTCGTTCTTTTCTTAATGGGTTCCAAGTAGAAGCAAAGGACTTGATTCCACAGTCTTTTTCTGAAGAACACTTGCATAACTTAGAGGCTACTGAATTTCATTAACAGTAAATAATCTTTTTGCAGATTGCCCTTAGGTGTCTTGCTTGCATTGCCAGATGCCTGTGGAGAGGTGGCTGATTAGTAAAGGGCAACTATTTATTCTTTCGTTCCTTGTGGTAGGTGAGGATCCTGAACTGCTCTTGATTGATTTGTTCTGACAGCGTATGGAAATTACAGCACCGCTTTTTCTAGGGCATTCTTCAGTTCCAAAAAATATATTTTAATAGCTTGATTGGTCTCCATGAATGTGAATATGTCCTGTTAATTGGCTCCTGTTCCCAAAATTACATTCTAATGTTCCACTGTATACGATTGACTGAGAAGTACTGTATAAATTGGAAGGACAATTGGATTAACTGCAAGATGACAGTGATTAAGATTCTACACTGGGTTCTAGACCCTCTATTTTAACAAAAACTTCTTCTGCGATTCAAAGGAAATCCATAAAGGTTAGGTTTCTCCATACTGTTGAAGATCTGGCCTTCAGTTTCTCTGTGCACTCTGCAAAGCAGGAACTGCAGCATACTTCCATTTCACCATTTTTAACAGTACACATACTAAGAGATTGTGCTCAGGTACTGAAGTCACAAATGTATATCTGCTCCATTAATCATTGGGAGAAACTGAACACAAATCATGACTTTTCTAGACTGTTTCACACAATTTGAGAGAAGCAGGGGAAAACAAGGGAGGCTGAAATGGAAAAGGTCCTGCCAGTGTGGAGTGAAGCAGTTTATGAGGAATGTCCTCACAGGATCATATAGAAGATCTGGTTATACAAAGGCACAGGTGGGGAATCATATTTTGTATGCCTGCAACCTGTACCAAAGACAGCTTCAGAGTAGTTTTTTTTCCTGTGAGCAGCCTTGTGTCTAAAAGTCCTTCCTCAGGAGCTACAGCTCCATGCACCTGCTTGGGATGCTTACTAGCTATTCTACAGACAGCAAATACCTAAAGCTGTCAAAGAAATAGACAAACATAGGAACTCTGAACAAACGTTGGGTCAACTAATTCCTAATCCATCACTTACACAAGATGCATCTATTTGGTGTCATCTGGTATGTCAAAAAATATTACACCAGCTACCATCCACCAGAAACCTGTTGTCCTAGAATCACCTTCTGCTTACAGCACACTAGCTAGCCATGGTCAAAATATGAACAATTTGCTTCTCTCCTCTAACTGACATTTAAGACTTAATTCATTTTCTTTTGTGCTGCTGTGTGTCTGCACTGTGTCAAGTGACTGGACAGGAAAAGGCTTACATAAGGATATATGTGGATTAGGTAACAGCCAGCTAAAATTTCTCTTAGGAAGACCCAGCAAAGTCTAGCAAGAGTGCTGGCTATCTTGGTGGCTTCTTCTCTGGGCCATGACTGGTGTGGCAGGTCAAAAGCATAAGGGATACACTGACAAAGTGGTTTTGTGGTTTGCTGTTGTTGCTCTTTTGTTTTTGCCTTGCTCGTTTTTTGTTTTAATTTTGTGTATGTGGGTTGTGTTTGTTTGCTGGTTTTTTTTAGGGGGGAGGGGTTGGTTTGTTTGTTGTTTTCAAACTAGAGAGGGAGGAAAGATTAATATAATTGCATGAGGACATAAAATTGTGAGAACTTAGCATTCAGTGTGTGAAATTTTCCTGGTCTGACAACGCTTCTGTGAAATGATACCTATGCTCACAGTAATATGGGCTTTGTTGTTTTGTTGGTTTTGTTTTTTTCTGCAATCCATCCAGAAAGAGCTGCCAATCACATGTCATAGTTTTGCACTTTAAAATGTACTGCATAGGTAATTTTTTCAAAGAATCAACAGTAAATTAGCTTGATTATTCTAAATCAATGTTATTTTGCCATATCCAGATAATTTACCCTATGTATGGTTAAGTATTTGAAAATTCAAGACATTTAATTGCTGATCAATCTTTTAGACTCAAGAGTGATTTATGAGTTAACAGTCAGTGATAGCTGAAAGCTGCCTTCTTTTCCAGTCAAAGAGGTTATGCTTGGCAGGCATCATTGTTCTGTTATGTTCAGCCAATGAATACTTTTGAACAAAGCAGTGTAAAATAGAGTAGAACATGGAAATAGTGTTTTGAAGTAGAAAGTTCTGGCTAGAACTGTCTGGCATATGAGGGAAGGTGAAAAAATTCATCGAACTAAATTTTCTGTCACAGACTTCCAGGTACCTCTGTTTAATATGGTAGCACTCAATCATTAACATAAAGAAGAAATAACTTTCCTCAATTCATCCAGTCTCCTTAGACTTCTAAACATCTGTGAAAATGACCACATGAAATCATGGGCTTCTGTAACAACAAGCTTTGAGGTTTATTTAAAAACAGAATTCCAGAGTCCTGTGCCAAAAGTCTAGTAAGGACCACAAAAAAAGATTTTTAGATAATTCATTCAGATCTTTCAGTAATATATATCTGGGCAAACCTTTGCTCTGTCTTGCTTTTTCTCACACTTTTACTGACCTTCCATTAACCTCAGAGGCTTGATTTTCAGAAATATCTGCTTCCATTGGGTTTTATCCCTTAGGGATTACACAGATTGGATGTTCTGTGACATCAACAAAGGATTTGCATTGTCAGGCTTTTGGAAACTAAATTATGTGATCAGCCAAGTTCATTTCAATGAACTGATCTCACTAGTTAGTTGTAGCAAGTACATTTGGTTGCTAAGGGGTATGTCTTGCTATCTCAGGTCTCAATCATTTGAACTTTACGATCTCTCGGTTTTCACAAGCTGATATTTTTTCTGTTTAAGGGGAAACATTCTGTTTCAAACTAAAACCTGAAACAACTAATTTCTACTCCCTGTTGATATCTTTTGCACCCATTGGCATCTTTTAGCCACTCTAGATCACAATTTTTCAGTTGTTAAAATATGATAAAATTGAAAGAACGGGACAGACACTTGGCACTGTAATTGTTGCTGTTGTGTTGTTTAGATCTGAGAATTTCTTTGTATGGATGTGAATAATCAAAACCATCTGGTTTCAGACATACTCCAGAACACCTTGAAAGTTCCAGATCCACAATTTCCTTCATGACTCCAAAAAACCCCCCGACAACTAAAAATGAAATCAGATTTAAAAAAAGTTAACCTTTTCTGGTTTGCCACTAGAAAAAAGCCCTGCAGAAATCTGCCGTGGCTTTTACAACACACCTAAGAATGAGTCACTATGTTTTGGTAATCTCATATTACCAAGATATTTTATTTTCAATTGCAACAACAGCTAAACATATTTAAAAGAAAGCTGCATCTATTAGGTCTTTTTCTTGGCAGAGTTTAGTAACAAGTATGCTGCACAGTTGGCTTGCAGAAAGACTAGTTGATGCCTGGGTGCTTGATTCTAATCACTACAAAGCCAATAGGGCCTCAGTGTAGGATGAATCCCGCGGAAGCAGGACCACAACTGGTCTGGCTTCTTCCTTTCCTTATGAGGGCCCTCACCCAATGCTGCTTCCTCACCTAATTTGTCTCACATGGGGCTTTAAGGGAGATTCACAAGAAAGGCCACCAACAATGTCTGCTCTTTTCATGGGCTTGCTGTAATCTTAACAAGCTATGCCTAAAAATAGTAAAAATAACAATAACAGTAATATTTTGTGTATGTGCCATCAACCCTAAGGACATGAAAACCCAGCACCTATTATGCTGATTTAGTGACTGTTATGATGATTGGCATGAGAAAGGAACATGGCAGTTCCTTTGATATTTCAGCGAACAAAGGCACACTTTTCATCCCCGAGTTTAGTTACAAGACTAAAGGATGAAACTGAACAGTGCATGGACTTGGCAGTGTCAGTGTGGGGGCAGGGGTTGGGGAGGAAAGGAGAAAACCATAGCTTTTATTTCCACACATAAATAAAGCTTGTTTTTATTAATTCTCCTCTATAAGTTGAACTATGAGCTGTAGCACCGTATCACTTCAGAGGATATTCTTTCAACAGAAAAAGGTATTTTTCAGCTCTAATCCACTCATGAAAATATTGCCACAAAAACTCCTTCTGATATGCATGCCTCAGGAAACAAACATTTATGATCCCTGACGGTAGAAATATGCCTACTAGTATTGGCATGTTCTGCTTTTCCCTGTTGTTGTTTAGATATTTAACTTTTTTTTTTTTTTGTTCTCCCTATGGTTACCTGTGCAAACTTATTCTTACACTGATCTACTTTTTCATGCCCCTTTGAATGAACTTAAAAGAGAGCTTCAAATCTCAGCATGGTTCGGCTCTTGGATTATGACAGCATCCATTTAAATTGAGAGTATGTAAGGCAGACAGGCACAGCCCTGGGGCTTTGGACACAGTCTAGACCTGAGATGCAGTGATGAAGTAGGGCAGGGAGGATGTCAGAGGCTATGAAACTCCAAAATGGTATAAGTGGAAATACATGAGGAGTAGGATACAGATCAGCTGTTGCATAGAATGTAACCAAACTGACTGATCAGCTTATTTCAAAACACTGAGTTCTTCTTTTAGAGTTGAAAAATAATTAAGCACAAAAATCTTTTTTTCTAGAAATGGAAGGGAACTAGAATATCAGCAAGTTTAGTGTCCTTAACAGAATGGCCATTATTTTGAATGAACAGTATTAGCTATGATATTTGATTTGCTTCCCACAGATTAAGGAAAAAAAAAAATCTTTAAATTGCTAGTTATTTCCATATTTTACTACCATTTTTTTTGTTGTTTTCAGTTGCCTCAAGGTTTTATTCCTTACCAGTAGTTGTAGGGCATGGGTAACTGGTATTAGTCAGCAGGTTACAGATACATTGTTGATTGAGCATCTCGGAAAGAAACATTACTTTGTAAAAATTAAGTACGTCGTTTAATTACAACAACATTGAATTGCTTCAGCTCATCAGTGAGTGAATATACTCTAGACCAGGGGTCCTCAAACTTTTTAAACAGGGGACCGGTTCACTGTCCCTCAGACACTGTCGGGGGCCGGTTCACTGTCCCTCAGACACTGTCGGGGGCCGGTTCACTGTCCCTCAGATACTGTCGGGGGGTGAACTATAGTTTGGAAAAAATGAACGAATTCCTATGCACACTGCACATATTTTATTTGTAGTAGTGCACAAAAAAGAATGCAATATTTAAAATGAAGAACAATTGTAATCAACAAAAACAAATAATATTTCAATGTGACTATGGGCCTGCTTTTGGCTAATGAGATGGTGGATGTTAGGTTCCATACTTGTCCCTGCCAGTCGCAGCGCGGGGCAGCCCGGGGCCAGGTCCGCGCTCCGCCCGCCCGCCCCGTCCCGTCCCGCCGGCCCCGCAGAACCGCCCGTGGGACTGCGGGGAGACGGGGGCTGTCCCCGTCCGAGAGCAGACGGCAGGCAGGACAGAGGCGGGGGGTTCTGTAAATACCGGCGGGCCGTAGTTTGAGGACCCTTGCTCTAGACCTTTTAAATAATTTCCAATAACTCTACTATGGAAAAATCTTTCAAATCACCACTTAAAAGCATACAGCCAGACTACAACACATTTGAATCACCTGCATATTTTGTTTAATCTCATTCAGCTGCTTATTTTGAGTCCATGTGCATTCCATCAATATTTAGCCTTTTGGCTATGAAGGCAATGGATCTTCAATTAATGTATTCTGAGCAAGTGAAAAGACCAAGTCTCTTCAGAATATTAACTTGATAGATGAGCACTAGTTAGTCTTCTAACACCACAAAGGGTTAGCATGATGGGACAGAGATATTCCACACTGGCAGATATTCTCTCTACCACTGCAAGAAGAAGTAATAAGTATATCAGTGTTTAGCTATGTTTGTCTGTGAATTTACTTCCAGATTAACTCACATAACTTGCATGCTAACTTTCCGATTACTTGGGTTAAAGCTTCCAAAAGGGACCTCACTTTGATACTATTTATTCTTAATATTTTAATAGTGGCTTTAAGCCAAGAGAGATTAGGATATGACCTGTGGTATTTATTACCATTTATGGTGACTTTTAGGAGATATCTAACTTTTGGACAGAAAACAAAGTCAAAGAATGCTGTACCAAGACTTTTTTCACCTTATCTCTCTAAAATTCCATTTGACCATTTGTTATGACAGTCTGAGTATGTTTATGTTTATTGCTGGTTAAAAGAATTAATATTTAACATATAATGTGAACATTTAAAATGTATTCCCTTTAAGTTCCTCAAAAGCAGGGAATGTAGAATTGTGGTAGTCTGGTCTTAGGTGTTTATCACTTTATTAACATCTAGTGTTTCCATTTCAATATCTCTGAAGGAGAACATTGGAGAATAAGGTTATGGAATGCCCTGCCTGTAGACTGAATTTCTTGTTAGTGTTGCTTTAGTGCTTTTTGAAAAAGAATACAAAGTTATACTGTGCCAGACAGTTTCCTGATCCTGCCCACTGAGGATTGCTGATACCATTGTGTTACTGGAATAGGAATTGTGACAAAAGGCATTGAGGAACTTCTGTGGTACCAGCTCCTCTTCTGCAGCAAGGCTGGACATCAGTTCTTCTGGCATCACTGCCTGTGTCTGCCTGACCTCAAGTTCCCTTTCTTTAGGGCCTACACAAGACAAATTGCCCCCTCTTTTTACTGAATTGTATTTTTAACTTCATAGGTAGTCTTCCATTTCCCTTCTGGACATTTCAAATCGTTTCTACCTTCTTATTTCCTTCCTTTTATGTTGATTTAGGATAGGAAAGAGTACTACATCCATCTCTGGGGTCTCCAACACAGGAAGGACATCAATTTCTTGGAGCAAGTCCAAAGGAGGGCCACCAAGTTGATTAGAGGGATGGACCACCTTTCCTATGAGGAAAGGCTAAGAGAATTGGGTTTGTTCAGCCTGGAAAAGAGAGGGCTCCAGGGTAACCTGTTTGTGGTCTTCCAGCACCTAAAAGGAGCCTACAAGGAAGAAGAAGAGGGGTTTTTTTACCAGGGCACATAGTGACAGAACAAGGGGGAATGGCTTCAAGCTGGCAGAGAGTAGATTTAGATTAGATATTAGGAAAAAAAATCTTTACTGTGAGAGGAGTAAAACACTGGAGTAGGTTATCCAGAGAATTTGTAAATGTCCCATTCCTGGAAGTGTTTAAGGGCAGGCTGGATGGAGTGGGAGAAACCTGGTCTGGTGAAGAGTATCTCTGAGCATGAGTCTTTCAGGTCCCTTCCAACCCACGACATTCTATGATTCTATGATCTCCAGAATAAATAATAATAAAGAATGCTGGCGGCTACATCTTCGAAAAATGGGCAGTGGCAGGAGGAGGGATGTTCAGGGGCGACAGCCCTTCCTGAAGACTAATACGTCCCCGTGATCCCCCAGAGCTGATGCGGGGGTCCCCGGGGGCTCCGCAACGGCAGCGGGGCGGCGCGGGGCGGGGGGTGGGGAGTGCAGTCCCGGAATCCGCCGGCAGGGGGCAGGAGGAAACCGCCCACAGCCCCGCGGGACGCGGCCACGAGCGGCGGTCCCTGCCCTGAGCCGGGGCGGGTCCTGCGGGATCCCGGCGTTAAACCCCCCCGAGCAACATGTCCGGGAGCAATTCAGTGCTGCGGAGCGTCCTGGCGGAGCATTAGGGGGTGTTACGGCTAACAGGTTCTTGCTAAACGGCCTCCTTTCTGTGATTTTCAGGGAGGCATATCGTCAGAGTAAAACGAAACAAAAAAAAAGACGATTTTGCAATCTTCCCTGCAGAAACTGGGGTCTCCTTTTCAATCCCCACCTTCAACTTCTGCTTGCCATCTGCTTTGTTCAAAGACTGATCACGACGGCATGATGTGATGCTAAACGGGGAATAAATGGAGTCTCTTCAAATGAGGTTTTTCTCTTTATTTTCTCAGTGTGTCATCGTGTGCCCACTTCCTAAAAAAGCAGCCCACATCAGTGATGTGGATTGCTGTCACTGTGATGAGTAAGACCAGGAGAGAAAGCACAAGGCTGCATTTGTAGAACTGTAAAAATTCAGGTTTGTAATCCTGAGACAAATGCATGCAGGGTAATAAAAAACTACCAAATGCTGTAAACAGCCTCCTTTTAACATTTGCAATGAATAATATATATATAAAAAATCAACTGATATTCAGCAAATGCTACTAACCGATTGCAAATTCTGTGAAGCAGAAAGCTTGCTCTGAGCAACATTTTCTGCTTTGTAGTTTGCACCTTATGCCAACACCTGGAGCAGCCAGCATCAACTATCTGGAGGGCGTGGTGCCAGGCTCCCAAAGATGCTCCGAAGAGCAGCCAGGGTACAGGCATACTGCCCACTTGTGTGCTGCACTGCCAGCAGTCCCTCCAGCGTCAGCCAGAAAAGTCACTGGGCAGCTTGGCACCAGGGCAAATCTGTCTCAGTGGAGAATCAGGGTCACTGTCTCTGGCTGTGCATGGCCTGGGTGACCTTCTAAAGCCCACGGTGGCCAGGGAATTGAAGGGCTGCGGATTGCTGCAGTGTCATGCTTGCAGTATCATAGTAAACTACCCAAGATTTAACCAGTCAGGCGGTAATTGTGGCAGGAATACTCAGAGCAAGTCAGTACACTTGTAATTTGCCAGACCCTCAATTCAGCTTTTGTTGGGGAAAATAAAAAAAGAACTGCTCCCTTGTGTACTACTGAACAAGACAAAAACCCGTGGCTCTCTAGAAATTGCCTATGAGCTGATTTTTAGAGGGTTAGCAACACTATGATACTGTTACCATGATGTGCAGATATTTATTCCTGTCTGATACTAGAAGTGCCAATTTCAGCAGCTAGGGGTGGTGTAGCCTGACCCTCTCTGTTTATGCCCCTCTGATTTCCTTGCAGAGCACTTTGCTTTGCCTTTGGTTATTGCCACATCTCTGTTCTGCTGAAATGCCTCTTCTCGGCTGTTTATTGAGATTGGAAATCTTTATTGCTTTATGTAGTGAAATATAACTTCTTATTCTATGCCTGATCTTTTTCACCACACTTCCTCTTCACCAAATGGAGGTGAGAGGTATCAACCTGTTTATAGCTACCCAGTTCTCAGATTCCCTTATTTCCTTACTTACTTTTAAAATGTCTATGCAGACACATGCACAAAATGCTGACAAACAGAATGACAAGTGCCAAGAGCCACAGCTTGGAGTTGCATTACCTGGATCTGCATTTGTTTATTGGCAGCATTTGGCAGGTGAGATTCAAGAACACCCTTAGTTTGAAGCCTTCCAAGGGGACTCTATGGTACCGACATTGCCATCAGATTTCTCTAGAAGAAATAAAACTACAGGTCAGATCTTCCCCACTCTGCTGTGTACTGGAGGATATGTTGTCCAGTCACAAAAATGCTGAAAAAGGCATGTCACAGAAGTCAGGACTGAAGATTTTCCTGCTACTGGTACCCAGAGGCATAGTGAGAAGTTTGGCTGTAGATTTTCCAGCACAGAGCTGAGTGGAGGGGCCTTATGAAATGGGAACAGTCTGGTAGCACGAGAATTGTCTTTGGCACACCCCTCTGTAAATTACCCCCACAGTTTTTGGTGTCACTGAGAAGAAACTAGAGATGCATACATGCTCTCTGTGACTCAGAGCAACTGGTAGGCACAGTGGATGGAAGCAGAGTAGAGGTTGGGAGCTGCTAGAGTGTTTGTGCCGGGGCCAGTGGTGCTGCGCAACTCTCCTTGCATGCTGCAAAAACAACCAGCAGGCCTATTGCTGCTGTTATTATTGGAAAGGTTACAAAAATGGAATGCATCCATTTTGGTGCTTAAAAGCATTAACAATCTCCATAATTCACCTCACTGTTCTTGCTGACATGATTAATTTCCAAAGGATTCTGCATGATTGTCAGATTCTGTAAATGTCAGAAATTATTTTTCAGAAACCTTTTTTTTGGTTGGTTAAGGGTGGCATAAATTGCACTCTTGTTGCTTTAATAAACAGGCTATTAACAGACATTGTGACAGCACAGTAATGCTTTACAAAGAGATTCAATTTATGATTATGCCATACTTCTTTACATTGACCTGAAATTGCATATTGAACAAGAATGTACATTGTTTTAATTATTGTGACGATATAACAGCTTTATAAAATTTGCTGCAGGTTCATAATTTCAGATGCTCATGAAAATTACTTGGGACTAAAAAGTCGTTGTTGATAATAGTCATTGTTTATATGCTCTTTAAACAAAATAAAAAGGTTTAAGGTTGCCAACACTGGGGGATTTCTACTTTTCCCAAGTGGATAGAGCAGTTTTCTACAGTTTCCCCATGCATCTGCTCAGCTTAGCACCAGCAAGCCTACCTTTGCAGGCGACAGCTCAGCTGCCAAACCTATTGCATGCCCGCCTATACAGGGTTGTGGTGTGTGGCTAAGTCCTGGGATATGGGAACTAGGTTAGCTCATAACCAAGAACAACTGTTGAATCTCTGTCTCTGGAGGCTCTATGAGCAACTGGGACACCACAGGAATGAATTTTGAAGTCCTCTGTTTATATTCTGCCATATTATAATAGTTTTGATTGTACTTGAACACCTGCTTGACCAGTAGACATGGCCTGTCAGGATTTTTAGTGTAGAATATGGCACTTTTTTATTTAGTGTTAGCCTGGTTTAATTAGAAACTAATTGGGATGGATATTCTCTTCATTTGCACCTCCAGTTTCTCTCATGTGAAGCTGTGTCTGTGGAGTGCTTTCCAAGGCTATACCTGGAGTAAGTGAATTTTGCAGTCTTCCTTTTACTCTGTTGTAAAGTCTTTACATGCAAAGGCTGTATGCAAACACAGAGTATTGGCTGTAATGTAGTTACAGTATTGGATACAAATAAATCAGCTTCAGATACAGTGCACTGTAGCCAAGAATTTACAAAGCATATCTGGAACACAGGACTAATATAATTTCAATAAAATTTAATGAGGCTGTAACTCAAGAGACAGATAGAGGGAATAACTGCAATACAAGACCAAGGCTTTAGTTTCCTTAATCCTAAAATAGATTCATGGCTTTAATGGATGTTCTGAATATATGTCAAATAAAAGGCATGCTTCTTTTTACACTTTTTTCTTTTTTTTTTTTTCTGCTGAACTCCTCATGTTGCTTTCTCATCCTCATTTGTTCTTCAGATTTTGCCCCTCCTTTTATGAGTTCCTCTCCTGCTCCCGTATTATGGGCTCACAGAAGTTCACTCATAAAAATTTCAGTATTTGTTTACCTTGTGCTACTTTCTTATTATAGCATCTCTGAATGTACTCTAGATTCCTGATTCCAGAGTAGTACATGACGTTTGTAATACCTGGGTGACAAAGTCCATGCATGTATCTGGGATTACATGCACACACGCACACCATTTTATAGGATTCTTTTCATCTACACACCAACTAGTGTAGTGGTTTAGCTTTTTCTTCTGTTTGACATAATTCTTTTTAAACTAAATAAATGTAATAGTGAATAATGTCACATTGGTTTTTGTGTTCATCAGAATAAAGATTTCTAGTGAAATCCTACCTCATATTATTACATCTGGTCATTTAATGAATCCCCTGAAGTTTTACTTCATGATTCTCACCCTGATCTACAGCTCAAGTTATACTGCCTTGTGGACAGAACTGCAGAAGGACTAGGACTTTATATTTGAATTTTACTTTACATTACATCCTTTTTTTGTTGCTTTCTGTAGACAGCAGATTGTCTGAGCCGCAGGCCAGAGGTCTGCGGTGAAATGGGCATAAAACATATATATACATATGCATGATTTATGTTAGATTCTTCAGGTTTTATTTTTCATCTATTGCTCATTTTTGTATTTCATTAAATCCACGCTTTCTGTCCCCTTAAAATTCATGTGGTTTGTAAAAGATCTTTTCTTCACTGTTGCACCCCTTTGGTATAATGCGAGGGTTATTTAACTTGTACATGAATAATCACAGCTTTCACAGGAAAAATCAGTGAAAGAGCCAAGAGAAAAATGAACTACCATCTCTCCCAGGCCACCTGCCTGCGCTGTTGGGGGCAAGGAATTCCAGGACAAGCTATTTTTTAAACTTAGCATAGCAAATACATCCAGAAGATGTATTCGTAAGTCATTACACATGTTGGATCAGTTTGTCCTGTTAAGTCATAAATATGATGCAGCCTCTCTCAAAATCCATCTGTCAGCAACAGCAATAAAACCTCTCTCTCCTGCTCCCTTATGCAACGTCTCTGAAATGCCCAGGGGTCTGTTCCTCCTCCTCTCTGCTTCAAGGCAGTAGGAGCTTGCCTGGCACTAGAGCAGGTGGCTGCAGGTGGCCCCGCAGTCAGAAGCCAAAGGGTCTGGGTTGGCATGGCTGCTAGCCTAATAGAAATCCATGGGATGCAGTAGGTGCATCTCCTGACATCTGCCTTCAACCGTGTGCACCAGCACTGGTGCAGGGATAACCAGTTATTTTGCAGCTAATACAGTTAATTCACTGCCAGCCTCCTGAACCCTGTCTCTTCCAATCCCTATCTCTTCCTCTTGGATTTGGAGGTGCTACAAGGCAAACACACAAGCCATCAAAGGCATGTTTTATAATCATGGCTTAACATGATTCTTTTCTTTGGCAGTTGACAGTAAAAAAAAAAAAAAATTTTAAAAGCCTTATGATTTTAAGCCTGCAGAATGTCCCAGTTTCTATCATTGTGAATCTATTTTCCCGTGTTGAAGGGGGAAAGTTTACTCAGGAGTAATAAACAAGTCCTGTGGGATTTCAGTGTGCTACTGCAGTCATGCACAAAGTAAGTCGGCCAGGAAAGTGATGTCAGCCAAGAGGCTTCAGTTCCACACTTCAAAGGACAACAATAATGGGCAACAGCTTTATTTTCCTTTTTAAAATGATCTGATGAGCACTTTGCTGCATTGCCAGTGGTGCTGCTGAGAGAGAATGTCCTATGCACATGGAAATCTAAAAGGATGATTCTTGTCTTTTCTAAATGTGCTGTGATGTCTCAAAAAGAGTGACTACATCACATAAAAAATTTAAAAATAACCATACACCTAACCTCATTACCAGGCCTAATAGGCAGCAGATCAAGTTAGTGGGATGCTATTTCCTGAGGCGAGGTAATTGCTTCTCTCATTGGTCTCATTGGTTTGACCTATTTATAGGTTTTTAAATACTCAGGAACTTAGAGCAAAGCCTTCTTGGAGAAATCTCTTTGGAGTGGGTTACCTCCACATGAGGTAGGTCTTATTTAGCTTGGTAAACACCAAGAGCAACACTGGAGATTAATGGTGTGTGGGAGGGACCCCTGTGGGAATGACAGGACAAATGTTCCAGGCCAACCCTGTCACCATCCCCAAGCCTGGTTACTGATGCACACAGGAAGCTCTTTCTGAGATGTTTCAGAGCACTCTCTCTGACTGGATAACTTCTCTGAAGTGCTGCTCCACCTCCATATGTGAACTTTCCACACTGTATGTACATCAAGATGCAAGGAGATTCGAGAGCCTGATAAACAAAGCCTGCCCTTCCTAATATGATGCTCAAACTGAGGCAAATTCACTGACTTTGAGAGGTAGAATAGGATTTAGTATGTAATGCAAAATCAACATTTACTAGTGCAAAATATGCAGTAAGGTCCCCCTTATATATGCAGTGGACAGGGCTGGAATGGATTTGGTCTTGATTTATAAAATGAAAGCCTCATGACAGAATGTGGAATTAGCATTCATTCATTGTGCAACCTCATGGGTAATCTCAGCATCTGTTGTAGCTGCCTGCCTAAGAGGCATGAGTCTAAGGGCATATGGGCTTATGTGTCAGCTTTGTCACATTTATGCAGGACTTAGTTACAGCTTTAGAAATATTTTCTTCTTCTTTTCTTCCCTGCCAGTTGACAGGTGTAAATCACTGCTCGAGAAATAAGACTTTTTGACTATTGCTTTTTACCTTGCCACTGTGACTGCAAAATTTTATTTAACTCACCAATCTCTACAGATTTCATCAGATACATTATGATACACCATCCAATTTTCCACTGCATTATTTGGAAATCAGATTTTAATTGTCTTCAATGAAAACAATTACAAATGGAAGAATTAATTTCTGTGAACAACTAATTCTAACTTGATTAAATATTAAAAACTTGACAGGCTTCAGAGTACAATTTCCTTCACTGAGTAGGGTTCCTAACTTCCTGTTATTGTTAGGTTTTAGAGTTTGCAGCTGCAGTAAGTCCTACACTGGTATACATTCAGCTGCTACTTTCACAGCAATACCATGCCCTAGTGACAGTTCTCTTTTCCAGTCTGAAGCTGAGAAGCCAGTGTGGGATGATCAACTAATATTCGCATCACAATCTCAGGAGAACGAGAGAACTGGGGATTTTTAAATCAAAGGATTGCTACTGCATGACATTTTAAAAAAGCACAAGTGGATTGGCCGAAAACTACATTACTTAAATTATTAGCAAAGGTGAACATCTTTACATTATATTTTGCATCTTTACATTCTGTATTAAACAGCTCCTGACGTCTCCTGTACTCTCAAAGTAGATGGATGCCCAGCTCACAGGATGGGACTCTGAGCTGAAACTATTGCCTAGCCTATGCAATGCTCAGCTCCTTCATCGCCTGAATGGCTGTTAACACCTGGGCCTGGCATTCTCTTCATGTTAATATTTTAGAGATAAACCCCTCACATCTAGTCTTGGTTACTACTTTAGGCATCTCTTTGTAACTGAGAATAGGAGCTACAAGGATGATTTTTCTTGCTTCAGAGTTGATCTTGCTGTACCCACAATCTTGCTTCATCCACAGTAGTGTTTCCATATTCTGATAAGCTAGAATGAGAAGGCAGTAAAACATTCCTATCTTTCAATTTGATAAAATAATTTGTTACTAAATATTAAGCATGTGCTATAAGATGCCCCTTGTTTGGTTCTTTCATCTCAGAAAAGTCTGAAAGAACACAAGTCCCTTGTATTTAGGAAATAGATATTTTCTTTGCTCGAAATAATACACGTTTGATATGCAGAGCTAGCTGGAGAGGACAGCAGACTTCCTGAATTCTCTAAAACTACTCTATCCCTTTTTGCTCTTTACTCCATTGCAGGTCTTCTTGAATACTGAAACACAAGAGACATTATTTCCTGAAGGAGTCTAGGGATTTTTCCCAGAGGAAAAATTGAAGAAACCTCATCAAAGGCTCACTTAGCATTTTCGTAGAGCTGAGCATGATTCACCATGTTTATGTCTCTTCTTCAACGAATGTGGGGTAAATGCTTGCTAACCAGACAGAGGAAGCATCCAGCACACCATGTTTCATCTTCCTTTATCAGCAGACCTTCAAGTAAAAGCAAAAAATTAAATTATATCCTTAAGAAAAGTAAATTAAAAAAAATAATTAAAGAAGAAAAAACATGATGCTACAGTAGTAGGTTTAAAGCATAGTCACATTGGTCACATGTTTGCTAGTGTTACCAGGGGATCAGAAATGAATACAAGCCTAGTTAAGGCTGAATGTCATGGCCTGAGCAATCACTTACCTGAATGACCATGTGATAGAAGCTATTACATTTGAAAGCTTAAATAAAATGATTAAGTATGCTGCACTTATATCCTGTTTAGTAAATGCAGGGCTGAGCATTGATCAGATGAGGTATATTGTGAAATTCACTACTGTTACACTTAAAGATTACCAACTGACTTTTTGAGGAAGGTTCATTTCTGCCCTTGAGAATGCTAGAGGAACACAATCTGAAAAGTGAGTGGAAGACAAATTGAAAATATTTTCAGCTTGATTCAGAACACAAAATAAGTAGTATGTTTTTCCTCTGCTTTGCAGAAGAAATCATACATATAAACATACCCATTTGACATCCCTTTGCAGTCAACTTAGAGTAGGCTCATCTTTAAAAGGTCATTTTGGGGAGTTTTACTGAAAGCAAAATAGGAAGCTTTACATTTTCACCATAACTAGTTACCTCTAAGCAATGCCTTCCTGGTCCAGTCACTCCAGAATGGTTAAGAAGTTCTTCCAAGCATCAAGAGTGGCACTTTTGGCCTATCCTGGCAGATTTGTCATCAAACATCAAAGAGGAAAGATTTTGTTTTGCAAAGTCAGTGGCCTGTGCAAATGTGAATTTCAGCAGTAAGTTCACATACAGTGATCTGAGTTTTACAAATCCAATTGAAGGAGAAAAACGAAAAAGCTCAGGCTAAACTCTTTGTTATTCTGGAGATTGGTGTTCCCCTGAGCCTTCCCAGAGGGCATTATTAATGTTGCATGGCATGAACACTTTGATCTGGCAACAGAAGTCCTCAGAGCTGACAACAGCTCCCTCTCCTCTTTTCCCAGTACTTCTCGCTTTGGTCATGGAGAACTTCCCTCTCAGAGTCCAAAAGTAAAATAAAATCAACAGGGAGGGGTCAGCAGCTAATTTAAACCTGTCTCCAAACTGTTGCTATGTGCTGATGGTTTAGTACCTGTAAAACCTTGCTGGGAACAAATGCACACTGATGTCTCACCTGTCCTTTTGAGTTAGTCTCTTTGTATCAGCCAGGAAAGTTGCTGTATTGCCTGGGAAAAGATTAGCTGTTCCTGGTGAGAGAACAAATGACTCAGGAATGACTCACTGGTGCAGGAGAACCTGCTGGCAGCCAGATACTGTCCTCAGAAGCGGCGAATTCCTCTCTGCAGCTCAGGCATGGGGACTGCAGCAAGCCAGTCTGTGCCGCAATGTGACACCCCGATGGCACAGATCTGGCAAAGCAAAGGAAGCCCCAAGGGCACACAGTATGGCAACAAGTCCTAGCAGAGATGACCACACAAGGTGCCTTTCCTGGTCTTGCTTCTACTCAGAAGGGTCAACACTTGTGTAGGTTGCCTGGCTTTATCCTTGAGATAGGTTTTCTTATGCTGCTTTGTTTGCCACAGCAGACAGTGCCACAGCCCTCCCATTCATCACAGCTAGAAGGAAACAGCTCCCACTCTCCTTCCCTGTGCAGCCTCATGGCTGGGCTGTGGAGATGAGGAATGATGTTCCCGCCAGCCACAGTCTCAGCAGTTAGGGTGGCCATTCATCACCGTTGCCTTTGCTGCAAGTGGCACCCAGCATAGTCACTTCACAAAGTGAATCAAATTATCCTGGGTTTATTCTCCTAAAACACAGCGAAGTGTGTTTACACTGACTGGCATTTAATTCAATGTGTAATCCCAATAGCTAGAGAGTTTAAAGACACTATTACTCAAAAGACTTTCAGGATTTAGTTGTTCCTGATGTTCTGGTAGGTCCTTTTCCTTTGATGTCAGTCTTGTCTTCCATCTTAACACTCTTCATTGTTTTGATAATTCTCTGCTCTTTTTTCTGCTGTCTGTAAAATATCCAGTGACAATTATCAGATTAGAAATTGACATTAATTTGGAGGGAGCTGAAGGTATAAATGCTGTACACTGTGAGATCAGGGATTATGAATATTCTTGCTGCATATGGGATAACTAGCAATAGGAAAAATAAGATTATTTTCCTGATGTCCTATGAAGAATCCTTAAGAAACTGCTGGAGAAAGAAGAAGTAGTTAGGCAAGTGACAACTGCAGACGTGTTTTTCTGCTTGAGATGCTGAGGGTCACACTCACATGGTTAATATGTAGTCCCAAAAGAGTAAAGATTAAAGATAGACTCACTGCTGGCCAGAGATGGCATCAGCTGATCTGGGGCTACAGGAGTTCATATGAGACCCTGAGTTCTGTTTTTGTGATACCAGCACATCCCTCTGGATGCTGCAAGTTGTCCCTTTGGTCTGTCATGTGCCTCTGTGTTGCCTGCTCCTCAGGGCTGATGTGACACATGGGCCATTCTGTAGCACTGCCTGAGGCTGGCAGGGAGACATCTCTGGTGTTGCTATGGTGTGACAGAATGACTCTTCATAGAAACCTCTTTGTTTTGCCTCTTAGCATTCTAAATACTCTGCTTTTTGTGTACGTTGAATGTGAGGGGGAAAAAATTGTGCCAAAAAAAAAATGTATTCCATGTGTGAAAAAATAGAAGTCTTTTGCCAAGTTCCTCCTCAAACTGACATCACTAATCTCAGTGGTTTTTCATAGAGGTTGAATGTGGCCTGCTTACCTCAGAGATCAAAGGGTCTAGGTACTGGATTTGAATCTCTGCCAAACAAGCCTGACAGTCTTTTTCAGTGAAAGATGTGGAGGACATGGGAAGTGCAGCATACACAGTTTATCTTCATTTTAGGTAAAATGGACTACGGACACAGAGAAATTCTGAAGGAGCACTATTTGTCAATAGGATCAAAAGGTGGATGAAAAAACTGGCTGATGGGAGGGATACAGAATAGTTGCACCAAGCATAGTTATCCTGAGATTAGCATATGCTACTATGACCAAGATTATTCTACTGGGTTATTAGCAAGGTGTGAAAGTATTATCATAGACTAATAGAATCAGTTAGGTTGCAAAAGAGCTTCAAATGAGTCCAACCATAAGCCTAATTCTGCCAAATCTACCAAATGGATCATTTAGCCATAGCCGAATGTGAAGCTGGTCCAAGATACAATAGGTGCAGAAGCATATAGATAAACTACTGCTAGTTCAGAGTTTTAAAGGAAGAAAAACATGTATGAAATTACGTGTTTAGGTTAGAAATGCACAAGAAAACTAAATAGGTGCACTACAGAGTCTTTCTTCCGTTTCTGATATGGCTTAGGTAGTATCCTGTGAAAAGCTTCAGGTTAGCTCCACAAGACTTAGGTATCAGGCACTTGCATCTCCAAGCTTACTCTAAATACAAAAGAATGATGGGTAAAAGATCTGCAACCTGCCTTCAAATATTTTTGCAGATTTAGTTGTCACACTGCAATGTTGTGCAGAAATACCAGCCCAGGAACTTGTAGCCGTGAAGGCTTGCTGGGCTGATACTGCCAGCGGTCAAAATAGTCAGGGTAAATGGCTGAACCACAATGGCTCCCAGAGTGCAAACTCGCTTTGCTGCGCTCTGCTCCAAGAACAGCAAAGGGAGGGGAAATGTGCCTTGTGTGTCTGCTGTGGGGCTGAACCGAGCTGATGATGGTCTGGTTTTCACATTATTGAGCAGCTGAGTACACATCTCAGGCCTTGCTGAACTGCTGTCACAAGCAAGACAAATATATCCTGCCCCTTCTTGCCCATGAGATCTGAGCTGATAAGGATTTTGTAAAAATGATTGTCAGATTAGGCTGCAGGCTAAAGAAGATAGTGACTAATTCAGTCTTTGATAAATTGCTTAATGCTGAAAGCATTCACTCATTATGATAAACAATGTTTTAGTCCTACCTAGGTGAAAAGGATCCTGGACCTTATCCAGCTTCCAGACAATTACTCCAAGTACGGTGATCAGGCTCATTGGGTCTCCTGTGCAAAGCAGCACAGCCTCCCTGGCATAATTAAACATGTGTATCAGTCCAGAGACAGAACTAAAAAGATTCATGATTGTTACTTGAAATGAATCTAGAAAAGTTTTAGGTCTGTTCCAGCACCTCTTTCCAAGTCTTGATACTGGCTGTGTCTGTAGACTACCCAGTTTGATGCTTGAGGTTTCTAACTCATCTACACTCCCGGCATATGCAGAAAGTAGAGAAAACCTCCTTTAGCAGACTTCTATTTCCATGTAGATCTGAATACTCTGGTTTGGGAGATGGCATAATTATGGATTTGCCTAACTTAATTGTTTTGAAAATTATTAAATGAAGGAAAGAAAAAATTGTCTTGTGACTGAAGCAGAGTTCTGGCATTCATGAGCTTGTGGCTTTATTCATCTGTTCCCTGGGTTTCCTGCATGGCCCTAGGCAAGTCATGATCTGCCCATGCCAAAATTTCCTCCTTTACAATGTGCAGATAAGGGTGCCTACTTCACAGGGTTTGTGTAAAGCTAAATTCATTATAATAGTCCTATGTTTTCAGGATTTTTTTCTGACATTTGCACTTCTACTGGAAGTACAAAGAATTATTTAAATCGTTATTACTGACAAAAATAATGAATGCACTTCAGTTTGGAATGTGCTTCTCTTACATGTTTGTTTATAATTTCAGAGTATAATAAATAATTTTGTAGATATGATCTCTTCATCTTGTTCCCCAGCCCTCTGCTCGCCCTGCATGAACGTGCAGTTACTCTGGCAGTCCTAGACCGGAGCTTCAGGGTTGGCTTGGCCTCCCACATTCCCCCATGGAGTTTATTATCACTAGGATCATCTGTAAGTGTAGCCTGCCTCAGCATAATATTACCCTGCCATGGTTCCCAGGCAACAGCATTTGAGGGAGAAGACAGGAGCATATCTCTCCTATAGGTCAGCAGTGGTCTACATAGCTCCATGGGCAATGTCTTTGCTCCAGGGCTTATGAAGATCCTACATGAATTGTGGTAATTATAATTTCATGCTCCTGTGAGTGTGAATTGCATTTGCCTCATCATATTCTTGTGGCTGCATGTACTGATGGTCCCTTCTTCTCCCATTATATCACTCCCATAATTTTATGTTTCCTCCTTCTGCCTGTTTTTTCCTGTCAACTTGCTCCATTTTTTTCCTTTCCTCTGGTGTATTTCCCATCCTTTCTCCCTTCAGCTTAGCATTTTGTCAACTTTTTACTGGTCTTTTACTTCATAGAGCTCTTTTTCCTTAAAAATTAAACAAAAACCCCTCAAATCCAACCCAACCAACCAAACCCAAAACAAACAGCTGGGTTGCAGTGTTTACTGCTACCCAGAATCTAGTAGTTACCTTCACTGAGAATGTCTGCATGAGCTCTGGTCCTCAGTGTGTCACTGCCTTGAAAAAATCCCAAGGAAATGGAGTATGGCAATAACATGAGAAGAACAAAATGCCAATATTCCATTTTAAAGGCTGTTGCAAACTGTGACAGAGACAGTCCACCTGCAAATTAGTTATTTTTAGAAAAGGTGCAAATGATGACGATGTCACTCTTGTCTAATGTGTCATGGACAGTGGGCGGTAAACATAGTGAGTATAATGTGCCATGGAGTAGGCAGGTCTCAAGAGATGAGGGGAACCACAGTCCTCAGCCGCTAATATGTGTACCCTACGTCATTATTTTTTGTGAATGTGGTACATGGAAAAGTCTTGAAGAAGTAGGCAATTTTTTGTACTACTCTTGTTGTCTTCTATTTCTAAATTACGTATGACATTTTCTAATATCAACTTTCTCAGAGCTGAACCAGACATCATATTAAAATCTTTTTGAATTGTGGGAAAATTAATCTCCTTGTTTAATTAATCAGCCTTCTGTCTGAGCTGGTCATATAAGTCCCTCAGTTTTCCTTTATTTTCATAATTCTTCTAGTATGTCAGATGTTTTTTTATTTCACCTCTCAACCAAACAAGTTCGTTGCCCTTGCAGATTAAGCATCGGTGACTGGCCATGACCATGATCCCTTGTCTTGATCTATCCCACAACAGGTCCAAGCTGCATCCTGACTTGTCTAGTTGGGAAATCTGAGTTCTCAGCTGTTGTGTTGAGACCCTTTTTAAACAGTGATATCACCCACACTTGTTCGTGCCCTCAGTATGATGGCTGTGAATCTGATGATAGTTACTGCAAGTTTGGCACTGAGACCACAGGACAGAGAATGTCTTGACGTCATCCCAGAGCATGATGTCCATGAATAAACATGTTCTGGCCCACTCGACCCATCGGCTCCCCTTTCAAGTTCCATCACAGAGGGATTAAGTTTTCTTCTTCTCTAATGTAGCAATAAGAGAGCAAAGAAGACTTAAGAGCTAGTTTGAGAACATCTGTCCTACATCAAAGCAGCTATCTTGATTCAGTTAGCTTGGCCTAGAGCAAAGATTTCAGGTGACTAAGTTTCTTGAAGGAGCTGCACTACATATTTTCTGTCCTTCAGTTTACTGTATGCAAAATTTTCTGCTGAGAACAAACACTTTCCCAGCTGGGATTCATAGGGCTCCTTTATAATCCTGTGAGTATTTAGAAGCTTAATTTTTCTTTTCCTTTAACGGTTGTCTGACTGAAGACACTTAGAAATTTAATATCTGAAATAAATGTAAATTCAAAGAACTACCTTTTCAAAAAATCTGTCAGGGGTAAAAATAACTACAGAAGTAAAAAATATGAGGAAAAAAATGAACTAGCTAGTCAGAGACATTTTATTTGTTTATTTATTTATTTATAATCAAGAAATAGCTTACCTGTAATTCAGTTAGCAAGTGGAAATGGCATACTGTCATAAGAATATACATAGATGTGTTTAAAATTTTTTTCCATTGCATAAAGACAAATATATGCATTAGTAGACATATAATGCAATGTAAGGTACTCACAGGTAAATTTGCTTGCTGCCATAACTCTGAACAAAATTTAAGTAGAGGGCATCAATGTCATTAATTTTTAACTTTAAAAGAAAGTTCACAGTCACAGAATCATTAGGATTGGAAGGGATCTCTGGAGATCATAAAGTTCAATCTGCCCATCAAGGTAGGGTCACTTAGAGCAGATTACAAAGGAATGCGTTCGTTTGGGTTTTGCATGTCTTTAGAGAGGGAGATTCCATGACTTCCCTCAGCAGTCTGTTCCAGTGCTTTACCACCCTCAATGTAAAGAATTTCTATCTCATGTTGAGGTGAAACTTACTGTATTTCAGTTCATGGACATTGCTCCTCTGTTAGTGGGAACTACTGAGTTTGGCACCATCCTCTTGGCACCCACCTTTGAGATATTTTTATGCATTGATGAGATCCTCTCTCAGTCTTCTCTTCTCTAGATTAAACAGGCACAGCTCACACACTCCCTTCTTGTAAGAGAGATGCTTCAGTCCCCTAATCATCTCTGTGGCCTTCCGCTGGACCCTCTCCAGTAGCAACTTGTCTTTCTTGTACTGAGAAGGCCAGAACTGGACGCAGTACTACAAATGTGGCCTCTCTAGGGCTGAGTAGAGGGGAAGGATCACCTCCCTTGACCTGCTGGACACATTCCTCCCAGTGCACCCCAGGATACTATTGACCCTCCTGGCCATAAGGGCACACTCCTGGTTCATGGTCAACTTGTCATCCAACAATACTCTCAGGTCATTCTCAGCAGAACTGCTCTCCAATAGGTCACTCCCAACCTGTACTGGTTATTCCTTCACAGATGCAATATCCTACGGTTACCTTAATGAACCTCGTTAGGTTTCTCTTCTTCCAATTCCCCAGCCTATCGAAGTCCTGCTGAATGGCAGCAGAGCCTTCGAGTGTAGCAGCCACTCCCCTGGTTTGGTACCATCATCAAACTTCATGAGGATACATTCTATGCCTTCATCCAGGTCACTGATAAAAAAGTTGAATAAGACCCAGTACTGATCCCTGGGGAACACCGCTGATTATAGGCCTTCAACTAGATTCTACTGGGTTGAACATGACCTTTTAAGCTCTATCATTCAGCTAGTTCTTGTCAATGCTATAATGAATACAGAGAAGAAACACACTTCTAGAAAAATATCTGGAAAAGGATATCTCTATATGTTCTTTAGTGTAGTTACCTCAGTCTTAAGGTCTGAAAGTAATGGTACAATGCCAGACTTTCTAGTAGTCTTACATACCTACAGAGTACTTTATCATCATAGGTAAAATGCTGTAGCTGGAGATAAAATTAGGAAAGCGTATACAAATACAATAAAATTCAACATTTTATGCAATAAGATAATCTTTTTAGTGCCTGCATTATACAAGCTTTTCTTTGTAAATTCTCTAACCATAATCGGATCTGAATATTCAGATCTTAATTTTTGCTCTGATCTTTATATGCTTCATCTGCAGTAGTGAAGATTTGAAACATTTCCCATTCTTTCCACTCTCCTATTCAGAGGGAAAAGAAACATTGCATGAACATTTTATTTTACTTTTTCTCCAGATTTCTTTTTTTTTCTTATCAGGCCTTCAAAAGAGAAATCCCTCAAAACAACAAGTTGTCTAATCTGGGTTTCACATCTCAGATGATATTATTGCATAAATGATTTTGTTTAGGAACAGCTTGTGACCCTCCATCATCAAAACTCAGCAAGCCTTGGTCGTGTGTTTAGTGCCATCTCAGCATCTTTGTCTAAAGCAATTTGTTATGTCCTTCAAAAAAACAGAAGTCTGACTTTGAGAATTTACACATATTAAATGCGGAGCTCCACAGAGTGAATGTTTTCGGTTATTTTGGCCTAAAAAAAAACAATAGAGAAGAAAATTTTGAGAAAGAGCTATGCAAAGAAAGCTGGCAAGAGATAGCAATGTCATGAATTTGGTAACAGGAGCAACAACAATTCAATGAACTTTTATTTGTATTTACATAAATTAATCTCATAATTCAATTATGCTATTATGTCCATGAATTTGTGTCAAATCCAAAAACATAAAACCAAACTCAATTTAATAAAGACATAATAACACAGCAAAAACCCACTGTACAATTACACTGAGGTCTTGATGAGTAGCCAAATGAACTGGTGTCCTTTCCCTTTTCCTTTGGTGACAGTCATTTGTTTTGCAGCTTGAACTGAAGCAATATTTTTCCTTGACGCTGGATGCTCACATTGATATTTCATGGTGTTCTCACCTGGAGCGTGGTTAGGTTTTATTCAAGATTGAGCATGGTGCATGACCTAGGCACTAGAAAAACAAGGCCTGGACTCAGCAGGAACTCAACGTGCATTGCCAAGAGACAGTTTCCTCTGCGGCCGTGATCGGAAGTTTATGGACATGCAAGATCTAAGGTGGCACTTTTATGTGCTGTATTTGGAATAAGTGTTCAATCATCAGCTGATTTTAAAAAATATACTGAATTCAAGAGAGCTGTGAGCTCATAGTAAGCAGGTCACTGAAATATTCCTTTTTGGATGTGGTTACTGGTTTGTTTTTTGGTAGTCATATGTCTACTCGCATTTATGTTGTATTTTCATTGAATCATGTTGTTTGTACAGCACAACAGGGTCTCAGTCCCAACTGATGCCTCTAGGTTCTTCTAAAATAGTGATGAATAGATTCATTGCACATCCTTTGCATGTGAGCCATGTTCTTTAGTCTTGCTTGGTTATGTAAAACATGGTGTCTTTCCTGCTCTCTGATGAGATAAACATGCTCAGTTGGCCAGACTAAATTCATTTCAGATGCAAGTAATAATCAAGGTCTCTGTTGACCTGATTGTGCTTTTTTTGTTTTATTCAACTCTGTTCTCTTCGATACCAATTTGGTTAAATAGAGATTAGGGAGAAAAGGTGAGTTGAGCTGGTAAAACAGGCTTCCTTATGGAAAGTGGGCTCTTCTTATCTAGTAAGCAGGACTGAAGAGCTTGATTCTCTGATATCCCGTATCTTGTGACACTGGCAAAACTAAAGCAAATACCTTTCTCTAAATTGTTAATTTTTTTCTATTCACTTTGCATTCAGGCAAATATTGATTCAAAGAGCCAAGAAAAAATCATCATAAGTGAGTATTCATAAGAGAAAAAGTGAGTGAAATGATCTCATATAAGATAAAGGTGCAAAATGTATTCACCTACATGGCTCTTTCCTATACCAGCTGGACGATTAGCTTTCATAATTTTCAGCTTTCATAATCATCTAATAATCCCAGTTAATGTTGAGCATTTCTAACCCATATTTAAGCAGCCATTGCTGATCTTCAAATAAAGAATTATCTTCATAAAATGAATCATTTAGTTTGGAAAAGACCTTTAAAATAATCTAATCCAACTGTCATTTTACCAGTAACTGTTACAGTAAACCTTCTTAAAGCCTGTGGACAGATGCCTTCAAAAAGCCTGAAAATTAAAGAGTTGTGGCAGAAGAGTGGTCAATAATCTCACAGTTTGTCTTATTTTTCTGCAAGAAAAAGGGCCTGGGAAAACTCTCCTGACCTGAAATTACTGCTGTGTCACAGAAATTACAGGAACCTTATAACTCTTCATTTTCATTGGGGTCACACATGACTTCAGTGATGTTTGCTTCAGCTTATGTGTGTTCACCAGAGGCAGCAGAGTAATGTCCCCAAAGCCAATGTTCCTTGGACCAGCAACGAATTTCTCTGCCCCATTCAGGCTTTCTGTGATGAGGATACTTGGAGAAATGTATGATTTTACAGGGGCTCCTTTACTGCTGCCTTTCCCACACCACAGAAAAGTATCTAACATGTGGCATACTACTATCATTCTTGTCAAAATGAAATATGAGATGCTTACATCCCTTTCCAGTTAGTTAGATAATTGTATAATTTTGTATCAAAAGAGCTTCAAGTGATTAAGCTGTTGAAAGTGGTAACTTCGATTATAGGAAGACCCCAGGGACCATATTGTAGCTTCAATACTAATAAATAACAATTGTCACCATAATAATAGATAACACAGAGCCATGCTGCTTCTCAGTTGTCCTAATATCTTGCATAACTTGATAACAAGAATACCATTGCTGATAGATAAGAAACACTTAATATTTTACTAGGTCAAATTTAAATTACTTTTGTAAAAATGGTTATGTAAATAAAGCAATTATGTTCTCAGGTATGACAAGTTTGCATGCTTCCTGCTAGGAAAATAAATTTCTTGTGAATTGAGATGTAAGGAGTCACACAAGGAAAAGGAGGAACAGCATTTTTAATAAAAAATCACAAGTGATACATGTGCTGAAAACTCCTGTCAGAGTTGATAGTAACAAACAAATCAGCCCTGTGCAGTTTTCATAACTTTGTGGCTCATTGAGACTAAAAGGAAAGTAAGCACATGAAAGGCTCTAACAAAATAGGACTTATAACTGTAAGAATCAGAAGATAGGCATATCTTTGTGTATTTTGTTTTTCTTTGTAATTTAGATGCTAAATTATCTTATTTTTATAAAACAATTGTCTAAAATCAAATGCTATTTCTTTATGATGGTTTTGTTTAGTGTTATCCCTTCTATTTTTGTATTTTATTACTGTTATTGAATCCAAATTGATTTAAACATTTTGCAAATATGTGGGATAAATTGATCCAGAAATCTTAATGGACAGTTTTATGAAACACATTGGGTAAATGCAAACTAAACACCACTAATACAATGAAATTTTCACCTAAGGATTGTGTAAGTATCAAGCTAACTACTGTCATTTATGCGTAATAGTACTTTCATTTCCAAATTTTGCAGGCTTTGCTGCTATTTTTTTTTTTTTCACATCTTCAATTTCTGTTTGGTAGTATGAACTATTTCTCTTCCCAACTTCATATAGAGAAGAGGGAACTGAATGAAGAGTGGAGAAAAACTGCAGGATTCCTCTATTGCTCTGAAATGCAGTTATTTCTGGCTCCCACTCTCTGTTATAATGATACACAGAAATTCTAACTAACAGTTCTGTAACTGTTTGACAGCAAAATAGAAAACATCTGTAAAGTTATTTCCTGGCTGTAAACTCTGTGCAACATCATTACCTTTTATTTCAAAAGACCTCAGATTTACAGATGAGAAAGATAACAGAGCAAAAAATGGTGTCTTGTCAGACACCTCTCTTGGTGTCTGTGAGGGTACTTCACAAGCAGCCTCATTTGTGCTTTTTTCTTTAAAAAAAATTGCCTTATTGGAGTTGGTTTTATGGTAGAGGGGAGGCAGCTAATGGTGTGTGGACAGAAACAAAAATGTAGGTGATATAGTAGGAAATGGAGAAAATGGCAGATCCCTCTCTTCTTCAAACATACACACAGAAATGTTGCACTTGACAAACACTCCATAATTACAGAAAGAGAGTGGAATACAAAATTAAACCTTTAATTATATATAGTGCTGGCTGCAGTGAAACATGGATGTTTGGTTGGGAATGGAATAGAGAGACACAAACATATTTTTTCATTCAAGTACTGGTCTTTTTTCCTTGCCAAACCATCAGGACAAAGTAGGAGGCATACATGGAATGAGGACACTCTTAGTATTTATTTTCAGAGCTGGGCAGAGATGGCTCTGTGTCGCCATCTTTCCCTCTCCTCCAAATGTTCTCTCCACGTGACTTCTGTGGAATACAGAATACAACCTGGTTTGTGGCTCCTAAAGGAAAACTTTGCTCATGCATGCTCAGAGCAGGACATTACTACGCACAGGACCTAATGTTGGCAGTGGCTGAGTCTCTGCTCCCGGTCCAGTGTCTGTGCTGCAGGTAGAAGATGTGAAGAGGAAAAAATCCTGAAAGCTAGTGCTGGCAGAAGTCAGGAAAGCTGCTGTTGGCAGTCCATAAATGCAGTGGGTAATTGGTTCTGCTGAGCCTGCAGGACAATTCGTATAGCAGAGAATGCCATAAATACAATTTTTCAGGACCCAGTTCAAGTTGGGTCTGATTCCACCTCTTCTATTTTTAAACCAGAATGACATAATTGATTTCAATGTGCAAGCGCAAGTTTATTGCTGAGTTTAGTAACCCAGCTCATTCAGTTATTCCCTTCACTTGGAGATATGCATTCAACTGTGGAGAGAAAAAGGAAGGAGAACCACCTTTTCCCACCAAATATGATGCCATAGGCAGATTGCACACTGGACAGAGCAATTCAGATCCCACATACAAACAGTTGTGAGTCAGGCTTAGCCCAGAATCATTGCCCACACACAGTGGCTTGTAAAATAATAAACCTGAAGAGATCCCCTGATGCCTGCTCCCACTGCACCACAAGCATGATCATACTCTTTTTTGCTCCAAGCAGGTAGCAGTGGGTTAGGCACTCAGTCCCTTTGCTATAGGGTAGCCTTCTTCTCAAGTACCAGTCTCCTCCAATATCTTCCTGGGACTCATTCTGCACACATTACCTAAAAAGGGCTACAAGAAAGCTGGAGAGGGACTTTTTATAAGGGCCTGAAGTGATTGGTCAAGGGAGAATGGTTTCATACTGAAAGAGGGTAAATTTAGAATAGATACTAGGAAATAATTCTTTACTATGGGGGTAGTGAGGCACTGGAACAGATTGCCCAGAGAAGTTCTGGATGCCTCAATCCTGGAAGTGTTCAAGGCCACGTTGCAGGATGTAGCTTCAGGCAACCTAGTCTAGTGGAAGGTGTCACTGCCTACAGCAGGAGGGTTGGAATGGGGTGACCTCTAAGGTTCCTTACAACCCAAACCTTTCTATGATTCTATGATTCAGAGTGGCCAGCTGTTACCAAAACTGCTCCTCAGCTGCAAACTGCAGGGAGCTAGGAAATTGCCCAGTCCTGTAGCAAAAGACACCTAGGAAGTAAGGCTGAGGATGT
The DNA here is from genome assembly GCA_013399895.1 of Serilophus lunatus. Taxonomy (NCBI): domain Eukaryota; kingdom Metazoa; phylum Chordata; class Aves; order Passeriformes; family Eurylaimidae; genus Serilophus; species Serilophus lunatus. Next base: position 241,497 of record VXBA01001110.1, on the reverse strand, counting down.
TTGGGATCTGAGGTTACATTTTGGGGAATAAGCGAAAGGACTGTCAGACAGCCCAGTACCATCTAGAGGAGTAACCACCCTGCCTTGCATGTCAGCATTAGCATCAGCATCACCACTGACAGCAGGAGCAGCAGGTCTTTCCCCTTTCTTTTAGCTGTGGTGCTAAACTGCTCCACTCCTTTCCTTCCTGAGGAAGACCCTCCCAGCCTAAGCCTTTGCCTTTCAGCTGCCATCTTCCTCTTGCCACAAAGATCCTTTGAGCAGGTTGTGTCCAGGTCTGACTTGCTCCCCCTGCAGAGGGGTTGTCTGGCCAGGCACGTCCCAGCCCAGAGCATATCTGCAAGGTTCATGCAATGTGTGTGCAATGCTCAACAGATTTTACAAAGGTCTATTTAGAAACAGCAATGACGACACTAAAAATGACTGGTCAACCTTTATTAATCTATGGTGGACCTAATTAAATTCACTGCAATTGTATCATTAGTCTTGACTTTTTTTTTTTTCCTTTTTTTTTTTTTTTTTCCAAAGGAGTAATCTAGAGACAGTCCATAATGATGCCTCGAAGGGATCTAAGGGAGAGGACAGCCAAACAAAATGTTCAGGTTGGAATAAAGTTAACAGGCAAGGTTAAGCCTGGATTTGGACATTGGTTGAACATTATGGTCAGATACAGTTGATACCATCAGCTACTGTGAGGAAGCCTACCTTTAGTGAAAGTGAGATCATCATTTTCATCCAGTTATAGTGGTAAGTCCAAAAATCTAACTGCTGTCTGGTGAACTTAATGCAGCAATCTCTGCACTTGCATGGTTTAGAAATACAATACTAGTTTATACTGCATTGTGTAATTCCATATGGAAATTGAAAGGAATGTTGAATGACAACTAATATGATCATATTTGTATGCCTGTACAGCGGCCTCTGCCTGAGGGCTTTTAGTGCCTTGGTAATTCCAGTTAAAAAGTAATCACATCTCTAAATAGTCAGACCAGTAAAATATTTGAAGTGCAAAGCAGGCCTGAGTGGGTGTGAGCCAGTCCCTGTAAACAATGCCAGTAAGATAGGAAGGGTCAGTGCTATTTTAAACAAAACCATGAGTTACTTTTCCTGCAACACCCCTGCTTGTACATCTAGCATGGTATGCACTTAGCTCCAAAATAGGTAGTTAGGAAGCTGGCAGATTTTGGGTGTGCTTGAACTTTTATAATCCCCTCATCTGATGCGTTGCAATCTCTGCAATAGTGACAGACTTCTTTCTTCCAATGCCCTGAAAAAATAAGTTCTCATTGTTCTTGCTAGAATAAAGAATGAGAAAACACTTTTCCACTTTATTTATCACTTTTTCTGGCTGACCCTTTTGGACACCTGTAACTCACAAGACCAATTATCCTTTTTTGATTCTTGCTCATTACTTTTCTTTAGTACTCTTGCATGGTCCTTTGACCCTTATCTTCACCCAGATTTGTCAGTCTTTCATTTCAGAGCCTGGTCTTGTTTCATACCCTCACTTAGTTTTAGAGGTTTTTTCATATTTGTCCATTCCTGAGGATCAGGATGGAGATTTACCCTTTAGACTCCTACCTGTCCCTCCCTCTGGGACAGTACACAGGAGTCATAGGATTTTTGAATGTTTTCACTCTCTGGGATTGCTTAATCTGTTTTGTCCCCCCTGCTCTCACTTTTCCCTTCTTTATACTGTTTTTGTGAAGTGATTCTGGTTGCTGCTGCAGGAGGAGAAACCAAGCTGGGAGTCACTCTCCTGACACCCCTCTGGGAAGCCAGGCCAACCCTGCCTTACCTAGGTGCCACCTGACTTCATCCCATGTTTCTTGTCAACAGCAGTAAGTTTTTAGCTATCCTTTCCATCCAAGTATCTCTCTCTGCTGTCCATATACAAATGAAACTTTAAAGCACTTCTTTGATATGTTGGTATATAGGAAGTTTCCGAGACCATGCAGCAAATAACTAGGAAGAAAAGATAAAGAATTTATGTCACTGGTTAGACCTTTTTTCCTCTTCCAGACTCCTTCCTGTGTAAGCATGTACAAATCACAATTTTTCTGTTTTTTAGTTTCTACTTAAACAATGAAGTAATAATCCCTGCTTTCCAGGAATGCTGTGAGGCTAATTCTTCAAACATTGTGTAGTGCTTTGAGATTACCACTCAAAAAAGTCACAAGTGACAGCAAAAGTCCAGGCCTCTGTTTCAGTTTTCAGCATGAAGAACTTTCTGTAGAAGCTCATTATCCTCAGCTCTGGTGACATACTTGTACTATCCTCACCTCGCAGGAAAGAAGGCAGAAAAAACAGTTTTCTGTGTGAATGCTTGTATGAGGCTTGTATGTTCTAACACCTTCTATGTGCAATATATATTGTGCCATTACTAAATGATAAGAACTTGAAGAAACACAAGAGAAGAAGAGTTCAAGAAGAGGCTACCTGAGAGTAAAACTGGAATTCCTCACTCTCCATTTGTGCAGGGGAACAAGTGTCCTGCTACAGAAAAATGGTTAACAATTACCAGTTCCAACTCGTGTAAGGAATTTTATTTGAATTAGGATATCATCTGTGACTTATATATCTGAGCACTGAGGAATTGCTATTATGTGTTCTCCTGGGGTGGCTAATGAGTCTTTTCTCTACTGGTGTATGCATGTAGATCTTGCCACCAAGAACTAGTAATATTTTGGTACCAACGGGGAAATAACTCCTAGTGCTTAGCAGTACTTCTCAAAAGAAGAGAACGGTTCTATTTTATTCCTCTCTGCCTCTGAGGAGGGAACTCACAGCATCTCACTGTGGCTTAGTCAGTAAATCCCCAGCTGGGATTTGAAACTCATGACATCAGAGAACAAAGCATCTTTGCTGTGCTAATGTAGGCAGCAATGATGTGTCATCGGCTACCACGCACATGTTAGTGTATCATGAGGATTCAGTACTGTTTTATGGACAAGGAGCAACCTTATACTTTGGTACTATGTAAACACTATGTCTATTCACAATCTCTCTCTTTATGTAATGATTCTCACACAAAAAGAAGCAACATGCAAAAATTGTTCTGCTGATTAATGAATCACTTTGAACAGAGCATTTTGTTAGCGCTTTTTAATTTTAGGTAGTGGTAAAAGAAGCTTGTGTTGTATGAGAGTCACAAGCCAAGGAAGAAAAAACATGATTTGTATGAAAACAAGAACTCATCCATGCAGTGGGGTTCCTGGAAAGCAGAGAGTAAGGAATAGTATCCTTTATGCTATACATATTTTTTGAGTACCACTCAAATAGAGCACTAGCATAGAAATTACTGCCTAAACTCACGTCACCAGTAAGCTTAGCTCTATTTTCCTTTATTAAAGAGTACCCAGCTGCCACAAATTGAAAAATAATGGCCTTTAGTTAACAGTCCAGCTATTGCTCAGTATCTCCACATGCTAAATGCTAAAATGTGTATAAATCTTTCATTTGTGATTACCTGGTTCCAGGTGCTCCACGGCAACTGTGTGTTTGCACAGATTTGTCCTGTGCAGCTTCCTGTCACAGGGTGAGGTCTCATCCTCTCTTGCAATGGAGGGAAACATCTGTGTTCATCAGTTCCCCTGTGGTGGCCGATGCTGCATGGAAAAGCCCGAGTCCTCTGGGCAGCATCTGCATCCACCAGAGCTGTTAAGTACCACACATGTGGAAAACATTCCATGCTGTGCAGTGTCTTCATCTAGCTACGGGTAACTTGCCTGTAGGTTACCTTCCAGACATTCCTGGTACAATCACCCTCATTCACCTGTGTCCAGTTTCCACCTTATCCCAGCATCGTGGGGGCAGGGCCATGTCTTAGGCTCAGCCGTGGAGCAGAGAAAGCCACATGTGCTGGGCCCCAAGTGACCACCTGCTGCTTATAGGTATTTCTGCTCTCCGTAGAATTGTGCTTACAAGTTTTTGGATGCTGAATATGTTGGCATATTTTCATAGTCTAGTTTACATATGGTTTATATTTCCTGTGCTATTGCTTCACCTGAGTTATTTCTGTTCCCCTTCTCCCTCTCTCTATTGCCTTTCATAATTCAAAACAGACTGTAGTTAAAAAGTGATTTATGCCCTCTAAAAATCTTCTTACATTTTTATTACAACTCAAAGTATTCTTGTTATTATCCAGCTCTGAAGTAATATAATTAACTACTTGAGGAAATTTTTAAAAGCTGAGTCATTATTCTAAAGGGCTTCACCTCTACAATAGCAATTTTGAGTTCAAGGATGTAAGTCTGGCAAGATTTTGATAAACTAGGTATTGGGTCATGGCAGGAAGGAATCATCTTCTCCAAAGGTATAAATGACACCCAGGAAGAGATGAAAAACACACCAAAAAGTACTACAATATTATCTATTAACCCATCTAAAAAATAGTACAAATGCTGCTCCTTCAGAGCAAATGTGAGGAAGTCAATCTGTTCATTCATTTCAGAAACATCATTATGGCCTATAATAACATAGGAGGGCAAACCTTATCTTTAAATAAAATAAAACTTGAAGTTCCTCTTCTATGCATCCCAAATTGGTGCCATTTCATCCACTTTCCTTGAGTATTTTATACATTTCACTGAAATTTTTCATTTTCTTTCACAATTCTAGAACATCATTTAACAATGCTAAATTAAGTCTGTACCTTCACTGTTTTCATCAAGAATCAATGCCAGATGTAATGCTGTGACATTGCTTTCTGAATCCGTACGACCATGTTGTTAAGAATTGCAGCGGTCTGAGCCACTACTGCTGTAGAGAAAGCTGTATTAAGCTCCATTGTGGACAACAGAGGACTTAACAGTTTCTGGAAAACAGCAAAAAGTAAACTTTATGAGTGCAGATAGCAATGACAAAGAATAACATACTTAGTACAAGGCCTTGGATATCGTGCTGTGGTGGTAAATACTACACATGAAAACTCATCCTGGGGAAAAAATTCTAGCTGAATTTTTGTGAAAAAAATTCTGAAAAATGGTCTTTAACTGAAAGCTGTATGTAGTAGAAGTATAATCCTATAGACACTCAATATAATATCATACTGACAGTTTTCAGAGAAAGGGTTAAAGGGCAGTGTGAAGCTGCCATGTGTAAATTTCTGCAGTCTTTTGTGCTTGAGTTTATACCTGTCACTTTCAGACTATGCTAACTTGACAAGCAATGGTTTACAACTGAAATAATTTTTAAAATAACATCAAATAGTACCAAAAAAATTAAATAACTTCAAATCATACAAATTCACGGAAGCTAAAAATCATACAAATGTCTTTGCGTTCTATGTGTAGTACACAGGTTTCACATTTAACAGTAACTCAGGATTTTCAAAATGACATTGTCATCGGAGAGAAGTTTTGTAGTGTCTTGCCTAATGATAAAATTATAATCTATTCAACAGCTAGAAATGGCCCCAAAGAAACTCTTACAGTGCAATAATGTACTGGAGAAGACACAATCAGAGCTCATAGAACTGGGAAAAAGCTTTCGAACATAAGTGTTTTAAAAGCGATTGTTCCCAGCAGAACTATGAAGCCTGTCTGGCTACACTCTACTAAAGAGAAGTCTGAGAGGCACAAATATTCATGAACTTGGCTGGCAGCTGAGCAGCAGATTTGTGTCCCCGAGGGAACTTGAGAAGTACAAACTGCAAAAAATCACCCAGAGAGAAATTAGAGGATGAGTTACAAGCACTGATAGTTTACAGGATGAAAGGAGTCGGCATATCTAAGCAAATGCCCTCACTTCCAAACTCAGACACTGTGGGGTGCTCTGCTGTGGCTCAGCCTTGCTCGCTCCAACAGCACNGGGGGGGGGGGGGGGGTGTCAGGGAGGAGGAGATAGATCAGTAAGAAACGTTTTTTATACCTAAATACAGCTTTCACTTGACTTGGCACCCTTCAATTTTTACGTTTAAAGCACTCAGTTGTCCTAAATTTTGTTTAAGCCACAGGCTGAGGAGCACAATTGTTTCGTTAGCAGTAACGGACACCAGAGATGATGTTGTGAGACCACAATCACCACGGAATATCCTGAGAAGCCAGTATCTCATGCAGAGATCCTACTATTGGTATGGTAATAAACTCTTCCCATTTGGTATTCCTGCATAGCATAGGGGGCAAGCAATAGGCCCTTCCTGAAATCCACAATATTTTTCTGCTTAGTAAACTACATCTGCCCAGAAAAAATCACAGTGGATTAGTCAAAGCTTCTGGGAAACTTAGACTTGACTACAGGTGCTATCAATCCTGCAAAGAGCTCAATCTTCTTCATCCCAGTGACAGCAGCAGCAACGCATGACAAGCAGTAGTTTTTAAGAAGTTGCTTAGTGTTGCTCAGAATCGGCTCTGGCCCAGTGAAAGGGGTTTAGAAGAATACTGAGAAATCAAAGAAGCTGCTCAAAATAAATATTTTTCTACAGGACTTCTGCATTCTGTGGGGTTTAGAATTTTGTTCAGCAGGTCTCAAAATGAACCAATGATGTCTTGATGGCTTCTTAGAATTAAATACTTTCTTTCACAGTTTCCACTCAATAGATGTAAAAGAGCAACAGGTTTATGTGTGTAAGGAAATAAATATTTTATAAGGGAACAATATCTATGAACTTGCATGGCACCATTTCTCACTATCTTAAAGGGCATTCCTGGAAAAGCAAGTTGGAAGAAATATGTCAGATTGTAATGGTTCTTACATCTTCCTCATAACACAGGGAAGATAAGTATTCTGCTTAAAAACCTTAAAAAAATTGTTGAGATAATAGGCACATCAGGCACTGTTGCTGCAGAGCTAAAGAAAAGCCCTGAAAAACCAAGTTCAGGTCAGTTTCAAGTGCCAAACTCCTCCACAACCATGAGAGGCAGGAGTGAGTTTTCAAGTTAAAAATAACCAAACTAAAATAAAAAAAACCTAAACAACACCACCCATCTATACCTCCCCCTAACAAACACGCTTATATACATAAAAGAGCTCAGGAATTTTCCATGGGGGTGGGGAGCAACAATAGAGAAGTGATGACCTTGGGATGGCGCCTGGAGCCTGAACAGCTTGGCTATTGTATGGAAACAGCTGACTTCTGCACAGGAAGCAATCATTGCTGATTAGGGACTCCAAACCCCTGCCTCTATTTTTTTCATGTACTTCTTTTTTTTTTTTTGTACGTAAGGCAAAGCTCCCGAGGGCTCCTCAGAGTCTCACCGATCCAACTTCTGGCTTGCTGCGACAGGGTGTGTGCGTCACGGGCATAGGCGGCCGCAGGCAGGGACCCTGGGGGGCCGTGCTGTTCTGACTGCCAGGGGACATGGGACCCAAGGGCACAGGGTCAGCCTAGAAGTCACTTTTGGGGACGAGTCTCTGTTAGTCAGCAGCGGACCTGGAATGTGGCCTTCTGTTTCTCGTTGACCCCGTGAGTTTGTACCCAGGTGTCTCAGTTTATGAAGGCATTTTAATTTTACTGCTTTTAATGCTGATTCCCCCTCCCCGCCCCTCCCCCTGGGCTTTTTTGTAACAGGTTTTATCAATGTTAAATGTTAAATTAATGCTGGAGAGAACATGTCAATTTGAGGATGAGCTCCTTAACAAATCATACTGTGTTGAAAAGCTTCAGCCTTTACTGATTGGAAAATAGTGATGCAGAGAACATTTTGAAGCACAAAAACAGTCTCCTGTATAGTAAGAAAAAATAAAGGTTTATTTGCACATAGTCAGTTTTGTTAAACTGATATACTCTGAATGCACAGAGGCAAAAAGACAATCACAAGTGCTGCAGCCAGCTGGGAGGAATTCAGTAGAGAGGTGTTTGGAATCCTTTCGATTCATCTAGGAAAAACAACTCTTTCCAAAGATGTGGGCCAGCCACTGTGCTGCGCAACACTGACCAAGTGTTTTGGCTTATGCTCCATGAAGAATGTAAGTGTTATGAAGAATTTAAGCAACTCCAGACTTAACCGACAGCAGAGCTAAGGTTTTCCAGATTTTAATGTTGGATTATGTGTCTGTGGAGACAGTTAGGGAGTTAAGCTGCTTTAGGATTATAATATTTAGACTGTAGTTATGTTGACGTTATGTTGACGTACTTTATCTAGTGACACCCACATTCAGTATTATGCTGCTTCTTTGCTGCCTGCCCAATCCAGGGAAATTGAAGGATGCTGTAACTACTCTGTCCCACCCAGGTGCTTTACAGATCTCCTGCCACCTGATAGTCCCAGATGCAAAGTGCTAAAGATGCAGCACTATGATAAAGCAATTGAGAACCATGTTGATGAAATGTGTTACTTAGTTAATGAATTTTACACGTAGTCATTCAGACTGCTATCACCTAAAGGAAAGGAGAGGCCAAAGGATGATAGTCCCTATGTGATAGGACTTCTCTTAAGGTACCATTTGACTAAAGCTGTAGGCAGTTCTCTGAGGAAATAAGGAAATACCAATGGTACCGGAGGTCATTACACCATGTTTATTCTTTTACGACTCTGTTTAACACTCTAGACTTTTGGTTAATAAACTGGCCACATTCGTGGTGATTGTACAATTTGATTTCCACTATGCTTTCACCATCCCATTAAGTGATAGAAAGTAAAAGCAGCTGGTGAACCTGGCAAGTCTGTGGGAAGATGGCTAAAGCTGAAACTGCATAATTAACAATACTGCAACTGGCATAATATGTTATATTCCTTCATCACCTCCTTTTAAATCATTGCCAGGAAATCCCATCTTACTCTGCTGACCCTCCCTCTGCTTCAGGTACACTCCCAAGTGCCAATGCAAACATTTTAAGCACTCACTCCTAGAAGAATAGATTTGGGATTTGGACAGATGTCTCTTCAGAGATGCTTTGAGTATGTTTAAAAATACAGGAAGTCATTGCACAGAGCCAGGAATCAAAAGAATTATTATATTAAATATCTCTGAGGTCTTCAGCCATCTAACACAAAGTGCTTTCTTTCAGCATAGAGTATCCGAGAAGCCACAGAAAAGGTTAGGGACATTTGGAAGTGACATGGCTGTTTTCCAAACAGTCCTTATCTTAAAGTCATACTAAGACAGTCTTTGCTGTCTGGTATTCTTTACCAGTCCACTCTCTTGATTTCTCTATTGTGAGAACAATATATTTCAGAAGCACTCAACTTCTAAAATAATATTTTAATCTCACAAATTTGTCAAAATAAAGATTTGTTTTCTATTATATTCCGTTCATCACGATACTAATGCCATTTCTGTTATGACTGCCTTTCATAATGTCAAGATATGCCTTTCATAATGGAAGATGTCAAGGCTGAAATTTATTTCACCTAGCTTTAATTGTCTATAATTATGATAATAGCCTCAGCCTAAACCAGGATCTCTCTTCAGTTAACTCAGATCAAAAGAAAAATACATTCTGCCCCAGTTCAGGTGCCTGAATAATTGGCACAGAGAGATTCTAGCAGTAGTAAATATTTCTAGGTGTGAAAATTTAAAAATAGATTTTGTTCCCAAAATTGACTATGAGGGGACAATACAATTTTTTGGTAATAATTTCTTCTTCCCTCACGACACACTACTGATCCCCACATAGACTCAATGAATTTTTGGTCTGATATTTTCCTACCTCTATAAGCTTTTTGAGGTGACTAAGTAGTGGAGCTGTCCCCAGCTACCAAAACCTGCTGCTTGTGATCCATGTGTTGGGTTTAGACCTAAGGCTCAGTAACTGATTTTGGAAAGAGAAATTGTATTTAGTTCCTTCTTACCAGTCTCATCTCGTTGCAGTTTGAGACTTCCTAAAATACTTCTGGTAGGAATATGCCATTGGAACCTATAGTAGAAGAAGGGTTATATTCTGTAGGATTTGATGAGAACATTTACTCTTCTGAAATGGCTACGTTTTGTCTTTATCCTCCCATATTCAATTACTCACTTGTCCACATGGCAGACTCATTGGGTACTCATTCACACTTGCAACCAACGTAGGCTTGATCACAAAACTCCACGAACAACCAGAATTTCTGCAAGACAACAGCCTGAAGTCTGATCTGGGGCCATATGACAAGAAAAGTACTGTTAGATTGAGTTGCTTTCTGTGTCTTAGTTGACTGAAGTGACTTTCTCTTAGTGACAATGTCCTCCTCAACTGTATTTCTTGTATCATCCAATCATGGTGAAACAAGCATGTGTAACACTCTGTATTCTAGCCCGTACAGTTTACTCCCAGTTACAATATTGCTCTCCAGAGTTTACACTCTTAAGTGTCTTAAGTGTAGGTGGCCTTTCCTTTCCTAGAGAAAGGACAATAGAACACAATGCATCACCACAGCTAGATGTGAAATGCTTTTAAACCATTCTATAATGAGAGTACTATTCTTACGGAGAGGGAAGGATAAAGGGAAAGTAATTCAACATGTCATCCACTTCCAGCAGAGGCTCCTGAGGATACCGCTATTACTAATGTCTACTGTTCTCCGCAGCCCAGAATAATGCCCACTCTCCAGTACAATTTGTGCCTGCTTAAAGGTGCTGCCATCCATCCCCCTGGAACAAACAGAGGAAATGCATCAGGAGGCCTCAGCTGCAGATGGAAAGCACATCACTGAGCAGTGCTTACGCTGTGAGATCCCCCAGATGAAAGTCTATTTCAATGAGCATTGTGTTTCAAGGTCTACTTCCTCTGGCTCTGGAAAGCTTAAGAAGGAACATCCCACTTGTGTCTGCAGACACAAAGGGCCGCTGTGGCTCACGAGATGTTATCGCCTTCCCCTGCCACAGCAGCAGCCTTCCAGTGGCGTCTCCCAAGAATTACTCATTGTTCCTGGGAAGGCTTGACTTCTCTGGGTGGGATCTCATGGCATCCAATTCAGATGGAAGCACGTGTTGCTAGGAGGCCAGCCAGACTCATGACAGACGTCTCTGGCTATGGGGGAATTACACTGGGGAACCAAGATAATAAAGTCCACAGCGACCACAGATGTGAATATAGATTCATAAAATACATCCCTTTTTGTTGGTTGTAGTTAGTAAGTACCATTTGCAGCAACCAGATCACTGAATGTGAGCCTTGCCTCCTAGACGGAGCCTCAGAAACCGAAGTGTCCTTGTCCTTTTTTTTTCATGCTCGCAGAAACTATTGATTTCTAGAAACTCTTTCCCTTAGTTGTCAACTTGGAGCTCAATTATGTCACAGCTACCTTAAATGAGGAAATAAAGAGTGATCCACGCTTTTAAAAAGAAATCCAGAACTTCTGGGAGACACACATGACCCTTGAAAGGCTCTAAATAGGTTCAGTTTGTGGGAACCTCTTATGAGGTAGATGAATGCTCACATTATCCAAGCATCTTGTCTCTAAAATTAGAATGGAGGTATAAAAAGCAGCTTCCCCGGGAGACTTCCTAGAAATGGTGTTTCTGGTGCCAGCTGAAGATACTGGGAACAACCACTTTTCTGACAATTTGGCACCATATCTTTCAGACCGCACATCGAAGCACAAAAGAGGAAAAGGAAAAATGACCTGAACTGTTCTGGATATTAGCGAACCTTTGATTTTCAGCCTGGAGGGCTCACATATGAATTGAGGAATTTATTTATTTTTTTTTTTAAAAATTTTCTCCTCTCTCTTCTATCATACCAGTAAATCCATCTCTGGCTTCCCTCCCTTACATTTTTTTTTTTTTTTAATTTTTATAATTTTTTTAGAAGGTTAATGGGAGATAAACTGCAAAGGAAAAACGTCTGTCAGCAGTGATTTCTTATATATAAATAAAAAAGATTGAAAACATATGTTTCGGAGATGCATGGGAGAAAGGCGGCGGAGAGGGGGAGAGAGCGCCTCTCCAAAAAGAAAACAGTTAATATGCCTTAGAAGCAATGGAAATTCCAATTATAGAAATTATGCTACAGGCTAATAACATATAATATTGTTGGCTATGGCACATGGAAAAAAAAGAAAAAGGAAAGCTTTTGTAATTCTATCTGTCTCACCCGAGGAATGACATGAAGCCAGTCAAGCACATCAGGGGGACATGTTAGTTTTCCACTGATACAGCCTAAAAACATTCAGCTAATATTGGTCATGCATAACAATGTCTTATACTCATGCCATAGATGTGCATCATGTTTGGTAAAATGTGAACTTTTGAGTTTTCCATCAATGGCAAACTTGCAAGCCCCATTTAGTTAGCCTCCCAGCAATCAGTATGTAGGGAGCCTCCTGGACTAAGGACAGACGTTCATTACATACTTTTCCTAAAATAACTTTGTTATTTTGTGTAGCACATGCTACAACTCCATGGCAACCCATCCAGGGAAAATGGTGACTGAACAGTGACAATGATGATGAGTTACCTCCTGATAACCTCATTTGCCCCATTTCTGGACCAAGTGTCATGCTAGTCAGCTGCCGATGGCATGTTGCCACCAGTTTCCTCCAGAATGAGGCAGAGAAAGATTTTGAAAGAACAGCTGACAGATGAGGCCAAATGTAAGACTAGACTAACTTTTTAGTTTAATGGTTATCACAGGAGTGAATTTGGCCTATGGCTATGTTTAAACCACTTTCTCAAAGATGCTGTGCTGTTTCTATGGAGGCAGGAGAGATAGCTTCTGACACATGAGCATAGTAATCAATGCAGATATAACCTCTGTGGCTCCTGAGGTATGTCATACGGCTCATGAAGAGAGAATAATATTATTAATAGCTGACATGATGGCAGTAGGATGTCCTAGATGAATGAAAAAGAAATTATTACAAATGAATGGAACCGAGAAATTCAAGGTATCCCTGCAAGAAATCTCCAATTCACTCACAGCCTTAGCTGTGAATATTTGGCACAGGCTAACAAAAGAGAAAAGAATAAATCTGGAAGTGTTTTCCCACATTGTGGATCAATTTCTGGTGGATAATTTCTGATGAATGTCAGAGCTGCCTGAAGGGTGTCAATTTCCTTTGCCATGATGGGTCGATTCAATCGTCAGGGTTTTACACAGTTTGAGGCAGGCCTGTGAGTACCCACTAGTATTTGGTATACCTTGAGATAGCCATAAAACAAGCATACAAGAGTGAAAATTCCCATAGCTGGAAGAGCTGTCCTTCCTCAGAGAAGTTAAGGTGAACCATGACTACTGATCAGACACATTGTTGTTTACAATTCTGAAATTATATTATAATCCACTGCAAAGCTGAAAGTAGGATTTTAATTTAAATGAAAATGTACAAATTCTAAAAGAGATCAATCTTTCACTTGCAACCAGGGACAGACTTTTAGATGCATTTTGATGCCTTTGGAAACAAAGAAACACTTGTGTGGATTGCAAAATAGTGGCAAGGGACAAAAACTCTGAAAAGCTTAAAAGGCCACTGTATGTAGCATGATGGCTGCTAATTTACAGTGATCTGGCCATAAGACATTCCTGGATGTGAGACCAAGGGAAGGGAACCTGCAAGAACAAATTGCTTTCCTACTCAGCTGTGTAACTATGGAGCTGTTTCTGAGCATCTCCAAAGAGGAAGACTCCCTTTTTTACAAGGAGTCCTACAGAAAAGATGAGGGGTATTAGGTATAAGGTACTTTTGGAGAGATTCCAATTGGACACAAGAAGAAAATCTTTCACAATGCAAACATTCAGGCATTGGAATAATTTCCCTAGGGAAATTTTGGATTCCCCAACACTGAACAATTTTAAGATTTGGCTGGAGAGGATGCCGTAGCATCTTGTCTAGATTGTTCTTTTGTCAAGAGAAGCTGGACTAGATGATCCCTGAGGTCCTTTCCAACCTAGTATTTTATGATTATATAATTCTGTGGTCTCTCTCAGTGCTCACTCTTATTCCTGATTAGAACTTCTGAGCATTACAGGATTTTGTTTAAAAACTCCAAAATAGAGGTTAGATGGAAGTTAAATATCTAAACTCTGCACACCTGGCAGTGCCTAACTCCCAGTGATTTATGAGGTGCAGAGTGATGCACTTTAGATGCTCTTAATCGGTGTCCATCCACATCTTTAGGCATTGACACCCTTAGTTGAAAATGGTCAACCTTAGCTCTGGTGCCAAAGATAAGATTAAAGAAAACAAGAGTTAAAAATAAAGCCAATGGGCTTGAAAGGAGTGACAGGAAGGAGTCTTGTTAACCACAATAGTGGGCCCTTCATCTTCTGGAAAAACATGATCATGACTGTACAGCATTCAGGCCTCCTGGAAGCAGTGCCAGGAGATATTAGCTGCTCACTTTGGAGTTACTGATCTTGAGGGACTGACAGCTCTGTTGCACAAAAGCAAAGAGCTCCTTTGGAAGCAGTACAACTCTTTAGCGAGATAATGATAAATATAGATAGCTTGAGGGACGACAGGGAAAGTGACTTCCTGAGAACATTTATGTACTTTTGTCACTTTACTAATCTGAAAGTTGAAAGTGACTTCAAGGCAATTACAGACTGGACAGGTCTGACAATAGAAACAGACAGACATGGCACAAGTCATTAGCAGAACTGGAAAACAAATACTAAAAACCAGTGAGCATGATATATACCATTCTCTTCGTTGTGTACTCCTTTTCTTGCCCACCCAAAGCCATACTGATGACACGAATATTTCTTAGATTGCCCTTGTTCAGTATTTCTGGTGCTAAATAGAAAAAAAACAAGTGGGAAATTCTTTTATCTGACTACTTACGACTTTCCTGGCTGTTCCATTTTTGGAGATGGATGTTTCAAAAAATCCTGTGGTGCTGCATGCATTATCCTTGCTTAGATACTACTTGAGAGTATGACCAGTTGACATCTGCAGTGGAGGTTGTTTTTACTGCCTGAGCATTACAAACTGCAGTCTTAAAGAGATGCATTGGGTCCAAGGAACAAACTAAGGTGGTGTTTCCTCTTAGTTAATGACTTCCATTTCTGCCTGTAAGCTACTTCTTCACATAATTTCCAGGTAGTTTTTGTTGTCAGGAAAAAAATATTGAAGAATAATTTGTCATTTTTGTTCCCTTAGGACAAATACAGGTTCAGGAGTGTATGAGTCTTGCTTTTCTGCTCTGATAGAATCAAATTAGCACAAGAAAGAAAAGGCAACTGGTGCATTTTTTTGTTTCTTAACTGATATGCCTCATTTAGCTCTGATCCATGACTCTGGGCAATGACTTTCTTGCCCACACACAATGGAGATGACAGGATCTGTCAGTATAAATGAGTAGAAGCTCTGGCAAATGTTAATTTTTCTCATCTGATCAATAAATCTCCTACCAGCTCTGTTTGCTCAGCTTTGCTCCCAGATGACTTATTGCAATTATGACACCATGAAATCAAACTTTACACCTTGTTCCAGGAGTTTGAGTGTTTATTGCTTTCCACATGGACAGTAAAGACTTTCTGTGGTATTTTTAGAATATTGTGGTATTGGAAAGTCCAGTAGTTCCAGCAACCACAATCAGCCCAAGGTTAATGTGTGAAAAAAACCCAACCTTTTAATGCCAGATTTTACAACACCAAAATAATATATGTAGCTTTTCAGGAGATAAGGATAATTCAGCCTGATACTTGAAGGCCAAGTTTATCAGCAGTGAGAGCTGGAAAGAAATGCTTCACTCCATGTGTAGCAATCCCTGGTTGGGTAAGGGCAACGTGCTTTGTCTGTTATTCCTTTTGACCCACATACTTCTTGTTACTACCCAGGCTGAATACCAGACAGGATTGACTAATAACTTCCCTCAGTGGGCCAAATCTATGTTCTGAAATGATGGTTATTTTTAGAAATTGCAAATCAGCACAGTGACTTACTGAATCAAATTTAGGCTTCTTGTCTTTACCTCAGAAAACCTTCTCAACTTTTTTATTTCTACAATAAGTTTATCACAAATATCTTTTTGTCTTCTTTGATCAGTAGCAAAACTTTGGACTTCATCATCTTCTCTTTATTTGCAAACACAAATTTGCTGTTTCTAGTACAATCTAACGCCAGAACTCCCTCTTTAAGCAGATCTCACTCTTCTCTGTCAATTCACCTTCTAAAGCCTGTATTTTCATTCAAGGTCCTAGGCAACATAAGAGAGCAGCTTAGATGAGTGTTAAGTGCAAAAGTCCCAGTTTTGGATCTGAGCAAGCCCATCACCTCATTTCTATCTCATTCCCATGATTTGTAAATGAAACTGGACACAGTTCTTAGACTTAATAACGATCAGATAACAGTAAGAATCACATACTACAGCACGATATCAAGGCTGGCATCTATGTGACTGTGAGTATATTGCAGACTGAACAAAGTGGTTCCTATACGAAAAGGTAGCAGAATGTCCTCCACCCACACAGCACCATTCCAATGTTTTAGAGCAGATTAGCTACATGCATATGTTGCAGCAGTTGGCCATGAGTTTCTTTAGGTCTCATGGGTAATGTCTCAGGCTTTGAGACATAATGGTTATCTTTTTCATGGGTTATGTTTTTTTCAGTTCAAAGTGATTGAAATAATGACAGAGTTGTTCTGCAACCCATCCAGTTAGTGTTTCTGTGTCCTGACACTAAGGACAGACATTATACGGGTTGAGGTTAGAGGCCATGAACCATTGCAGTGGACAAAGCCTACTGCAGAACTGTGTAAGGTAGGGGAGAAAACTTTAGAACATCCATTAAAACTTTTGAGACTGGTCTGTTGAGTGACCTGCTGCTCAAACTGTTCTGAGAAATCTAGTTGTAGCGATCCAGACTGGACTGAGGTAACACTGTAGTGATGTAGACATTTATATGTGTAGTGCTCAGCTGGTCCTTTTCCATTTAGCATAAATCTCTCACAGACATCAGTGTGCCAGAGATCTAAATCTAAAGCAAAAGCTTACAGCAGGAAGCTCTCCAGGCTTATAGCCACAGTAAATTGGCAAAAAAACACTCTAAAACCGGCTCACCCTTGAGGTATACGTCTGTGTGTGCAAAAGAAGGTAGATTTTCTCAGAAAGACTCTGGAGGAGACTGTGGAATAACTCCCTCGCCATTTCTCTTGGTATCTCCCTCGCCATTTCTCTTGGTATCTCCCTTGCTATTTCTCTTGGTATCTGCCTTGCATTGGAGAGGGGAAATCTAGAAGCCAGGCATTTGCGTATGCTACAGATGGAGCAGGGGGGAATTTGACAAGGGCAATATTCTGCTGAGTTTCTCCAACAAGAGTGTGACATGAAAAAACTAACTTGTGAGTAGTACTCACTACTTCTGCAGTTGCCTTTGCTACTTACCTCACTTTGCCAGCTCTGAAGCTCAGGTAGATAGGTATAAACAAGTCCTTGCAACCTGCCTATAATCCATCTTGGTTTATGCTGAGCTGCAGAAAGGTATGCCTTTCTCTCCTTGGCCTTTGCTTTTACTTATGGTAAGGGCTTTTTTGATAAAAATCTGAGGACCAAGTACATAAAAAGTAGGAGCAGAGGGTCACAAACTGAGATTCCTTTGTCCTTGATCCTGCCTCAGACATCCAACGGAATGATGCGCTGGTGGTTCTGCTTTATGTGGGTATAAATGGCAAATAGTCGCATCACTCCCTTGGGCCTCTTCCACTTCCCCAGTCTTCTCTTCAGAGACTCTGCATATTAATTCCAGCTGGGAACACAATTTCAGAGAGCTCCTGTGGAAGCAAATTAGTGAGACAAAAGGAAGAGAGAGACAGTTTCAGTGCTGTTTTGTTTTTGCTGCAGGAAACTCAGAGACAGCCGTTCAGACAGCAGAAATTACAGGTCACAGAATGGGCACTTCCTACGAGATTGGAAGCTGCATTATTCTTTACGGAGGGCTGTGGTGGATGCAGGCTCCATTCCTTCCTTTGGACTTTTATTGGCACTGCCGGCGCCACAGTGACTCAAAGGTACGGCTGCAAAGGACCAGGCAACCTGCTGCCAGAGGAGCTGTTCAAACAGTTTTGTGGCCATGTACATTTCAAGCGGTCCCTTAAATTCACAATTGGTTTGTATTGCCAGACTGTCACAGAACAGCAGCAGTAGATGGATCAATTTTTTTCTTGTCAGTGGGACTCAAAGGAGAGCTGGACAGAGTCCATCCACATGATGCTTGCATTTTAAGTGTGGTATCTGCTTCAATAAACAATGTTCTGTATTTACTAAATAGGCTGGATTTCAGCTCAGGTATGCTGATTGAAGTGTGATCTGAATTCAGCCTCACCTGGCGTGGGAGGGCATCAGCACAGAGGCTGGCTTTTGGGTTGAATAGACAGTCTCTGCAAGAGATGAGAACTGCTATTCACTGAAGCAGTGGGCTGACCCAAAGGTCAAGGATGTTGATGGAAAAGCTACAGATGAACTTAATAGCCATAGAATGGGCTGTAACTTACACGTCATTCTGCTGCTCTTTTTTTTTCGTTTTCATTGTAAAATTTTTAGATGCGCACTCTTCTGTATGTAGCCACACCTTTCCAATTTCTTATTTCTTGTTTGCATTTACATATTTAAGAGCCCTTTACAGACTGGATAAGAATGAGACAGAGGAGAAGTGACCAGAGTTATTAATCAGCTTATTTATATTAGCAGGATATTTTTCAAATCCTGCAGTGAAAAAAATATCCATTTTATATTTGTTTTTCCATACTTATGGTCTATAGTCATCAAGCTGAAATATTTGCCTTATATTGCTAAATAGAAGGATATTTAGTAAGGTTTGCAGTGTATTAGTCGCTGTTCCATGAACTATCTGAACACGAGAAAAGCTAGTTTGGATTTGCTTGTATTAGAAATTCAGAATTTTTCCATCCAAGTTACTTTTACATCTTGATTAAATGGATATTTCTATGTTTTCTTCCAATCATTTCACTGGTTTCTTCCTCATTTCAAATGTTTTTCCTTGGACAAACCTAGAAATTTTCCACAGCCTTTGAATCTGCAAAAGTGCTGTTTCTAAGCCTGAGAACTGCTGCCCTTGATGGTAAAATTAATCAAAGAAAATAAAGAACATTTGCCTTTTTAGGGAAACATGATGAAGAATAGATAAAATAGTATATTATTGAAAGATTGGTGATAACATGATCAATTGACACCGGTCAATTGTAGTAAAAATTTATGACATATTAAACAAAATGTCAAAAACAGTGATTCAGAGAAAGTACACACATACGAAACTCAGAAAAGCTGTCTCATTGTGAAAGTCAGTTATGTCCCACAGCTTAAGGATGTCCAGAAATCATCTTTTTGCTTTGCTGTAACTATTAGCTCTCCATGAATGAACACATTGTCACTGCCAAGAGGTCATTTTGCTGCCTTCAGTTCCTTTGTTTTGGAGGATTATGTTTTACTGAGCAAGTGAGGAACCAGAGGTGAGATACTGGAAGCATGGGACCAAGCAGAGAATCGGTCTTCATCCCTTCTCAATGAGATTACTTGAAGTGTTGGCTGTAGGGCACAAGAGAGGCGTGGGGATGTTGTATGGTGCAAGAAAAATGAGATTGATGGGAATGAAAGGGTTTAAGATTCAGATGCATGTTTTTGTTCCCTGCTAGCAGTTCCTGGTTCCAACTAAACAGTGTGACTCAGCTTAGGTAAAATGGACTGTGCTCTTAGTTACTTTGACCTCTCCTATCTCCCGAGGTCTAACTCAACCTTGAGATGAAAAGAGCCTGCTGTTATCAAGAGGATTTACCCCCTATTAATGATGAAAAAAAGAAAATAGAATTTGACAAAATAAGGTTTTTTACTTCGGTTCCTAAAATAATACTTTCTTTGAGGTGAAAGAAATTCTTTTTCTTTATATACATAAGAAATCTTTTAGACACTAGGTATTCTGATGCTTAGATTAAAAAAAGTCGGTTTTAGCTTCCATTAAAGCAGACTTTCCTCTGACAACATTTAAAACTAAAATAAAGTTACCACAACTCTTTCAATTTCTGGAGGAAATCAGAGCACTTTTGTATCATAGGGAACTGATTTTATGGAAAAAGAGCAATCCTCACAGAGAGGTTTTCATTTTAAGATGATTTACTCAAAGAAGGGTAAAAGACACAAGCATTGTGACTGCCTTTTGTCCTTATCTGGTAACCTACATGTACTTTTGAATTAGTTTGAAAAAAATGGTTGCAAAAGGAAACAATTTCTAATTAACATTTGTGTCAGTTTAATAGACAATACAGTCTCTTGTAGCATTCTTGTTTAAGTGCCACTAAGTGAATACACATGGGTACTCCTTTCACAAGCAGAACTGCAGTCATCCATCAACAGTTGTTCAATGAAGAGGGAATAAATTTTTTTTTCAGTATAGCCATTTAATTTTTAAACTTTTTCTTCCCAATCAAATGAAAATATATTTGAAATCTATGCCTGTTTTCTTGTTATTCCCACTGGCAGGCTTATCATTGAATAATTCAGCAGACTGAGTAGCCTATGCCAAGTATAACCTCAACTCTCCAGACTTAAAAAACTCAATTTCAAGTTGCTCACTTTAAGCAATACATTTAATAAATTATGTATTTTCCTTCTAATATGCATTTTCCAATGGATTGCAAGTAGCTGAGACACCATCCCCTGACACTATTCATTTTCATATTAAAGGAAGAAAAAAAGCTGAATATGGTGTAAATATTCCCCTAAGCCAAACCTTACTGTTGGTTTTGTTGGTTTTGTTTTGTTTTGTTTTGTTTTTTTCATTCAATCTAACCCTGGGAAAATGTGACCATACAGAAACATTATTCTGAGTTCCTGTAATCTGCACTAGATACTATTGCGTGAAGGAAATGAGAGGTAAACATCTAATTAAGTGTATAATCATCTCCATGTGTAATTTGCCAAAGATATAATTTATTCTAAATTTACTGAAGAAAATACAGAAGGAATAATCAACATAGCTTGGTAATTAGGTATGTGTCCTCTGGCACATGGCCTGTCATATTTTAGACCAATGGTGGATTTGAGCTGCACATTTTTGATGCAGATCTTGACTGATTATGATCTTTCCAAAACACAGGGTGTTTGGCTTAGGGTGTTGGCAGAATCCAGAGAAAAGGGTACAGCTGTGCCTTGCATCCCAATGAGATTCCTACATCTGTCAATACTCAAGGGATTTCAGATTGAATTTTATCCTTATCATGCTCTCACTGATATATACCACAGCAAGCAATTAAGATGTTAGGAAATCTAAGTGATTGTGAAGCTTTAGGGCTTGTTAAAACTGCTTATTATTCTACTCAAGAGAAGAAAACATAGGGAAAAATAAAACTATAAAGAGCTACTATGACCTCTCCTGAACTCTTTTCTTTTGCTTCTGAAAGAGAAGAGTGAAGAAACATACAAGTGCCTGTGTTAGTAACAGAGAGATGTCTTTGTAGGTGAATCAATTCATTCCCATTAGCGTCACAAGTGGAAGTAGAGCAGTGACCTAATCTACAGAGGCTTTTATCAAATAGCTTCCCTTATTCTCCTTCACTGAGCTTTCTGCTTTAGTTCCATGCCAAGTTAACCTTAAATGGTATAACATGACTTTCAAGACCCTATCCAATGTCTGCAAAATAATAGTTTTTCATTTGAAATGCTGTAGCAGTGGAAGTCAAGGGCAACAACTTTTTGACATCATAAAGTAAATAACACGTTATTCTTCTTTAGAATAATCTTCAGATAAACAAGGACCTGATCATTATGCTGCATGCTTGGAGGTCATATCTACAGAATGAGTAGAAATTATAAATAACTTCTGGCTTCACTTTCCTGTAGTCAGCCTGCAAGAGACACATTCTCTCACTTACTCTGAGCATTACTTACCTATATGATGCAGCAAGATCACTGACAAGGCAAAATACTATACTGCATCTACCCTAAATCTCCATGATGAGAAATGATCCTCAGTGACATTACTAGGACCACTTGAACAGGAGACACCTTTTGGAGGGACCAGAGATCATTGTTTTGACAAGTGAGAGAAGAGGTTTTGGAATCTGTCTCTTGAGGGAATGTGATTGGAAAAGTGCCTTTGGCAAAGAGGATAAAAGAAACCTGGAAACAGTAGAAACAAGAGAAATAGTCAGAAGGTTTTTAAGGGGGAAACACTCTTCGGAAACACAAAGACCGAAGCTGCATTATATCAGGTATTTGACAGTTTGGCTGGATGTGGCATCTGGAAAATATAGGAATTTGCAGAAAAACTTTAACATTCTTTGAAAGCCATTTTAAATATAGACTCTCAGTTTGTTTCACATCACTAACAATTACAACTTTGTCCCATCTGAAGAAAACGAAAAGAGAACTCTTCCTTGTCCTTTGTCTTTATTTATAACTTTCAGGTACATTTGAGAAACATTTCATGTGGTAATGGGAAATAAGTAACCACTTAGCTTTTCTGAGAAGAGACACTTGAGTTGACTCAGCTGATTCAGTCCTGTGGTGTTTAATGAAATATGAAAGAAATCTTTCAGTCTAGCACAACCATTACAATTTGCTCCTTGTTTGGAAATAGCTGCTATCTTTTTTAAGCCAGCTTCATAGTATCATAAGACATTTTCTACTCTCTCAAGAAAAATGTTTTTAAGATCATAAAAACAAAAGACTGTATGAATCCCATTTTGGAGGAGGAAATTTCAGGTCTGGAATAACAAATATTTTTGTAACCTCAAGACAGGCGATATTCTGAAATGGACAACAGAAGAAGAAAGACGGAAAAAAGGGATCATAAGCCACATGTGCCTACACATAATGACATGGGTCTCCATTACATGGGTCTGCCTCTCTCTTTTCTTTCCCCCTCTATTGGCTATTAAAGATCAAATAACTACTAAACCAGGAACTTGCCTCTTTCCAGAAGAAGTGGCCAGTACACGACTATGTGTAACTGCTTCTCTGAACAGATCCTCCCCTCATGGGCCCCTGATGCAAGTTACTGCTTAAGCAGGGCAGGGTGCCTGAGAGACTTCTGAAATCTCAGTAGAAATGTGATCTGCTCCTCCTACTTCTTGTCAACATATGATTTTTCTTGCTTTTGGAACTAGCTATCAGATAAAAGAAAATACAATTCTTCTCCAGGGTATACTATTAAACACACATTTAAGTTAATATACTTGGTGCACTGAACAAGATATGAAAAGAGAGGTTGTATTAGAGTATAAATAAAACCACATCCATCCTCATCTCTGAAGAGCCTTTTAGTGTACTACTTTGGATAGGCCTTGAGATCAGAGCTCTTTCAATTAAGCAAACTGCAGCTAAAGAATCCACTGCAACTAAGTCAACGCTAATTACCTGATCACAAAATGTTAAAAAGGAAATTGGCAAGGTGAAAAGGGAAAGAAAGGTAAACAAAGAACATGCTGATCTGGTGCATTTCCTTTTTTGCACACCTTCAGAACTATATTAAACCCTCTAGGAAACTGCTGGCACTTGGAGCAGAAGCCTTTGTTGTTATATGTCCAACCACTGACTTGAATGTTTGCCTTTCAAATTTAGAGAGCAGCCTAGTTAATGAACAGAGGTAACTGTATACAATTAGCTCTCAGGACTTGGGTTTTTGCTATGAAGTCTGAATGTGTAGGTACAGATGAACTACGTTTAGATTTCCCCAGGGAAGGATTTGAGTTGAGCTTTAAAACCCTTTCCATTATATCTGCTACAACTTAGCTGAGCAGCAACAACCAACTTGCGTCTGTTACCCCCACATACACACCCCTGTGCAGCACTATACCTTCTTTCCAATTGCTTCAGAGCCACTGGGAAACTGCAGCAGTAGGGAAAGCCTCTGTTTTCCCCTGGTCCCAGGATGTCAGCCAGGATGCACTCCCTGATGTAGAGGGTCTAGCATGTAGGCATCGTCTCACTGGGAAGAGGCAGTTCCCTCCTGTTTCTCCTTTATGGGATCTGTGCCTGTTGTTGAAGGTCCCTGAGTCCCTCAGCAGCCACAGTGGGAAAGTGGCTCTGTGGGAGGGCTGCAAGTGTCAGAGTGGAGAGGCTGAGCATTGCAGGACTTCCTCAAGGCAAAAAAACCACACAACATCCATCATCAGCCCTTGGCTACCACAGCTCACAGAGGCTGGAAACCTGGGGATGTGGAAAAAGCTAGAGAATGTAAACTAGCCTATAGAATGTCATAATTAAGCTTTAGTTAGTAAATTCATATGGAAATTATTGGTCCAAGAAAGGTGTGCAAATAGTTTAAAACCAATTGAAACAAAAGAGTAAGAACTATAATTTGATCCTTTCAGCTCTACAGCTTGAGAGGAGCAGGAGAAGATGTAGGAAGGTAGAGGAATGTGGCAGAAGGGAATGGAGAGGCCTTAACCTGCAAAAGCACTATGTAGTGAAAAAAACTAGCATAAAAAATAAAAGATCTTCTGAAAGTAATAACGAATTTTTGGTTTTACCTTACAAACAGGTTGAAAGAAATAATTATCAAGACACAGAGGGGTAGGAGAAAAGAGCCATCAGAAAGATTTCAGGAGGAGGCAAGCAAAGGGACCATGTCCCCAGGCCGTGGGAGAAGAATCAGTGTGCCCAGCACGTGTGAGAAGCAGCACATGCATGGGAGGCAGATACTGCAAAGGGGAAAGAATGGTCGCTAGGCCAAGTGTTGAAAATCTGAGCAATACTGTTGACAGGAAATTGAAGAGGAGCCAGCACTTATCTTCCCCTCTAAGACTACTGTGACATTGTGTTACACTTTGACTTCCTTTTTGAACGTTTGCATGTGTTTGTTCTCTCCTCCTGTGTGCCAAATGTACAGTGACACAATGCTGTTCTTCTCTGGAAAAATGCCTGAGAAGAGCCTCGCATAGAGCTCAGGTTCAGTCCTGACATGTCCATAGGGGCTGACACCTGACTCATACTGAGTCTAGGGCTCTTTCAGCCCAAGACCATCACTGTTCTCCATGAAAGCATAATAATGTCACGTTTCACAGTGCTATGGGAATAGTAACCCAAATGTTTCAGGAGCTGCTTGAAACTTTTGGGCACTTCATAAAACAACCGGATAAAACCCAAGATAGATGACTTGTCAATTCACCTAAAGTCTGTTACTTTTACATATTATACTAACTGGATGACTGAAAAATGACTGCAAAATTAATGAAAATTGTAGTAAATTTTCAAAACAACTGATTTCACTTGTAACTCATCCAGGTGTGCTGAGAACAGGAATCATTTCTGCAGTGGTGAGCTGTATGCTGGAAGAATAATTTATTGATGTAGTCTCTCCCCTTACATAGAAAGTCAGACCGAAATAATAGCTGAAAACAACTCAAAAGCAGACAGCACATCAGTGCCTTCTTTCTCAGCTTGGACTAGCTCTACATTTGACTTCTTTGAAGAAATTGTTTTCCTACTCTAGATCTGTTATGACACAGTCATAACTGTAGCAGCAGTGTCCTGAAACTCACCCTGAACTCTCAGGTCAAACCTCAGAAGATTTGGAAGAGCCAAAAACTGGGAGGAGGAGAGAAACAGTGGAAGAGAATGTTCCTAAAGTGCAGCATTCTGCTTCAGTGGATGTAAAAGTACAAGATACTAACTTATTCTTTGCACTGAGGATGAAGAAAAGCCCACTCTCAGGTTTTTCTTCTCACCGAATGAGCATAAGAGGAAGCATTTGTGTGTTCCCTGCACTTTCTTCAGCCATTTGCTCATCCCCACTCCACCACTCTTCTGGCTCTAGCTGTCCTGGCTCAGCAGCCAAGAAATTCTATGAATATGATTGAAGAAGGGACTTGCGTAGTATTCAAGTACATATTATTAAAGGAAGTACTTAGATAAATGTTTAAGTAAAGCTCAGAAGTCCTGCTCACCTCCTGTCAAATCCTCAAAGTATCCCTGACAGGCTTGCTAGTCCTGTTTTCTAAGGAAAAAAGTTCATGAGATTGAACTTGCTCTCTGATCCATTGGTAGGATCTGAATCATGCTTGGAAGATGACAGAAGCCTAAAAGATAATTGTGTCTCTATGGGTTTTGGAAAAAGCTGAAGACAATGTAACATTCAATAGAAAACCAGAGGCAAGATGCTTAGATATTCAAAATATCTATGATGATTTGGTAGTTATCACCAGTTTACGTGGGAATCCTATCTCTACACTACCCTGCCAAATATTTTGAGAGAATACCTTGCACACCAACAGATTAGTGAACACCTTTCCTAAAACAACTTTGATATTCATCAAATAGTATGGCCAAATGAGGAACAGTGCAACAGCCCACTTATAATCACATTAGCTTAGTATCCCCACCTTTGCCCAGCAAGGTGGACAAGCAGGGAGGGATTTTAGGAAATGGTTTGGTTTCCCCAATTTCCAATTAATTGGTCCTAAGTGGTTGTTCATTGAGCTAATCTGAATGAAACTAAAAAACTCCTAGGACACTCTAGGGAACTCCTTGCTGACTGCCTTGAAGGCCATTTTGAAGTAGCCATTTGCCCCCCTGTACTGCCCAGCATGTCTAGGAGTCTGACAGTGCACTCTGACACTGACACTGCAAGGCAGACACCTTAAAACTTCTTATGGCAGCACTTAAAGGACATGTCAAAATAGCACTCTTCTGTACAGATATAACCTGCACCTACTATTGGAGGCAGTGCAGCCCTCTGTTGTCATGGTGGTTAGTAATATTTTATCTTTGAAGGCTTTTCCAGCACTGAGAGAGACCAAGAGTGATACCACGGACAGACAGCTTGGTCAAGTAACATAAAGTTGGAGTAACTAGGAGAGAGTCAGAAAGCAGCATATCAGCTGGTGAACACAATCCCACTGGTTCTATGGCTTAATGTCAGCTGAAAAGAAGTCCCATTTCTTGTGATGGAAGAGGGGTAATGTCCACTTTTCTTCATATTCACAGTAGAAAGGTCAGGCAGAGCTCTTGAAGCCTGGCTTTGAAATTTTTATGATGATGTTCTGGAAAGTGGCAACATCATTACTAATCAACGTTGTTTTATTCGTTGTTGTGTTATTATACATACACACAATATACATTATACCTTTGTATGTACATTTAGCATACAAACAGCTTGAAATATAAGCTTTTCAGTGTTTTTTTTATAAATGGAGAAATTAATTACATACCTCTAGACTCTGCGTGTGGCTCTGACATTAAGGTCACAGACAGCTTCAAAAACGTGCAAAGTACATTAAGAATTTTCCCAGACGGATTAGGTATGTGCTTAAGTTTTATAAACCTACTCTTAACCCTCTTTTTCAAATCTTCTTTTCCAGGAACTTGGTTACAGCATGAACAATAGTTTGATTATAACTGCTGTAACACAAAGAGCAGACATACGTCCTGGTGTCGTGTTGTTGCTTTCAGTGATCTATAAAGTAGAGAATAATTTGATTCAGAACCTTAGAGCCAAATTTTGTCAGGTGACTAGGAAGATGTATCTAAATACACTCGCTCATCACAAAACTGTTTGTATGGCAAGATTTTTTTAAAAGTAAGTATTATTATTTCTGACAGGCCAGGTGTTCTGGCAGAGAAACAAAGCTACCTGGTCTGTAGAAAAGCAGGAGGGTGTCTATATTTAGGTTTGCCACTGGCAAGACTGACTTTTCTATACCATCTCCTTCATAGCAAAAGCTCTAAAGAACTAAGTTTCTGAGGCCCTCTGGAAAGGCAAGTGTAGTTTTGCTGACATTCTGGCTTGGAGTAACAGCACGTTTCTACACAAATATCCTGGTTATTCCCCAAATGTGCTTTTGTTGAGTTTGCATCACGGTGGACTAGGGATAAAAGAGGAAGCTTTAGTGCAGCGATTCCCTTAGGCTAACGCAGACATCATCTGTTAACACCTTGGAAAGGCCCTCCTGCACATGCTGATGTTGCATTTACCTATGTAAGCAAGTGCCCTCCCCCCGGATACACTGGAAAAGTATTAAGTATTGCCTAAGACAAATACCTTATTTGCAAAGGGTGTGAGTAACTGAGATAAATAGTTTCAACAGAACTGCAAACTATCAAGCATGACTTTAAGTGAGTACTTTTTCATGCTATTTTGCTACTGTTGTACTCCTGAATTTCCTCTGACATGGTAAGCTATTCCTACATCGCTGGAAAGAGAAACAGACAGGCTACAGATGCATGGCTATTTGTCTTAGGAGCCTTGTAAACCAGCCTGTCTGAACACTGTGATAACATGACTGCTTTTCAGTTGATTTGTAAGCTAAAGAACTTCAATGCAAAGCTCATTCCAGAACTTTTGATTGCATCACTGTCTCTTCTGTCGGTTCAACCCCATGTATAATCCAGATTTTGCTCTTTAATGGAGCAGAACTGATCTCCTGAGGCTGTGGTTAAGAGATGAAAGCAGATATGATGTCACAGCAATACACGAAGATTACATTATATACATGCAATTAAATAGTAGAAAACTTGCCATGGGAAAAAATATAAAATATATAAACCCAAACGAGTTATATTTTATGCATGCTGCATATCCTGTAGTAGATATCTAAATTTTGCATGCAGTTTCCCAAGAGGCTTTCATGCGTCTCTGAGGTATACCTTTCCACACTTTCAAGATCAAATTTCTCAACGGTAACTGTAACTGCTCCACAGAAATTTGGACACAACTATTTCATTGTCTTTGATTCAACCACTCTTATGCCCTGGAACAATACAAGCAAAGGAAGACACGCAAAATTACTGGCAGTCTCAGTAAAGGGTAGTTTCAATAACTCTAGTTAATTGTTCTGGAAACACAGTAACAATATTTTATGGTTTACCTTACAGATTTCCCAATTGTATAATCTGATGATCTGATGTGATGATATAATAAAATTCAAGGTATTTTTTTGTTTCATGATGTTTCTAGTTGGTTGCTTGAACATAGAATCCTGAGAATTCCTTTTACAGCTGACTAGGAGATCACAGAATTGTTCTGTGAATCATAGAATGGTTTGGTTTGGAAGGGACCTGAAAAATCATCTATTTCCAAAACCCCTGCCATGGGCAGGGACATCTTCCACTACACTATGCCACTCAAAGACCCATCCAGCCTGTCCTTGAACACCTCCAAGTGCCTCACCACCTTCATAGTGAAGAAATGTCTCCATTTGTCTTGGTTAATTTTGAGGATTTGAACCTCTCTTCACTGCCTTTCTATCTCTGGAAACAATTTTTCTGGAGTATCTAATGAATATTTGGGGTAGCACTGACTGCTAACAAGCCTGCTCATCTATCTGTTTGTTTGCAAAGGATTACGTTCATTCTATGAAAAATATGAACATTTCAAATGTTAAATTTTAGCTTTAATGAGGCAAAATATGGCCCACAGAATATAAAAAACCCCTGCTGTGTCACAGTGTTTCATTGTGACTCCTTGTTTATACACAAGCCCATCACATGCTTCACATGTATGTTTATGAAATCTTAGGAAAAGAGTCCAGCAGTTACTTATATTTCTGTGAAATGTTTAATTTCCTTAAATCTGCTTTCTAACACCATAGTTTTTTAACAGAAAATTTTCAGCAACTTTTACTCTTGATTCCCAAACATACTTTTTTAATATTTATTGAACTTCTTCCCCTATACTTCTTTGGAAATCCCAGTGTTTTTCTTAGTTTAGTGCTGGGTTATATTTTAGGAAGTTTTTCTAGTTGACATGGCTTATCAAATCAAATACTGTGGAAAAAAATGTTATTTAAACTAGTCTGTACCTTAGGATTTCTAATCCTCTTAGTTAATGAGTGCACTGCACTTTCTTTCTCTAAATCTCTTTTACCCTTTGTAAAGACAACAGTGCTTTTTTTTTTTTTTTTTTTGAAGGATTAGAAATTCATCTTGTAAGTGCGTATACCCATCACCTGTTGATGCCAGCAAGAGCCAGTTCTAGCAATATCTGGCCAGAAAGTTGCGTATTACAGTGAACAGGGCAAAAGCAAGGATTCTCCTGCTGTTCTATGGTCTTTGATTTCTCCAACCTTTGCTTTCAAGTATTTTCCAAAAACAAATCATAGCTGTTATGTAAAGACCAGGCTTGGCTCCTTGCTAAATAGGTTGGAGCTTGTTTTTTCATTTCCTGGCCCTGCACTGTAATTTATAATTGAATTGAAGGAAAGTCTGCCAAACAACAGTCACATGGAGAAGATTTGAATGCTTCAGCTGATCTTTGGGTCTAGGAGGTTCTCAGAGGTATTTTTGAACTGTCTGTGCAATCGTGACTAAAAGAGCTAAAACTTGCATTACTGTAATTCCTCCCCCAAAAGATGGGCATACAGTATGACTCTTGCATTCCTTGTGAGGACTTTTCTCCTTACAAATTCCCAAGCTGCAGTCCTGAAGTGGCCCATTGTCCCCTGGTGCAACACCATGTACTGGGGCAGCACAGAATACGCAGAAGTAGAGGGTGGGTTTGGAGTGTAGCAGGATTGCCTCCCCCAGCAGATCCTCAGTGCTTGCAGTATCAAGCTTTCCCTGCAGCCTGCTGCACTGACTGCATGGGACTGTTGAGAAGCTGCTGGTGCTCTCCTGGCAAAACCAAGCTGCAGTATGAGACCAGGAGACAGAAGTAGAAGTGTCTGTGGTTGCTGTCAGAAATAAAACACGTGAGAATTTCTCAATGCCAGTTACTTCTGGGCAGAATATCACTGTTGCAAAAGCAGGGAGGACTGTCTCAGTTCTCAAATAAATCATTAGCTGTCCTGCTTATGAGAGCACATAAGAATTGCCCTTCCTAAGATTTCCAATCTGAATGAATTTAAAATAAAACTAGCTCAAGATTATTTACCTCCTCCACAACTTTATTCCTTCTTTGTGTGCAGCTACCGTTTGTGTTATATCTTCATACACTTTGCTTTTGAGAGTGAAAATATTGAAAAGAGTGGAGCCAACAGAGCTGCAAGGAAATGCATTGCCAGAAAGTGCACTCAGAGAGAATGGAAACTATTTGTGAAGTTGGATCTAAATCAGTAAATGGCTTCAAGCAAACAACCAGTTTGCATTTGAATCAATCAGCTCAAGCCAAAGAGTTCTGTTACACACACACACACAAAATAATATGTTCATGGATACATTTTCCAAGAAATTCAACTTCTGGTTTTGAAATAGAGCTGATTTTACTGGTTAAAATATCTCCCAAAGGAGGAAAAAATGAAGTATTTCGTTTCAATTGATCATTGTTTTAACTTAGAAGAAAATGAGGTTAGGCAGCTATGTCATTAAAAAAAAGAGAAAAAAAAAAAAAAAGAGAAAAAAAGCTGTTGTGAGCAGCCTGGACCACTTGGGATTTTTCAGTCTGAGTTTGGCTTCCTAGAGAAATAAAAGCTTACTGAGTGCTCTGTATAACTGTGCGCCCCTTGACTAGTCATTTTTCATGATCACTGTCTGATTTGCAGCTATTTTATCAGAGCTGCAGATATGCTGCAAAGATATTTAACTTTCTGCAGATTTCATAAATAATGGGAGATGACAAAGAGACTTAGGCTCATTACAACAGAAGATAGTCCTAAAACGAGGAAGAAGCATCATGACGACCTTGACTGAAACCCCACTCAGGGCAGCAGCACAGATTTAATAAGGCAGTGAAGATGAGAGCTGCAAGACCTTTCACACCCATCATGAGCTGCCACGGCTCCTGCAGCAATATGACATCCCATACATTAATACTACCAACACCCTTGGCATACTTCTCACCTGCCTTTGGTACAGGATATCTAAAAATATGCTTTTCTTCCTCCAACACAACATGTAAGTATCACTGCATGGAGTATTGTAACTTACAGATGATGGAAAACATGCCAGTAAGAACAGGAACTGAGGTGGATGCTTGATTCCCCTGTAGTGATGCTCCCAAGCCCATTTACTTCCTTGGCTAGATCTGATTAATTCAAGACACCCTGGTTCAGCTAACAGGATGAAAGGATGATTTGCTTGTATGAATTGGTGAGAAGACAGAAATCAACAGAACTATATTAAAATGTCAGTCATCTTCAAAGGCAAAATCCAGAGGAAAACAGTCAGCTTTTGATGACTCTCTGAAGTACCTGGTCTTCAAAGAGCTCTTGAGTCCACATCTTACACAAATTCCTCCATGGCAAGCAACAATATTGTTTTGCCTTTGTAAAAAGAGAAAAGAAAAATAAGCACATGGCCGTCCATACTTGCATAGAAGTGTGGCCACATATTTGCTTTCTGGATAGAAAACTGCTTTCCTAATCAGCACAACCATTTCCATCATGGAAACATTGTGCCGTTTTCCATTCAAAGGAATCGTCATACTGACTTTTTTTTTTTTTTAACAGCTTAGAGATCAGCAGAAACAATGAAGATAATTGACTTCACGTAATCCTAAACTGATGCCCAGGACTGAATTCTTGCCCAGTGCTCCCATGCCAACTTGAGCAAAACAAGCTCTTTCCAGGAAGCTATACTTCTATCCTTTTTCCAGATGTAGCTTTGGGACAGATGAATGTGACTCAGGAAGGGGGATGAGGAAGTGCCACTAGAATTTTTATTGAACATGCTTTTTGCAGCTCCTGGGTTGTGCAGAATATCATCATTCTTCTTCTTCTTAATCTATTTATTCAGGGTTTAAATAAAGAGACAAAATATCCTTCCTTTAATTCATTACATTAGACAGGGAGAATAATTCTTTATATCATGTTCAGTGGAAATATGTTCACAAACAAACTGTGCTCTTTAGCTTTGTGCTGTTACTATGTTTCACATTGTTTGCTGGTATGGATTAACCAAGAAAACTACATCAATATAAAGGAATCTTTGCTAAAGCTTTGCATTTCACCTGTGTTTGTTAAAAATTTCTCTTATGTCCATATTCCTAAACTGGTGTGAGCCTTCTGTAAAAGACCTTGTTTTGTCCTGAGTTAGATTATAGTGGACTTCTGTATTGTGTAAGTGTAAACATGCCCATTGCATTCATTCACCAGAAAACAGTCAATTGCAGCCATGTGCAGTTTGACTGCCACTACAACAGATTTTATTTGTGAGTAGAGCTGCATGGCTTGCAGAAAAAATATTCTCAACACGCTCTATGAAAATTGAATTATTTCTCAGTTTAATGTGAGCCATAATTCCCCCTTCCCCCCCTCCCCCCCATTAACATACCTGAAGCATATCTAAACTTTTATTTGGATGAAATTATCATTGTTTAGGTTGCAGTTATTGCATCTCCTACACATTTACAAATGCGTGCATTCACTGTGCTTGCTGCTGTACCAGCAGAATAGAAAGAAAATGAATTTGCAACCTGTGTACAAAGAAAGGTAGAGGAGAAGAGGCCTGGTGACTGAGCTTCCTGACCTGCCATCAATGACTGACCCAAGATGAGCAATAGCAGCTACTGGGCCAGGATGACCCTGCTGCATCTAGACTAGGGTACCCCTCTAGGGGTAGGTATCTCTACTACAGCCACAGTACATAGCTACTACCCAGCCCTACAAAAGTGTCCATGAACTGTAGCAAAAGCCAGCTTGGCTCTCTGGCACAGGCAAAGTCGGCAACAAAATCATGGTAATTTTGCTGCCTGCAGTAGAAGACCAAAACTCCTAAGTTCTCTGGGTGATTTTTGAAGCCTTCAGTAAAACCTTGTATTTCACTACATTGAAACAAAGCAAGTGTCAAATTGCTTTATTATAAAGAAGAGGAACTATTTTTTACCACAAGCTGTGAAATATCTCTGTTAAATAACAAGAACAGAAGGTCTGGCATGTAAAGCACTTTAGTTGTAGGTCCCAATTACTAATTTAGTATTTTAGGAATTATAATGTACGTGCACTTCTACTAACTCTTGATGATTCATAAAAGGACACCTACAGCAAACAATTGTTTTCCTTTTGAGAACATGGTAAATAATAAAAATAATTAAAGAAATAGAGTTTAACAATTAGACCATTGATTTAAATATCTAGCCATTGTTGCCAGGTTGTTGTTACAATGAAAGTTCTTCCTCTGTATCATCACATTAATGTGATTCAGATTAAGTCCTACTACTGAGTTACCTTCTCCCTACCTTCCTCACTTCAGAAAACATCCTTTCAAGGTCATTAATTTTCATGTTTACCCTAGGAATCTGCAAGCTCTTTCTTCTTGTTGCTTATTATTATTTGGATCGAAATTAAATTTGGACAATATTTTGGAAAGCAAGGAATAACTGCATGTATAAATGAAATTAGACATGTGCTTATTCACAAGTTATTGAATTTTGCTTATTTCCCTTCATTGTCCAGATGCTTCTATCCCAAGTGAGAAAAATGTGTGAGTCCACCTTGGCTCTCTTGTCATTCTTCCTCCGGTTTTACAGCTTTCCTGCTTTACATCAGTCACTGTGAACTTTGAAATATGAGGCATAGCAAAAGACAAATGAGACATTCTGCTGTGTGCTTCATAAGTTATCTGGTAGGCAATGTGGCAGGCAGGAAAAGAGCCAGGGTATTGCAGATGATCTGAAGGAGACGAAACCTGGCTCAGCAAGGAATTCTACTAAGGTCAGCCAGACCATACAGAACAGGTATGAAGAAGTGGCTCCAGTACAGCTGTCTGTCCTATTCCCTGGTGCAAACTGTAAATC
The DNA here is from genome assembly GCA_013399895.1 of Serilophus lunatus. Classification (NCBI taxonomy): domain Eukaryota; kingdom Metazoa; phylum Chordata; class Aves; order Passeriformes; family Eurylaimidae; genus Serilophus; species Serilophus lunatus. The sequence continues at coordinate 207,074 of VXBA01001110.1, read as the reverse complement.
AGGAGATGGTGTGAACACGTGAAGCATTTGCAGGGCAGTAGTTCACAACTACTGTACTCTGTGGAGATGATATCTTTATCACAGACATGGTGTGTGCAATATGAGCCCCTCCTCAGTTCTGTCCCTTGCACCAGACAAATGTGCTGCTGGTGTGTGCTCCACAGTGTCAGCAGCTATCAGGATCCTGAAGATCCCTCTCTGCCTCATGGAGGCTATCCACAGAAGAGAATCCAGTCACATGTGTTTTTCTTTAAAAATCAATTCTTTTCCCTACTTTTTGGAGCAAAGAGACTATTCTGATAATGACATCTGATTTGCTAGATAACAGGGGTTTAAAAAGGGGCTAGGAGAAATACTAATGAACCTAAATTGTTAGCTTCATTACATGGTAAAACAAAAGCATGGATGCCAAGAAAAGAAAGATTTACTATTTTGTTTTCACATAGGAAACAGTGAAAAACAGTCTGCCTAAACTTGCCATATGGTTTTCATTGAAGACATTCTGTGTTTATACATCTGTGTCTATCTATATATACATGTGTGAGCTATTATATAATATCAAATTCTGACCTGCCTAATAAAACAAGGGTATCTGAAAACATGTCTGCTGCTCTTTAATTGTCATTTTCCTTATGTATCTAAAAATTTAAGACTGGCTTGTTCTGAATATTCAGGGATTTCAACTTCAATATTAACAAAAGTAACTTAAAAGATCCAAAATATTCTAATTTGTGTATCTTGCATTTCACATCATGAAGCTCAAATGTAGTGGATCTAACCAGGCTAGATGGCACTACAATAATATCAGTTGCCATGATATGATTTTCCACTTTGGTGAAAACAAATTTTAGGGTCTTCTACAAGAATGTAATTTTCTTATTCAAATATCTATTTAAATTCAGATTTACTGTAATTCATGCCATTTACCACCCTGTCTCTGATGGAAGCAACCCTTGCTCTGGTAATAGACACAAAACCAGTCGAAAATGTGTAACAGTGTGAGAATCTTAAGAAATACTGCCATTTACAAACTAATTTGAAAAAAATCACTTATTTCTACTGTGAAGTCTGTAAGAATAGATAATACATCTTATCCTATATATTGATAGCATTTGATATTTTTCACACTTATGTGGTAGTTTTGATTTTTAAATTAAAATGGCTGCTAGCCTCAGCTGTCAATATCTCCATGCGTCCTATGACCACACAAAACAACATAGCTTATAAAATACCATTAAATGAGTTATCTGAAGTAAATAATTGTGGTAGGAATGAATCTACTTCCATTCAGTTTAGTAAATCTCAGCATAACTATAAGAGCAGTCTGTATAACATATGGCAGAGGGTAGAATATTAATAAATTGTAAGATGTTGAAAAGTACTGTGGCTGCCATGAATAGTGGCTGTAAAAATGTCCTCTTCATTCTGTGTGTGTGCTTGAAATTTCTTACATTTAAAACAAGGAACCCTGTCATCTCCCCAAAGTTTGCTTGCTGTAGCCCTGCAGTGGAACATTTGCTAATACATTTGATACTGTCGTGATGAAACTCGGACTGTGATCTGCCAAGAATAGCGGTTGCCAGGTCAATCTTCTGATAAGTATGGCTGATTTGACTCGATACAGCAATGGAAAATATGTAAATTTACAGGGTGGCTAATTACCTCTTGGAAAACTTAAGAACTCTCCTGTGATTAAAACCATCCAGATAATGTAAACAATTGTCTAGTAAACATTTTGCACTGGAAACTTTCTGCAACTGCTTTTTCTGTGGCCTGGCTTTGTATTTGCCAAAGTCCTCAATGCACTTTAAGCTCATTAAGATTTAGCTCCTGCCAAGGACTTTTTGTCCCAAGTCACCCAATACTCACAGGTGGCAGTCCTGGTTGCAGGCTGGAACTATAACACTGTTGACTATTCATAGCTGAGGGGGCAGCACATCACATGTCTGTGCTCTAGCATCAGCAAAACTGGCAGCAAGAGCAGGACAGCCAGACTTTTCAGAAGCACCTAAATCACCAGCTGAACTACTGAGAGCTGGCGATTGTAGCACTGGGGAAAATGAACATGTGTAGTGCTGAGGGCTTGGCATGCATACAGAGGAAAAACAAGGGTACTAGGTGTAATTAAAGTCAGCTGCTTGTTATTTTGTTTTGTAAAAGCTCCTGCTTTGTTTTCTTGCCCCATTTTTATCCTAAAGCCTACTTCCAAAAATGTTAGTAAAATGGTTAATCAAAAAGCTCTTAACCCCAGTTAGACTTCTAATCTAAAGAGTAATAAACTCTTTGATTAGAGGAAACTGCAAATAAGTATTTTATCAAAAGAATAACAGGCTTTTTTTTTTTTTTTTGGCCAAGTGGGTTCAGTGATATTGGGAAAATTGCTTTCACTACAGGTAGTCATTCGTCATAATATTTCTTTATGAACATGTTTTAAATACATGTTGTAGGCATCTGCTACTGGACACTGTAACATGAAAGTTCAAGTTCTTTCTTTCCAGCTTTCCAACTTTCTTCTTCTCAGCTCTTCCCCTTCCAGGAGGAGAATAAGTCATACTGGTGACTGTAGAGACTCTTAGATCTCCTGGTGATGACTTGCAGAGCTCATTTATTAGATTATGAGCTAATGAATAGTAGTGTCCTTGGAAGAGGATTTTGCTTGTGTGGAATTAGAGCTACTAGATGAGGAAGAAAAAAATGTAACACTTGAGCATCACATTTTGAGTCCTGAGTGAGGCAAAGTCCAGTGTAATCTGTAGTTGTAATAAAAAATTCTTATTCATAAGGTGTGCACCCAAGACAGATGAAATAAGAAAGGATTGAAAACCATTATTCTAGAATTTTCTGTTTTTTTAACATTTGAGTTTTCAACATGGAATTTATATGTAGACATGCATGTGTGCACATGTGTTCTGTACCAGAGACTGGTCACAAGAGAGCAGTGAATTGAAATTTCAGTTACAAGGTAGTTCAGCCAGGTCGATATTTAATAATGAAATTGAGCCTTCATAACAGGTAGGCAGTTGGACTGAAAGATTCTGTGTTGTGTGCTGCTTGGAATTCAGTCCTGAATCTGAGTGTAGCTGAGCTGCGGAATTTCAATTTGCCTGATATATGAAGTAAATGCAGTTTCCAGAAGTCATTGGTTTGTAGTCCACAAGATTAGTTCTTTACTCACAGAAAAGTTACAGGAGACACCAATATACAGATTTCCTTCTGCCTTATGCTGAGGCATTCCCTTCTCCAAAACTCCTAGCTGATGGCCAGTAGACATTTCCCCCCCCCCA
>VXBA01001110.1:50989-203715 GCA_013399895.1 Serilophus lunatus | reverse complement strand
AGGCCAGGAGAGATCAGGACCCTCAATTTGCCTTAGTCCATAGTCTTCTTGACCAACACCTTAGCACAGCATTTCAGAAATTTAAAATATTGTTGGCTGGGAACTGCTCTTTCTCTGAGGATCAGCTATCAAAATTAGTTGCCAATTACTAGTGTATTCCTCTATCATATCTCTACAGGGACAAATTCTTTCTATTCCAACAGTTCATATTGCTATTCTCTCAGGTTCAGTATTAGGACTAGTAAGTAGTGTATAGAACAGAAAAGAAAGTAGCCTCTTACCACAACTCAGGCCCTCTCCAGGAGGACTTAACGTGAACCTTAATTGAATAAAAACACTCCAAGAATATTGTTCTGGATCTGCCTCAGTAAGCTTATGTTGATCTAACACCACTGGTATAAGCATAGTGTCAGAGGTAGAGCTTCAAAGTCCACAAGTTTTTATGGAGTAAGCGCATCCCTGGAAAGAATGACTTAGGGGTGTATTGGTGGATGAGAAGGTGGACAAGAGCTGACAATGTGCGCTTGCAGTCCAGAAAGCCAATTGTATATTCTGAGCTGCATCAGAAACAGCATGGCTAGCAGGTTGAGGAAGGTGATTGTGCTCCTCTACTCCTCTCTGGTGTGACCCCCACCCTGAATACTGTGTACAGCACTGTTGCTCCCAACATAAGAAGGACATGAATTTGTTGGAATAAGTTGGAGGACCACGAAGGCTGCAGCATCTCTTGTATGAAGACAGACTGAGAAAGTTGGGTTCTGTTCACCCTAGGGAAGGGAAAGCTCCATGCAGACCTTGCAGCAGCCTTCCAGTACCTATTGAGGGATTTGGGGGAGTGCTAAAAGAGAGCAGGAGAGGGACTTTTTACAAGGGCATGTAGTGACAGGACAGGAGGAATGGCTTTAAAGTGAGCAAGAGCATATTTAGATTTGATATTCGGAAGAAATTTTTTACTCAGAGAGTAGTAAACAGGTACAACAAGTTGCCCAGAGGAGTTGTGGATGCTCCATCCCTGAGAGTGTTCAAGGCCAGATTGGATGGGGCTTTGAGCAACCTGGTCTAGATGAAGGTGTCCCTACCCATGGCAGAGGGGTTAGAACTAGGCGATCTTTGAAGTCCCTTTCAACCCAAACCATTGTATGATTCTGTGATACGTGCTGGATCTTTATCTTACTGCATTGCCTCCCTCTCAGGAATTTTCATTTAAATTGAATGCAATCTTCAAGGCAAGAGTTAAATACTTTCTTTTAAACTTGGTAAAAGCTAGCCTTTGGCAAAATTTGTGAAACAGAGGTAAATCCAAACCCAAGGCAAATGACAGGGCATAGACAGAACAGCACTTTACACTGTCAGATGGTGAAGAAGCTAATATCCCTCACCTTTCAAAACAGTTGGAGGACACTGAAGTCCTTTCATTTCTGCTTTTAGATCTGTGCTTAATTAAAAACAGGAACTGTAAAACTAAATCAAGGGGAATAGTGGCAATTTGAGCTACTAGAAGTAGGTACAAGGGGTGTTTGTTAGCATTAGATACTTCTTCAGTCCAGAACATAGAGAAAATATGTAAATGTCTCAGAAGAAAACAAGTTTCTATTCTTCTTTGTCTCCTGCTGGTCACCAAATGTTATGGAAGTCTATCTGGGGCTCAGTAACATTAAAACTGTTATCTATCTAAATCTAGGGCAGCTGAAGTTGTGTTCATGTGTTCAGCAGAGTTAATCTAGCAATAAAAAATGAAATACTCTGAGGTTAGATTACATTAGAGAAGAATCTGATTGTTGTAAAGGATTTAAAGAGGAATATGGGCCTATGACCTGCAGCTATTACTGATTCAGTCACAGGAGGTGAGTAGCAAGCAGAAACTCTTAGTTGAACTTCTTCTGGATGCCCAAGTTGTGAACCAGAGGCTTCTGGTATGGGAGATACAGAAATATCCAAGTTCATATATCCTGTACTGAGTTGAGAACCAGAAGTGCCATTTCATTTACTATGCATAAAACAGGCTTAAAAGCCATGTCAGACAAGTGCTGGCACAGAGCGTCCTCCAGCTAATGAATCCTGAGCTGTACAATCTGTGAAATGTACTGGCTTGTGTCTCTTCCATACACTAAATTTCCTGGGATGAACCTACCCTGAGTAGATTGTTGTAACAACTATTGGCTCAAGGCTACATTGAAGAGTATAATATTTGTCTAGACAACATCACTGGTTAATATCTCAACCCACTTTTAATTGGGAAGTTGTCTGTGTTTTTGCAAAATATCATTATTTATTCCAGTTTCTCTAGATTTATTTTTTTTAATTAACAATACAGTAAAAATCCATAGAAACACATCTGGATCTTCTCATTTCAGTATATACATTTTCATGTTTTCTGGAGGAAATCTCACACGCTCATACCACTGCAGCTTGGAGCAGAACTTTGCTCTGACTGGATCTCTAGGGCATTTATGTGCTGTAACTAGTTCTGCTGACTTCAGAGTCAGCTGTACAATTCATTATTCCTAAAGGCTTCCTCAGAAGTTCAATGAGCACTGAGAAATCTCAGCTTTCATTTAAGTCTGAGCCAAGAGATTTCAGTCACGCAACTATAAAGTCCAAAATATGAGAACCCTCAATGAATGGGATCTGAGTCTTTATCTTCACTTCTCAACATTTCTGTCATCACTGACTACCCAGGTCTGTCTTCTGTGGTTTGCATTAGCGTGGAAATAAGAACTCGTTTTGTTTATTTCAGTCTACACTTCACATTAGGTATTTAGCACTACAAAGTTCTCTATAAAAAATCATAAGAAACTGTTCTTTGGTTTTCCATGTACAATTCCACCACCATCCTGCCCGGCCCCACCCCCCAAAATTTGGCAAATGCTAAGATGCTGATGTGCTGAGACAATTGTGCAAGACCTGTTGGTGAGTACTGTGTTACTGGATCTATTATTCTAGATGTATCCATTTTTTTGCATCTCAATTTTCAGTTACTTTCTAGTTCCTTGTAAACCCTCCCCACAAACTTTTTCCCTCCTCTGTTACTATGTTGTTTGACACTAAGAAGACTTGATCTTCTTGTTTTTTCTGACTTCATGGCAATGAAAATTATAAAGAATGTAATTTCAAAACATGATAGCAAGATAATATGGCAAATAAAGGAAATTAAAAGGAAAACAGAAAAAAACTAAATAAACTTTACATTGCAAATATTCATATGCAAATATTTCTATCTGGGAAAATGCAAAGTGTGCTCAATATATAGATTGACTTTTGATTTTATTGCTGTTAAAGGCTTTACAATTGAATAAGTATGCAATATAAGGCACATGTTATCCCTTTCTACATTAAAATCACCGTCTACCATAATATTATACAAAATTATATAATAAATAATATAATAATATAATACTGACTCACAGCTGACACACTGTTGCTTGTCAACTGAGAAACCTCTCCAGAAACAGTTGGCTAGAACAGGAAAAAAAACCAGTGAAAGTAGCTGTGGGTGAGTAACAGAAGTGATGCCCAGGCATGGAAGACGAAAAGTCATTAGAGAGCAAGTGGAGCTATAAGTGATATTTAGAAGCCCCAATAATTTCTGACTGCCAGTTGTCAGTGATGAAAGCATATATTGAACAGGACATGCGAAGTCAGCTAACGCCTGTGCCAGTGCTCCAGAAAAATGGAACTTGAGCACCGATAAGTATGCAGCTGAAGGGCTGATGAAGTCCATTTGACTTCTGCTGGCTGCTTCACAGCTCACTAATTTTTTCCCTTCATCCAGCAGTAACTTAATCTCTGTCTGCTTCCTTTGAATGCTGTCCTGTATTTATATACCTCTACCACCAGGATGGTTATAACATCCAAAGTGGAATATCTGGCCCTTGGTCCCTCCCTGCAGTGTTGCTGTTCTATGGTGAAGGCACGATTAGTTACTTATCCCTTGCAGAGGGGCTGCCAGCTTCAGATTCTTTTCAAGGTCTTCAAATACATACTTCAATCAACCTGTATAAATCAGACCCCTCTAGGCTTACTATCCAGTCTGCAGCTGAACTTATTTTTCCATTTCAGTTTACTGAAAACTGCAACTGGACATATTAGCCAGGCAAAAGGAAAAAGCTTTTACCTCATTCCTGTAGATTTCATTTTCTAAGGAACAACCAAGCACTTCTAGCTTTGCCAGGAAAGATGAATTACAGATGCTATTTGTGTTGTCCCTTCTTTCCTCTTCCATTCCTGGCCCCCAAAATGAGAAACAAAATTATTTCTATTAAGGTAACAACAAATAAACCAGAACAAATTGCTTTACTGAACTGTTGGGATATGTATTTCTTTGCAAAGAAATAGCCTAGTTTATAGTGCTGTTTGCCTTACATTAAGGGAAATCTTCAAAATAAGGTCTTACAAAAATTTAGACTTATATGGCAGAGCTAAACTATAAGCTGCCTTCTAAAAGTCATATATAAATGAACTGCATGACAGTTCATATTGCAGCTATAAATATAAAATGGATAGAAAAGGCCTGACCTGACACCCTGACTAGTTTTTGCAAGTGCAACTTTGCATTCCTATAAGTCAAGTAAAAATTCCCAAGCGTTGGCTGCCGTCCAGTGATATTTCCCCATGGTCTGGCTCACCATGTTGGCAATGTTTAAAGTGCAATAGTGCACTGTAATTGGTGGCTTTTCTGAGCTCATCCAGACAACAAGTGTAGTCAGGGAGCAAAATTGGGGATGGCAGTGACTTAGAGCCTCGTTCCAAGGATCTTGACAACATGGGATACATGTACCCTCAGCACCCTATGTATGTAAGAAAGCTGGTCAGGCACACACGAGGCAAACTGAATACTGAAGAAATGGTGTCACCCAATCTGGTGTCATCTCACCTGGATGGCAAAGTCCTTGGATTAGGGATGAGAGAGTATAGTGGAAGAGTTTCACTTCTTGTTTCAAGGACCTTCTGAACCTGTTTCAGAGTGGTCTGCAACCCAGCATCAGGTGTTTTGTGTCTGAAAACTAGAATTTAAATAATGTACAGAGAAATGAGTTAGTCTATGGGACTGAGTTGGAGGAAGCCTTACACAATGGTGAAAGTACATTGCTGGAGTCCAGAAAGCTGCTTGCAGTGGCACCTACCTGATGTGACTTACACTTGTCTCTTAGTTCCTCCCTGATAGTTGGCCATAGACCTTGAGGGACATATTCATCCTGTGGCTTCTTTGAAAAACTCACTGGGGAACCACTGAGCAAGGCTTTTCTTGAGATATTCTGAGTATTGCCTACTGTGGTAACTCTCAGAGCAACACAGGCCAGCAGTAAGGTGTCTGCGTGGTCTACTATTGCTATTCAGAGAAGAAAAAAAGACCATGGACCACCATCTGAAACACTTCTTTTGTGATCTCTCATTCCCCCTCCTCCCTCTGGAGCTTTTTGTTTATTTCAAAATGTATAAAAATTTCAGATTGCTGCAGTCTTGTCCCCTGTGGCCTTGGGGACACTGTTTTTTCTGTAACAGGAATCTTCCATGTTCAAAGCAGGCTGGGATTTTTTTGTGTGATATTATTTACTGATTGTAAGATTCCCACTCCCCATCATGCACAGAAGACGAGAAATGCTACAGATCTAAGGTTGTAAAGGATTCTTCCCTTGAATATACATTGTGGAATGAAAAAAAACACCTCTTCAGTGATTCAAGAGCATCTTCATTGTCCACAGGAAAACATAACTGTTTGGGCTTTCCTAAGAAACTTCTACTACCACAGCAGCCAAGACTTCTTGAGAAAGAGATTGTTTCTGTGTCACAAGAAGATAGATTCTTACAATCCATCATGAAGGTCAAGATAAAAATACAGACAAGAAGTTCTTAACATCTTTAGGTTTATCACTAAATAAACAAGGAGAAATTACTCACTAGTAGCCCAAAATCTAAGAAAGGATAAAACCCCAAATATAAGGCCCTCCCTCTCAAAAACAAAAACAAAACCTAAACCAAAAAAACCCCCTCGAAAACTAATAAAAGCTTTTCCTTGTGCTCTGTAGTCATGTTTCAGATGTGAGGCCCTGTGAGATTCCATGTAAGTGCAGCTTGTGAGTGACAGAACTAAGAGGACTTGATTAAACCTGCACCACAGACACAAGGTAAAGGGGAAGGAGAAATAGATAGGATGTTTTGATAGACATGTGGCAACTGTGTCCTCTCCTTCTGTTTGGAAGCTATTTTAGTTTGCATGTGGAGCTAACAAGCCAGCATCTCTGAGATAAAAATCTCTTTTCCTGTTTCTTCAAAATCAGAAATTTTTTAATGTTTACAAAAAGACAGAGGAAAAGAAAAGTAATGTGTACCTAGAGAAGCCACTCTTTTTGATGGAAAATAATAAATTAAGCAATGCTTGGTTTAGGATTATGAAGTCAAAGTATATGTATGTTGGCATCAGATAATTTCTGAGAATATCAGAGATGGAAAGAAGCCCCTTCTCACAACTGTGAGCTTTCACAAGGAAACAGGGATTACAAAACTCCCTGCCTTCACCATCAGGCAGTACCCAGTGCAGTGTTTTACTTTCCACTGATTGTAGCAACACCCCAGGACAATTCTTCACCAGGCATCCAGCAGGAAATACATCTTGGTTTGGTTCAGCCACAATACACACACAGTTAATCCAGCTACAACTCCCATCACAATTAAAAACTTATTTAGGTCCTAGGAAGACACTGCCTTGATATTTTAACTACCCAATTCTTTTTATGGTAAGTTTTACACCAAGACTCAACTTCCAAACTCTTTTGTGCAGGTCAGACAGGTCCCCAGAAGGGCAGAGACTGGAAAACAGGGCTGTCATTGCTGGCCCCCACACAGTGCCAGCAGTGGCACCTGCTACACACCAGAACCAGCAGGCAGGTGACTGAGGAGTGAGCAGGTCGGTCAGAGACATGCTGTTGCAAGATATATTCACTGCTATCCAGCTATTAGTTTCTTACAACTCCTAACTAAAAATGCCCTACATCAACAAGGGCACTATAGGTTCAAGTGTGACTACAAAGCCCACGTGTTGCCTGGGTGCTGGGATCCAGCTGCAATCCTTCAGCCATGTGGGTGTTCAGTCAATGGTGAACAAGCTTCAGCATGAGCCCAGTCAGCACTTCTGGAGGCAGATGGTCTTGGGACCAGAGCAGACTTTCTCATCTAACCTGCTGACTCAGGATGCTTCAAGGTAGTGATCTCATGTCCCTTTTCTCTAATCCTCTCTCTGCTTTCAGGAAACAACTGTTTATTGCCTGTTTGTTTGCAGCTTGGTTACATTGCTGGTTTTGAAATCAAAGGCATGAGTAGCTGTTACGCTCTGCCATTTCTGTGCTGACCTTCAAAATATTCACAGCTAAGGGCCATCTGGAATTGCAGTCTAGCAAGCCAGATAGGGACGACATTTCTATTCCATAAGAATTTACAGCAATTTGACATTTGTTTTCATTCTGAACTGGAATGACAAGTCAGCACACTCAGACTTTCCATGTAGTTGAAATTCTTAGTGCTATCTCAAGGAAAACCATTTTTTATCTATAGTGCTGCAGCATTTGCTAAGTAACAGTATTTGCATTCAGTAATGCTGAAACACTGCAGTATGGTGTCGGAAAAAATTTATAAAATATGAATATGTTAAATTTAGTTTAGTGATACATTTACATATATTTACTTTAAAGCGAAACATGAAAATATATCTAAATGAGGAATTCAAAGTATTTTGAGTGCATCAAGCTTAATTGGGAAAATAGAGACAGCAAATTTGAACCTGGCTTTGAAAGTGTAGTGGTATTTAATATATTTTTGCAGCAGCATCTTTTTGACAAGAGATATTTTCCTGTCTTCTGTCCAAAAGCTATGGATAGTTCTAATAATCAGGTAGTGTCCTGATTTAGCTAAATAGAGTATCTTACCCTGCTCCCTAGTGCAACAATTCTAGCTTCTCTTCAGCCACATGTTATTCCTTTTGCTGTAGCTTCTGGGTTCAGGATGGTGGTTGATAGTACTCCTCAAGACCCCTCAGTAACCCTCTGCAACAGCTTTCTGCTGCAACATCTGTATCCAGAAAGGTCTCCTAAGTTGACTATGTGCTGGCCGTTTGAAAGGTCCATGTGAGCACAGATCCACAGCTGTGGGACTTGTCCCCATCCTGTTGCCTTGACTAGCAGCAGTTCTGCTGCCTCAGCTCTTCCCACTCTTGTCAATGCTAGTATTTTAAGGAAACATTTGGGAGCTCCTGTGTTAAGGTATATGTTCAGGCACTTTAATTAATGTAGAATGCGTCTGGCCTCAGAGACTTGCTTCAGGGGAAAAAAAAAGTTATTAAACTAGCATTCAGCACTAGCCTGCACTCTTTCCTAATTAGTTTTTGTTCTGTGCTTCAAATATGGTTTCCTTACTCTGTATTTAATAGTGTGGGCCTCTATCACACCAGACACTGCTCTCCTCTCCTTGAGATAAAGAAACTGGTTGCAGTGAAAGAACTCAGACACACTTTTTATGGGTAAAACCCCCATGGCCTAGTGACAAGAGAAGAAAATAGAAATGTTTTAAGATTGTCTGTCATTCTGGAAATGCCAAAAAGTTTGTCCATTCTCTCGGACTTTGGAGAAGAAATGTATAAGACATGGTTAAAGAAAGTGACTTTGAAAAGTGATTTTGGGGCATTAGCACTGCCTGCTTTGCTGTGTGATGGTTACGAGAGTTCCCAGTCCTCTGGACAGATGCATTTTGTGGTAATTAGTGGTAAAAGGAGTTTAGGAAACAATTCAGATATGTGAACTTCCACTTCTTCTGCCATGGGGTACCAGCTTTATGAAATGTTTTCAGGCATGATTTCTCATGGTGGGTTTTGCTGTTTGTACCTTTATGTTTGACAAATTGTTTTAAAAAAATAGCAAAGATGCTTGGCCTTTTTTTTGCCTTGGAGGTACTATCAATTATTTTGTCAAGTAGGACAGATCAACACTCTGTCATCAACAATATCTAAAAGAAGGAAAAACTGAGACTAGTTCAGGGTTGTGGCAGACCTTGGGGATAAAGTTACCCAAGCATGAAAGGGGGAATCTCACATTTTGTGTACAAGGTAGGATGTGAAAATAACAGAAGGCTAAAGTCCAAGAAGAGATTTAGGTATTGTGACTAAAGTGAACATCTTTGTATCTGTCTGATACTTAAAGCCTTTTGGACTGTGCCTGTGTACTTTGCATTAAAAACTCAATGAATAAAACACAAAAATGTAGGGACCTCTCTCTTTCAAGAGATCTCACTGAGATACAGCTATGCTCTTCCACTTTGCTCTCCAGAATTGTGAGCTTCCCCTTAGCCTGACAGTAGCTAATCTTGACCAGGAGACACCTCAAAATTATTATTTTTCCTGCCATGCAACATCTTCTGAGGATGGAGAAAATTACACCATGTCCTCAGCAGCCTGGAAACACCTGAAACACACACAAACATTCAGCAAAAATAGGAGCAACAACACCTCATCATCCAGGAGCAGTAGCCTGTCAAAAAATAACGAGATGGCTGTCTCTGCTTGAATGAGTGGCTCGGGTGCCTTAAGTTTTGGAAAGTACAGTTTTCTCTTCCACTGTGACATACTATTCAGGGTAAGCAGCAGAAAAGCTTCTCAGCCTCTGTGTGGGACAGGGTTTCACATGCATCCTACTCTTGACCTTTGCTTCTTGGCTGTCTTACGGGCTTTGGTGATGTGTGTCCAGTCTCTCTGCCTCTAAACTCTCGTTTGCAGCACTGGGAAAATAAGGCTGTGAATTCCATTTTCATAGCTGGGGCCTTAGAAACTAGGGTACAAGAGTGTGTGGTATCATCATGCCTATATAATCTTTCACTCATGGAAGTGGAAAAATAGCCTGTGGAAAAAAATGTGATCATAAAACAGGTGTGGGAGTGGTAACAAATTTTTTCCCTGCTGACCACTGTATCTCAAATTGTCAATTCACTTAAGGCAAAAATATTGCAAACATTTGGTTAGAGTTCTAAAGGGAAGTCAGTGTAAGCACACCATAACCCAAGGGACAACCTTGAGGCCCCATATCCAGACTATCTACTCCCAAGCATCAATTTCTATCTCAAAATTAGAGAGGAAGGAAATTCAAAGGAATAAATATACTCTTTGTTTTTTCATAACTTATAGGCTGTAAACTTTTTCTGACATATATTATGTCTTTGATACTTTGGTAAAAAGCTAGCAGACCAGAATCCTTAAAATAGAATTTTAAAATGTGGAGTTTTAACTTAGTATAAACGTGTAATACTTCTGAAGACAAATTCTGTGTGTGGAAGTCACTATTTACTGACTGGGTCTCAAACACTTTATCTGCTGACATCACTACACATATTGAAGTCTCTTCCTGTAGGGTTCCATTTTTTACTCTGCTTTTTCTACTTTCCTTCTCCTTTGAAATGCTTCATTTGGCACGTTTCAATTTGTCAAACATTTTTAAAATGGTTCTTGCAGAAACATTTTAAAAATGGGTAGGATGCCCCAGGCTTCTTCCCGGAAAATAGGAGACTGTGTGTGGGCAGGCTGACGCCAGCTCTGCAAACCTTGTAGCTTTGCATAAAAAGAGTCATTTTTTTGAGTAAACAATGGAAATCCATTATTTACAGGCTGCACTGTAAACATATGTGGCAGAGAAGTCTTCTTATTGTATGCCTGCAGTGACAAGAGCAAATCAGCACAGGAAGAAGGAAGGGCCAAGCCACTTAACTAAATGAGATTTATTGAATACATTTTAAAGCCACCAGCAAACAACTGATGGTTTAGCTGATTCAGGACATAGGCAAGTAAGAAATATTGAGGATACCTACGTGACATTCTGGCTCCATCCAAATGAGGAGGATGTTTGAAATTGGCATTACGCAGTCATGGCTGGTTTCTAACCTTCTTTTCCTAAAAAAAACCCTAAAGGCAAAACAACCAAAATTTCTCACCTTAAGTTGTAAAAAGACTGTTAAAACTAAAGTTTTCTGATCGACTGCTGTTTTAAACACACATTTCTTAGACACTTTGATAACTGCATAAAAAGCGAGGATATTGTTCTACCTGTAAAACAGGAAGCCAGCAATTCTTTTATGGGCCTTGGAAAAGCACATTTCCACATCATTAGTGGCTGGCTGAGCTCTTGACTATACATCATTGGTTGTTTCAACTAGTCATTAGTGCTTTGGACTTTGTTGTCATGGCCTTGTAACTGCACTGAGGGGAGATTATCCACCATTCTTTGCTGTGTTGCACCAAAAGGTGTCTCCCAAGAAATCCACAGAATCCCTGTACTATGTAGCACATCCCAATTCTGAGCCTGCAAAGAATGTTGTGGCAAATGTTTGTTCCCATTTTTTGACAGAAGACTGAATTCGTAACATTTATCCCCTCACCAAAATACTCCCTGCTTAACTGTTTTTGAAAGCAGCCAGGATTAGAGTTCTGTTTTTACATATTTGTGTCATCAAACCTTTTCCTAATTTATGTTATCTTTTGTAACAAATTCCTTTGCAGTTAAAGATATAGTGTACATCCCCTCTGCCACAGCCTTTTTGTTTCTGCTCACACTAGTATTCCCACTCTCATAAGGCTGTCCTTGATCACCAGACAATTTTCACAGGATTTAGACAAGATCTTGGTGCAGCTGGACTTACTGCCCCCAATACAAGATGGAAAAACCTGAATATGCCTCTTCATAATTGAATCCCAACTAATGCTTTTATGATACCTGGCACTACTAAAGAAAGCCAACCTTTCCCAAGGTTTTAGAAGAACAATTCACAGAATCTAAAATGAACATTATTTTTTACATATTAATATTTCACATGTTAGTAAGAAGCTTGTAGGAGGCAGTGGGATGTTAGCCTTCAAGAGTATTGTGAACTACTCAACTCTGCCTCAGTCAGAAAAAATGTTAGTGATACTCTCTACATCAGTTATCAGATATTGCATGATCACTGGCTAAAGCTATTGTTATAAACTATTGTACTTAAAAAAACTAAGCTGAGAGTTTTCTTTCTTCTCATTGTCTAACTGCAACTCAGAGAAGCACCCGTATGCTGAAACTTACAGAAGTATTATTATATTATATTATATATCAGCGAGCTCTTTGAGGATTCTTGGATTAATCCCATCAGGCCCCATAGATTTGTAGGGATCCAGCTTGAGCTGCAGATCCTGCACAATTTCAGAGTTGACTGGGAGTTGATCATTCTCACAGTCATGGTCCTCCAGCTCGGGGCACTGAGATCCCCTTGGTTCATCATCCATATTGAAGACAGAGGCAAAGAAAGCATTAAACACCTCTGCCTTGTTTCTGTCCCTGTTTGTGAGGTGACCACCCTCATCCAGTAACTAAACAATGATATTTCTATACTGTCTACTACCATTAATGTATTTGAAAAAACAGGTTTTGTTGTTGCCCACATTTCCAATCAGCTTCAACTCCAGCTGAGCTTTGGCCACATAAATTTTCTCCCTACAGTGGCAAGCAGCATCTTTGTATTCTTCCCATGTCACCTGACCTTCCTTCCACTGCGCATACATCTTCATTTTTTGTCTTTTCTTTCAGGATTCCTGTTCAGCCAAGCTGGCCTTATATCTTGTCTGCTTGACTCTGGACATTTGGGAATTCCCTGCTCCTGTGGTCTTAGGAGGTGGCGTTTGAAAAGTGAAACAGTCCAAGTGTAATGGTGACAGAGTACAAAGCAATGTGAGAGGAGAGGTTAGCATTGTGGGTTTCCCAGTTCTGAAGGGTAGGACTTCACATTTGAAAGTGAGGCCATCCCAGACTTGGATCCTCCAGCAGTGGGCTGGCAGCCAGAGGACTGGACTACACAGCAAAGAGCAGCTTTGTGCCTCTTACTTGTCCTTTCTGGAAACTGCCATACTGAATCATCTTCTACCCCTAAATACAGAAAAGTATACACATGATTTTCTTGTCCACATAATTTTTCATGTCCTATAAGAACCCTTGTAGATTTTCCAACAGAATAAATGTGAACCAGAAAACTCAATGGATATTTTCTCTTTTTTTTTTTTTTTTTCTTTTCTTTTCCTGGAGTAGTTTTTAAAAGTATGTAAAATAATCAAATAAAACTCATATTAATGATGAAAAGCTTTAAGCTCATGTGGCAACTCATATGTAATTGCCCTAATGAAAAAGATCGAGAAAAATTATAACTCTGCAGAAATCAAGTTATTTTTTTCACTGGTATGGGAAGAATCACTTATATATTAATTATACATAAATTATGCAAATCTCCTTCAAATATTAAAATTAATGTCCAATATTGTGATCTTTATGTGAAAACTGAGGAACATCATATTCTTTTGACATTCTATAAATGCACATATCTCACCTGAATATAAAAACTTCTAATGATAATACTTTCAGCCTAGTTTCATACATTTCATTTTCCCCAGCATAACTAAGTGATCTAGACTTTTAAGGGAAGGTAGGAATGGCAATCTACCAGTTCTGGAAAGGGAATAAGTAAAGCACCAGTATTGTTAGGAAAGGTAAGGGTAACCTCAGATTTGTGGTGCAGAAAGGAAAAGCAGATTTTACTTTAAGTGTTTTGGAATCATTAGAATCAAAGAATCATTAAGGTTGGAAAACACCTCTAAGATGATCGAATCCGACCATTAACCTAACACTGCAAAGTCTACGTTTGTGAATTTGTTTGTCCATTATATTTGTGAAGAGTTTGAGTTTACTATCACTGAGGTCAAGGAAACTTTGGCACAGACTTCATCTTGCATATGAAAGATTGTAGAATTAAATAAGACCAAGCTCTATTTGTTTGGAGTTGAAAGCTGGGGAGAGAAGTTTGTATTTAATATTGAAAACCAGTTCATCCAAACCAAAAATCAGCCTGAGTTTGAGGTATAATAAGGGTAATTTAAGAAGTTCATCTTCTAAAAAAATGTATACCAATGGATTTAGTGTCCTATCTCACCTTTCACAAAACTTTCAGCTCAGATTTGATGGAGATGGGGGAGGTTTTGGTTGGATATTAGGAAAACATGTTTGCCCGGAGGGCTGTTGAGCACTGGAACAGGCTCAGGGAAGTAATAAAAGCACCAAGCCTGATAGAGTTCAAGAAGTGTTTGGACAATGCTTTCAGGCACATGGTGTGATTCTTGGAGTGTCCTGTGCATGGGCAGGAGTTGGACCTGATGATTCTGAAAGGTCCCTTCCAATTTAACATATTCTATGATACTATGAAAATGCCGTTCCTCTATTTTTCCTTACTGCCTAAGGATAGACATTTTTCAGGCCCTTTTCTGCAGCTGACTCACATCTTAGCAGCTTGGTTTTCATCCTTAGTGTCAGATTCATAGAAAGATCGTTAATAACATTAATTGATTGTCCTACAGAAGTAAATTTCAATCAAGCAGAGGCAGCATCAGGGGGCATATGGCAATAAGCCTGCAGCAAACTAATCTGCTGCTGACAACCCATCCTATTTCTCAGAGCGCTTTGACTTTGCCAATGTCTTTGTTTTTTTTCAGTGCTTCAGCACATCACTCCCATTACATGTGCTTCGAGGAGAGTAGGCATCTGTAATATTTTCTCTGAAATTAAATCTCACTGCTTTCATTCTAGGAGTGAAAAATCCCTCCTAGAAATTCCTTCCAGCCTCTCGGTGCCCTTTATAGGTACCCTGCAGCTGCAATCCGTTTGTAACACAGACCCTGTACGTTTGGACTCAGCTGTTCAAACACATGTATGACCTCGACAGTTAATGCTCACTCAATTCTTTTATCTGTCTCGCTTTAGCTTTTTGGAAACAGTTCTTCATTTTCTCAATGTTTATGTCAGGGCAATTTCAAATCGGCTTCTCTTTATGACAACACATCATCTCCGGAGAAAACACTTATATCTGTTAAAATTAAGGGAATAAAGCAAGCAACATGTTGACAGGTGCATCTAATCCTAAAATTTAGTGTCACTATACTAGAACACAGCTGCCTGAAAGAGGGAGAAAGAGCAGGGTTTGTGGTTTTTATTTTAAATTTCATTATTAGGGTATTTCAAGGGGCAGACAGAGTCTCTTTAGAGCAAATATAGTTTTCTTGCATTTTAAGCCCATCTGCAAATGATTTAGAATGTGTTTCTAGACTTGAAAACTATAAAAATATCTCCATGCCGTGGTTGCACAAAATAAAAAATTTTTCAAAGATAGTCTTTTGAAAGATACGTCACTATGCAATAGGTTTGCACACAGTCTGATCACCCATTTCACTTATTATTCCTTTACAAAGGCAAAAGGGGGTGAAATGAGAAGTATCAGTCACATTAACAAGACTGCTGCAACTGAACTTGGTCAGAAACTAAAGTTCATGAAGAAGAGAGAAGGAAAAAACCCCCAAGGAATTCTTAATAACTTTTTTTATTCAAAATGACAACACGGGCAACAAATTCAGATTTCAAATACAAGGTAGATCATGCTCTTCGCATAGCTTTGCACTGCATATCTTCACTGTGTTGTTAGTGTATCATCTGCTGCCTGGAGCTTCATGAACTGGAGAGATGTGCTATCATAACAAAACTCTGCTGGGAACTGTTTCATTGCAGTCACATTTCTCCACATGTGGCCACATGTGGCTGTTTTTTGGTGGTTGGTTAAAACAAATCATGCACACAGGGGTTAAAACTACATGATGTTGTCTGATAAAAAGCACTACATAAAGCACGTGTCTTTGTTATTAGAAGCTTTATGTTGCTTTTTCCAGTCAGATGATGCCTGATCTAATTTCCATCCAAGATGACAGAAAAATTCCCATTTAGTGGATATTGGATCAAAAAGCTCACAACAAATGGAAGCAAAGAAAGAAGACTACAGGCAAATCCTTAGTGTGCAGTTTATTCTCAGTGATGCATGGGAATAGAGGTGCCGAGGGCTTCCTGGCATTGGTATTTTTCCTCAGCTATGAAGGCTCCAACATATTAGGAACTAAAGGAAGCTGAGTCTGTCATCCAGCACTACCTTGTCTGCTAGGTAGTTATAACCAATAGGTAGAGACTTGGGCTGTAGCCTAGGCCCAGAGATGCAGCAGTGTCTTCCATGGCATAGATCAGAGGGGAGGTTGAAAGATGTAATCTTCTGAAATATATGAAATCTTGCAGCTAGGGCACCTCCTCAAGATGTCAGAAAGGGGATTTTAACTGTAGAGCCCAAGGCCTCACATTTTCTTGGGGAAAAAAAAAAGCACGTGAATGAAACAGATACCATTACTAATTTTGGAGACAGGGAGAAAAAGCCTTTGGACACAATTCACAAACTGTCTCCAACATGAAGCTTCAGAGCATGCATAGAGACAGACCAGCTCCAAGGGACCTATCGTGTTAGGGAGGTTGTTATTGAGAATAGGCACCTATGGAGTAAGGGTAGTCTTATAACTAGCTACATGTTAGGTTTGTGAATCTGAGGTTTTGCTGATGGGGTTTTGTCGTAGACATGATCTTCTGCAAAACTCAATGTTCTCGTAAGACTTGTCCAAATTCAATGGGCTTCCCTGGTGGCTTGGTCTTCCTGGTCAAATCTTTGAATGATTCTCCAAAGACAAACTGTGGATTTAGTATGCTCAGGCACATCTCAAACTCCTAAAGCAGCATGTTTAGCTTGTGTGATCCATCAGAATGTTCATTAGGCAGTTTCCTCTCCAGGGCTCATGGGTGCATCTTTATAAGATGGCATATATTGCACTAGCAGAAAGTGATATTTAGCAATAGGTTTCAGATGAACCTTGTGTTAATCACTTATATAGATTCTCTATTCAAAAAGGTTATTTCCTGCTTTCTATGGAAATTCTGTGCCTATTGCCTAAGGCTGTTATTTCACCATCACTCGAGTCACCAAATTTTGCAATGTCTTTACTTTGTGAATACAATGCTCAGAGGTAGATCCAGCCAAGCAAACGACTGTGGGGCGGGGAGTGGGGAGGGCGGGGATGGTGGGGAGAGATGGAGAAAGAGACACCTTTTTTCTCTTATCAAATAACCAAAATGATATTTACTGCTGATTGTGATGCTACTAATGGGAATAATAAAAAGATATGCAAAAAGAGCTACATTAGCATAGTCAGGTTGGCTACAGATGTAGATATCCTTCAATTCATCTGAGCATAATAGGCTGAGAGAACTCCTAAGCAGAGTCTCTTTATTCTTGTGCATGCTGCTGTGAAGATTGCTCAAGCTAAGACTGAAGATACAATCTGGGCACAGTGACTGCTGCATTCCCGGGAACAATGACAAAGATTTAAGATGACAAATTTACATACTTTTATCTAAAGGCAGAATCTGACTTTCAGTATCTTGATCATAGGTGATATATTAAATAGAAAACATCAACATAACCTCAATTGCTCATTGTGACTTTGTGTGCCTGGCAAGCAGAAAACTTACCCTTTCACCTGTCACTGAAAATGATTTGATATGGAAATAAGGCTGGAATTCCACAGTGCCATTGTCACAGTTATTCACGCTGACTTGAGTGGTTATTACCATAATAAACATCACTCAAACACCAAGTGCCCAGCCCTGATGGGTTACTTTGTTCATATCTGCAGGTCATTACCAGCTTGACCCTGTAAGGTATGTGCTTTGTTGCCTTGAAAGTAACTCTCGAATCATTACCTGGTTACTAGTGAAGTAACCATCACTACTGTTTTTCAAACTTTCTTTATAAGTTCAGAAAGTTTATTCCAAAGCACACTTTAATTTTCTTAAAAAAAAATCCTTCAGTTTTAATAATAAGTTTTCATGTGCGTGTCTGTGTGTGTGTGTCCCCATACTGCTCTGGGGATGATAGATCTATACTGTGTAATACACTTTAGGATCATCTGAAGATTTTTTTATACGAGTTGTCCAACAAAAAGTTGTTTTAGTTGAAATGTAAATCATGCTCTAAACATTCACAAAAATATATATTCTTTTCAAAATACCAATAAACATTTAAGAGAATTAGAAATGTTCTAATTGAAAGCACAGCACTGGTCCCACAACACTAAAAAATCCCTCTGTGACTATAAACACTGTAATAGGGTCTGCAGTTCTTGCAGAGCTAGATGGATGTCTGGAAACAAGCATATTAAGAAAGAAAAGCAATCCACAGGTGTTGCCCAGATATTCCAGACTCTCTTGACTGATATACGCATAGTTCCTGTTCAAGGGTCAGAAAATTGTTCTGCACTTAGTACCCTGAAGCCAAACCAGGACACAACACAGGACACATTGTTCTTCTTTAGAGTTTCCTCAGTACCCTGTACAGTCCCAGTCTGTCTGTCCCCGCTCTTCCTGTTCCTGAATCATACAGCTCCTCAAAGTCCCAAACAAAGGATACTCAATGCAAATAAAAAGATAGGCAGACAATGGTGTCTTCTAAATATTTGCTACGAGTGGGATTTTCCCCACCAGCTGACGAAGGGGCAAAATCAGATAAGGCACAGTTTTCTGAACTTAATGTCCCTAGCAACCAACTTGAACATACATGCCAGTTAGCAGAAGGGCTCTGATTTACAGTATCAGAAGATAATAAAAGTAGCCAAAAAGGGAATGAGTAAGGGAAGCCCCTGCCAGTAGTCACTGGTTTTGATGTCAGACCATATATTCTGGATCCATTTTTGCTGTTGTAGCAGCTTCATGAAAAGCTTTTTAGTGCTTTAAGGTTCATCCAAATGGCATGCGATTGCTAGGAGGACCTGAGAAGTAAGAGGCTGAAGGATGAGATGAATGGAAAAGAGAAATATGTGGAAGGCCAAATGCCTATCTTGGTACAAACACAGCTAGTGTGAACCTCTTGACCTTTTGAATTGCCCGCAATTGCTAGATGTTAAATACTTCTGGAAGCAATGCCATGCTGGTTTTGTTTTGCATAATTAAAGGAAGTTTGCATACTGAGTCTTTTATCTGTGGTGGTGTCACAAACCACTGAAACTCTAGGAGCAAATTATGCAAAGTGGAGATGTTACACAGCTTCCTGATTTGGTCATTTTGTGCTTATATGATATACGTACAGTTAAATGTCAAGTATGACGAACACCTCAGGCTGTATCATCATCCTAAACTTTCTTAATCAGCCAATTGTAGTTGTTTTATATGTTTCACCACAGTCTTCCTCAAGCGTACCCACCATTGATCAGAAGGAGGTAGCTACAGACACAGGAAGTAATGATGTTACCAAAGCAAATCTAGCTTATAATTTGACAGTTTCATAGGTTAACTATGCTGCATAGCATTGAAAAATAATAGCAAAAGCACATTGATGAAGAGATTCAAGCTGTAAGTATTCTTAATTGCCAATTTAAAATAGATTGATTGTGTCTTCCTACTACTGGATGCCTCATGTTTTCATGCAAATAACTAACTTCCTGAAGATGATTATGCTGTCATTTTTTTCTCCCTAGGGCTGAGTTAGAACAAATTGAAATAACTAGAGAAGTCCTAACAACATGCAACACAATGAGTGGTTAACAACTGAAGAGCCTCTATTTGTCTGGGTCCTAAAGCACTCTAAGGGCTGCATTGAAAATGAGCTCTCACAAGGTGATGTTGAATTTTCCCATGTGATTGCCTAATTTGTCTGGGTTGCCACTACAAAATCCAATACTATAGAAGCTAATGTATAGTCTCATTTTCTCTTATGGCTGTCTCTTTTTGTACTCTGCATTTAACACAATTTAATAGTCAAGATACATAGCCCTGTGGATCTTTCTGTACTTACAGTAATTGTATTTAGAGCTTCCCAACGTTGTGGATCCTTCTCCAATTTTTATGGTGTGCCTGGCTGGTGTAAGTGAGAGGCACAGAAGCTGAGAACATCCAGATGGAGAAACTCAGTTTCAGGTGGGACAGATCAGGAGTAAAATATACCTAAAAATAGTGTCTATACATGTAGTCAACCTAAAAAATAGTGAGCTTTTGTCTTGTTTTCTCTCTTGTTAGGACTGCGCTCCCTTAGGAGAGGTTTCTCTGTTTAGTGCTTAGGCTTTGTTTGGGCCCCTCAGGGTGCATCACAGAGCCAGTGGCAAATCTGATGTTAGGTTTGATGTGACTGCGGCCCTGTTAACACCTAGATTAACAGCCACAAACAAAATTTGAAAGAATACAGCATGAGTAAAGAGAGCTATTGCTTGCTTGGCTTTGTCCTAATTTCTTCTCTGCCAATACACGGTCACAACCTGCACTTGAACATGGCTGACAGTTCAGTGCCCCTCCAGCCCACACTGGCTGGGAAGATGGTTTTCTCCAGAGAGGATGACCTGCTGGAAAAATAGTTCGTGGCTTCACACTCGATGCTGAGCAGTCACCAGAGATATGTTGGGAGGCAGGAAGTGGACAAGCCAAAATGCTCCAGAAGCAAATCAAATGCCTACGCAGAGGTACCTGAGGTTGACCATGACCATGTCACTTCACCTTCTGCTGCTGCTCCACAAGGGTTTACTGCTGGACGTGAGTCATAGCTGAATGAGTCTCCTTGGTACACTTAGGTCTGGGCACCTCGATTGTTCTGCTTGTGCCATGATTGTCCCAAATGGGTAAAATTGTCCTTGTCACTGACCTTTGTCTTGTATCTGTGCTCTTTCAAAAAATAAACCCAGCCAGACACAAGGATCAAAATTCTGGTCCTTGTACCCTGTCATCTTCACTGCTTTCTGGAGAATACCAGGTAGATCCCAAAGCCTAAGAAGACTATTCTCATCCTCACCACAAAAACATTATGACCTACTTGGGAATTGTAGTATCGTCTTCAATTTGCTCTTCCTGCTCAACAGAGCCGTTTCTGGGTTTTGATGATTCCCTGACATATGATTGGAAATTTCAAATGGTAAACAAGCAAAGTTTGTGAATTCTGTCAAAGAGTTCACTTGCTTAACATGCAATTGGGAGGACAGGCTTTTTGCACAAGAATATTTTGATTCTGATGAAAATAATCTATTTCATAGGAAGAAAGATGCAAAAAATGTAATTGTTTCAAAGAGAAATTGAGAACAAAATTTATTGCAGCTCACAATGTCAATTTATTATTTAAAGGATGTGTTGCAACAGCATTCCTTCAGTCTAGACAAAACAGTTTTGTTTCTCTTCTAGTTCCTCCACTTTCCATAGCCATAGCTCTAACATTTGTCTAAAAAACAAATACCTGAAAACAACAACTGCATAAAATTTATTGGGCAGCTTAGGGAGCCATTCTGTATTTTGTTCACATTCCACTTTAAGTATGGCTGAAGCTGATGGGAATTTAACTAGTAATCTCAACAGGAACGAGACGATGTCCTTTCAGTGGAAGTGTCATGACCTTCTTCCATAAACTCACTCATGTAGAATTTGTTTTCTTTCAGATTGTGTATGCATAAGAAAGCTATTCCAAGAAAGAGAGAGGCTAGGAGAGTTTTCTTCTCTTTTCAATAAAGGACCATCTCACAAATCTCTCTGTAAACTAATGTGGAATGGGACTCACTTAGGTTTCCAAGCGGCTGTAGTCTAAAATCTGCACCACAGCACCAATATTTTTAGCAATAACAAATACAGAGAAAATAATGGTGTCAGTTTTGCAGTTTACATAGAAAAACAGAAGAGGATGCCTTGCATCAAAGGCACACAAAAATTAAGGACATCTTTTATAAGTAATGGGATTTTTTTTTACAAACTCATAAATCCTGATAAATTTAGAAAATAATTTTCCCAGTTTTGGTGATGTGACAAGCCTTAATAAATTAGTGTAAACCTTTCAGCAAAATCTGGATCTAGTTGCTCTGTTATAGTTAAACAGCTGAATTTCCT
The DNA here is from genome assembly GCA_013399895.1 of Serilophus lunatus. NCBI lineage: Eukaryota > Metazoa > Chordata > Aves > Passeriformes > Eurylaimidae > Serilophus > Serilophus lunatus. Next base: position 181,912 of record VXBA01001110.1, on the reverse strand, counting down.
GCATGTGAAAAGCAAAAAGGCAGTTGTCACTTACCTGTATTCATTTCCTGGTAGTGAAGCATGACTAGGACATATTATAGTTTGTGCCAGCCCCTGCTATGTACACATAGCACCACTGGAATTCCAGAGCTTTGACTTCAATGTCTTACTTCTGGGAGAAGAAGATTTTTCAGATGTTAAACCGGGTATTTCTATGTGTAAACAGTTGGTATCTTGAGGCACTTTCTGGAATGTAAGAGTTGGCTGTTTTGCTGTCAACATTGCTATGGTGCAAAAGTGAAAAAAAAAGGAGATCTAAGGTGCTGAAGATAGGTTGAAGAAAACCATGACCTTAAAGAATCCCTGGCTTTGAAATGGAATAAATCCAAATAACTGAAAGGTGAATCACACAAAATCATTTAGGCTGGAAAGGACTTCTAAGATCATCAAGTCCAATCTTTGACTGATTATCAACTTGTTAACCAGACCATAGCGCTGGGTGCTACATCCAGTCATTTCTTGGACGCCTCCAGAGATGTTGAATCCACCACTTCCAAGGGCAACCTCTTACAGCGCTTAACCACCCTTTCTTTCCATGAAGAAAATCTTCCTGATGTTCAACCTGAACGTCCTCTAGCACAGCTTGGGGCTATGTCCTCTCATTCTGTCACTAGTTGCCTGGAAGAACGGGCTGACCCCCACCTCACTACAACCTCCTTTCAGGAAGTTGCAGAGAGCAACAAGGTCACTCCTAAACCTTCTTTTCTTCCTGGCTCCCTCAACAGTGCATCACTAGATCTTTCACTAGCTTTGTTGCCCTTCTTTGGACAAGCTGCAGCACCTCAATATCTTCCTTGAAGTGAGAGGCCCAGAATAGGACTGAAGGAGATGAGGATCTATTATGGGTTTCCATGCATACGACTCTTGACTCTTCATGACCTCATGTGCCCCAGTTCTTGTAGGTGTTATCTGAATGATGACTCATAAAACTCTCTCTTCACTTCTGGCCTTCTGCCTACTGCCCAGTCTTGGATTTGTACTTGTCAATAATTACTACACATGTCCAATAATTGAATTTAGAAAATTCTTCTACTTTTTCTCTCCACAGCAGACCTAAATGCTTTTTCCTGTCCTGTCCTGAACTGAGTTTCTAGTTGTTTTGCTTCAAATCTTCTCATAGGTCTAGGCAGACTGCTTTCTTGGGATCTCAGTCCTCCTGGGTGTTTCACCACTCATTTCCTCATTGTGGATGCTTCTTCCGCTTTCTCATACATTAAGCCTCTTTTATTGTTCAGATACTTCTGTAAATAGTTTTTATTATACACACACAGACATACACACAGACTCGCCCTCGCCATGCAACACTTGACTTCTTTGCACTGGAACTACTCTGTCTTTGTACTTGTCTGAAGCCTTCAGGCAATTTTGAGTGCAAGAGCACCGTTGCAAATTCAAAGTTGCATAGTTCCAACTCTACTTTTTTGCACTGATAAAATGTATTTGCTGCTGAAAAATGAGACTTTCTTCTCCTTGATTCAGTTTTTCACATCTTATTGCTTTATTGGGAATTACTGGAAGTTTTCCCTTCAATCTGATTCTTAAGTATAAGTTTCAGGAGAGAAATAACAGGTTTCTTTAAGGTGTAGAAGTGTTTGGTTCAATGCCTTATTCAGCAGCATAAACAAGTTTATAACCTGTGTTGCTTTATGAACAATAATACATTAGTCATAGAAGACATCAGCAGTTTTTAAGGCAACACATTTGCTTGGACTTCATTAACATTAGTCCCTCCCTGTGCATTTTGCAACTATTTCCTGTTCCTTTAAAGGGTGATTGACCCTTTGTACGTTTTAGGTGTTCTCATTAAGGGCATTATTGAACCCATATCTTAAATAATGTTAGAACTCTTCCAAGTCCCAGTGCATTCTATTCTCACTCTGTTCTTGCCAGTATAGGAGACTCATCTGCTGGCACAGATAGTGCCAGTACTGCAAGGTACCTCCCTGAATTCTCAGAGGGGAAGTTTGGGGCTAAGTGGAGGAAGAGAGTTTGCAGAACTACTGAAAAGTTTCCTGGCACTAGCTTCTGTGAAAGGAGGGTCATATCTAGAAGAGTTTTTATTGACTTGAGGCCCATGCTAAATACCTTTCCTCCCAATATTGAGGATTTAATCAACTTGAGCCTGATTAGCCATGCAGTGTAACAGCAAAGAGTTCTCCTGAACACAGTCACAAAGCACCAGCCACTTGAGGGGGGAGGGAGGGGGGTAGGGGGTTGGGAGAGAGCATTGTGTCTGTGTTTAGAGAATATAAGAAAGTTTGGAAAAACTGAGCATGTGAAAATAGCTTTCATAGACAAAATTATTCACCTTTTCATTATCATGCTCTGCCTTCTACCCTGTCTATTGTATTGGACGCCCTGTGCAGCTGTAAGATCAGCAAAAAATGTAATCAATCTTTGCAATTATATGCCTAGTACATCTGGATCACCTTCAAAATTATTTAATTATGGCAGAAACTAAATCAAAATAAATCAGGAATGAATCTGTGCACTTCCCATTTCCCATTCTCCTGTCCTGGCTACACCTACTGTAATCAGAATGTAAATAGCAATAATATTTATTTATAACAGAAATAACAGTGACTAAAAACAAAGCATCCATGGGTGCCAAATCAGATTGTCTCTATGTCCACAAAAAAGAAGTTTACTGAATGCAAAGTTAGAAATAAGTCCTCAAAGACCATTCTTGCCTACTCCTTGATGAATGAATGATAAATATTTTCCCAATGCATGTGCTAAGCAAGTGGATCACCTACTTGGCAGTGGTACATAAGGACGAAGTGAGAACCTCCTGTCTGGTACAACCTGTACTCAGTGATTGTCCAGAGACTTGTCTTCTATAAAAATGATATCATTCCATGCCTATATTTCCATCTTAACATACATCAGGAGTGTGCACTTAAAATGGGTCTCCCAGTCACACCCACGTGCTGCATAGTATCATATTGCAAATCATCTTGAGTTGCATGAGCCAGACTTCTGGAGACGTGCTCTGGCTGCCCATTGATGTCCTGTCCCTGGGAGCAAACCAGGGACAAGGTCTAGTGAAAACCTTGTGGATGTTCAGACCTCCTTTTGACTGTTATGTGTGTCTAAAATAAGAATGAGTGATTTGCCTCCTGGAAGCTCATCTGACTATGCAGGCAGCTGAAGTTGCCTGTCTCAGATACAGATGATTGGCTTGACAGACATAGAAAGCTAGGAAAGATAAAGCCCACTCTAGGCATCTAATTTGAGGCAAAATGAAATATTTCTCATTCTTTTAAACACAATCACACAGCAGACAGGCTTAATATTATCTTCCTGTTCTTTTTTTTTGCCTTCACAGTGCAGAACATACCATGGACAACACATTAAAATGACAGGTGGAAAATGGTTGTCACAGGGATGTGGCTGAGCTTCCTTTGGCTCTCAGATAACTCAGTGGCAGTCTGATCCCTCTGGTCTCTTCTGATGGGAGAAAAATCACCTCTCTAAAAGGTGGAGAATAGCATGTTTCACATTTACAACAGCTGAATATTTTTTGCACCAGGATGTGTCAATGGATAACATTAATACTGCAAACAACTGGCATTGCTTCCATATTGCCAGCACTGACCTTTGGCCAGTTTCTTTGGTTATACAGACCTGTGCACTTGAAAGTTTATCATCAGCCAGACAAATCGCAGCACTGTCGTATACCACCTCACATAAAAACCCCACATAGAAAGTCTAGACTTTAAATAGGTGAAAAAACTTTCCATGACAGTGTAGGCAAGTCCACTAAGGAATGCACTAAAGGCATTCTACCAGGCTCTGCAGTCAGCTGGTCAAAGCTGGCAGTGGCATGACCAATCAGGCACATTGTCTACTGTTCCCCGTTTTGCCTCCACAATAGCTTTTCATTGTACGCCTTCGTAAGTTTTCCGCTCTTCTGACTGTTTTATCCTACGTTGTTTTTAGTGGTTTTCTGATACTGATTCCCAAGAAGGATTACATCTCTCAAAAGGAACATGCAAGGCCATGGTCATGGTTTAGAGGTTTTTTTGAACACATACCCTTCATATCAGATGAGCTTTCAGTTAACTTGTTACTGCAATTTCTCTGTTATTGCAATTTTTCTTCTTTGCCACCTGTCTCTATGCTACATTTATCCTGCTGCTCAGCATTTATGATCATAACATTTAACTGAACGTAGAGAAAAAGAAGGGGGAAAAAAGCAGCTACAGTGCTTAAAATCTGGCACCTTTGTTACATGTAAGTTGACATTCAAGTAAATACTTCGTATTGCTTGAAACTACTCTAGTCATGAGAACATCAATTCTATAACAGGAATCTTGGTCAAAGTCATAGACAAATTTCCTACTGTCATTTGCCACTTTAAAGTAATAATTCATGCATCAGGTGACTTTTTAATAAACTCCACTGCACTTTGCTTCACAGTCCATGGAATGAAAAAGTGCGTTTGCAATGCTGAGTTCAAACCTCTGATGGACTCTAATTTTCTAATGAATGTAAGGAATATTTTCCTAGTCGAAATGCCATGCATCAATGAAATCTGTGTCATGGCACAAATTTGTTCAGTGGTTGGAATTGTTTTAGTGCCTCACATTAGGCTGCCTCCAGGTCTCACCTGTGTTGATCCCAACCATGACTAGCAACTAAGTTTAAAAAATATATGGAGCAACGACAGGGTTGATTCTTCTCACTTCTTAGTAGAAGAAATACCTATTCCACCTATTCCACAGAGCCCAACAATCCTCCTCTTTCTTTGTTTGATAAAATAATGCACAACTTTGCTGTAACTAGCCTCTAAGAAGTTTGGACTTTTTTTTTTCTTTCATTTGTAAGCAAGTATTTGACTTCTGACATCTTATCTGACCATATAGGAAATTCAGCTTGTATTCTGATTTTTCATCTGTGGTGCAGATTTTTGGCAGTATGGGAATTATATAAGTGGTTGTTTTCCCAGCTCTGGCTGGGACGAATGCTGAGACATCCGCGCCAGGGGGGTGTGCACTGCTCATCAGCAGAAATTCTCGGATAAAAAATGAGTAAGAAAAGAAGCTGCTGCTTTTGCGATGACATTTGCTTTGCCTGATCAGCAGAATTTGAACCTATGACCTTCAGTGTCATAACACAGATTACTTATGTAATGTGATTAACTGGCAGAAGGGAGGTGTTACACTTTAGGGAGACTGGCAAAGTCCACACTTGTTTTATAAACCTGTCTAACCAGAATATTGGGACATCATAAAAAGACACTGACAATTTCATTACAGTGCTGTTTTATGCTTACATAATGAGAGCTTTAACTTATCTCAGGTTTGAGGGAGAAGACGAAGAATGAGCTTTCCTAATAGGGAATAAAGGTTTCCTTTTTCCTCATATGGTCCCATTGCTTAAGGAAAAGAGTGTCTGGCAAGAGGCAATCTTGGACTGAGTCTGAGAGAAAGTCTGCATTATGCAAGACTTGCAGGGAATGTGGAATTTCCACAAGAACAGCACCTTGGCTGTCTCCTATATTGATGACTAGTTGCAATCCTCCAGTCATTACAATAAGTAAGTGAAAGAAAAGCAGACAAGCGCTCAAGAAAAAAGTACAAAATTGCAGTGATGATTCTATCCCTTCATCTTAAACTGGGCTATTAAGACTTTCTGCAATTGCAGGCTATGGATTTCAAAGGGAAAAAATCCAACTGATTACTTGTATCAAATTTAGACAATGCTTATTTAAATTCCCTTTAGGAATTAACTTGTGCTACAAAAACCCAGGAGATTTTATTCCATGGGGAATTATGGCAGAGGCAATGGAAATGAAAAGGAGATTGCATTCCATTTTGGCTATTGTTAATGAGCAACAGTACTCAAATGTGTCCTTTGATAAAAGTTTTTTTGGCCAGAGCAAGATTCAAAAGGGAAGCAAAGAAAATGCATCTTTTAGGTACATTGCAGCTCTGTGCACAGTGGGGATTGAATTGAAGGAAATGCATAACCTAGCCAGCTGTGATAACAGCTTCCACCTAATCCCTAGTCAATTGTCCCTAGCCTCCAAGTCCTCACTGTGGATAGGTTTGCAGGATCCACCTCATATATCTTTCTGAACATTTTAGAGGGATTCTGGATACTGTTTACCCAAAGAGGCTCTTTAGCTTTTCCTTTAATTGTTTGATGGCTCACTTAAAAAAAACCAAAAAACCAAAGCAGCACATGTCTGAAACACAAAATTGCACCTTCAGTGAAGATGCAATAAAACTGGAAGCTATAAGCAAGTATGTTGATTGAAAGCTCTCAAGAAACCAGTTCATAGATCACGGGAGTTGATCTCAAATGCAGAACAATATAGGTATATAAAGAAAAGGTTAGCTGATACAATTGCCAGAAAAGCATCCTCATGGATGGAATCTGCCAACAACAGGTGATGTAAGAGCTGGCAATGAGTGAAGCTGTGAATGTGATGTCTGGCAGTATTTCTTGAGAGAGGTTCACAGCACAGCAGTTGGAGACTTACAGATCACCATTAAAAAGAGATGCCTAAGGATAAACCGTCTGACTCCTATGGCAAACAGAAAATATCTCCTGCATGTTTTGCTCCTCTGTTCTATGCATCTAGATTGAGCATTATAACTCTTGTACAATGAACCAAGTTGTCTAAAATATTCCTGACCTTTCAGTGGCTTGCTCCATACCTCTATTCGACAGGAAGGTGGAAAATGTTGGCATGAAGTAAAGTGGGGAAAACAAAATGTGTCTGTGTCTAAAGTGGTTGCAATGTATGGTCAGCCATGTAAGTGCAAAAGTGTGTTGATCTGCACTATGAACTGTAGCAGCTGCAGGGTGAAAGCACATAACCCCCTGCCATCCTTGCTGTGACGTGGAGGTGAGGAACTGTTCGGAGAGATGGAGAATGTCATGGCCATTCATGGCTGAGAAAGCCTCACTTGGTCCTGCCAGAACTCCTCTGGACAAGAGCAACGCAAATGTCTTTCCAACACAATGTTGTTACCTGTGGCTAAAGTGACACCACCAGCACTTTTGGTCTCACTCATTTAGGGTCATTTGAGTCTCAGCCTTGGGCAAGCTTCACCCCTTGAGGTTGCATGGCATGCCTAGCTGCTTGAAACACTGGAGCTGTAGATTCTCTGCCAGGATGCTGTTCTGACTAGCACATCTATGTCTGACTGGATGAGCCATTATCATCCTTTTCACTTCTTGGCATGTCCCCTATCTTCTTCAGTTCTTGGCAGCTCTGCTTGCTGTTTCTGGCTGTGCTGTGCCATGAACAGTGCCGCAGAAAGGCTGTCCTGTACAACAGGTTCAAGCAGCATGGACAGAGCCCGACTCCAGTCAAGCTACCTGGAGTGCTCCATTTGGAGGGCTGAGAGGGGCCGAGGGAGTTGGAGGAACACCTCTCAAGTGGGTTTTTGAACCTTTGTCACACATGCTGCTCCAGATGAAGGAACAGGGTACTGAAATGAAATTTGTGGATTGTCAAAATGTTTCTCTGTAAGCAGAGTTTTTATTCTCAGCATGGTAAATAATTCTGGTATTATTGTCCAACAAAATGGAAAAGGAAACAAATATTTAGGAGGTTGCAAGGGAAGTAGAAAATGTCTTGGGAATTAAATGGACGGAAGGATAGGGAGTCTCTGTCAGTGAGTGAGTCAACATATCTCTGCTTCTAAAGCTTAAAAACCTAGTGGATTTTGTGGAATAAGATTGTGATTTCTCCCTATTTCAAGAAAGCACATTCACATACTGGAAAAACAGTGAAGGCCAAACTAATGTGCATTACTTGGCAAGTACAGCAGACAAGTGAGACAGATAACCAGCATGCTGCACTCCAAATAGCAGCCTGGGTAAAGCTCAGCAGTTAGGTAGGAAAAAGAAGAGCATGGACAAATATTTGCCATGCACATGCTGAAGAATCCCTGCATGTCTTCCACAGCAAAACCATGCATTCTCGTGTACCTTCCTGGTAAGGTGTCTTTTCCTCAGGAAAGGGCTGTTGCTGTGTGTTTCTGTGTTGCTGTTCCAGCGTGGTGTGTGTGACTGCACTTTTGCCTGCAAAATGTCCCATTTTCCTACAATGATACAGTTCTAGATTATGAATAATTTAGATAACACAGTAATTAGGGCCATGTAAATATATTATCTAGACAGAAGATGAATTCTTTCCAGATCAGAAAGTTCCCTTTGGACCAAGCCACGTTGCCAGTGTGCTGGGGGTGGAACATCTCCTGGGTGCATGTTTGTTTCTCTGTCCCTCTGGAGGACCTTTAATCCTTTCATCTGTTAAATTGGTATCTTTCAGTGGCACTAAGTCCACTTTTAAATGTAGCTGATAAGTAATCAGGAAAAAACCTTTTCTGCAGACAGAATATTATCTGGGGAGTCTTATCTGCAGAAAGCAGTATTTTAGGAAAGGCCTTCACCTAAAAAATTGCAAGTCTCTGACACACTTGTAAGTGGTCCAGGATTTTCCTTTTCTTCTCCTTTTTGACTTTATCTTGTCATGCCAAGATCTTTCTCTGTGAAATAATTTGGTTTTGGGCACAGAAGTACAAACAGAGCTACTCATAAACACTTCAAGCATCATGAAGGATTTCTTTTCCGGGAGGAACTCTCACTATACATGGTGTAGGTATGCATATTGCAGATGAAAGTCCTCAGACAAATCCATCTACCAGGGATCAAAATGTTCTCTAGAAGTGAGAACCTCATTCTTGCATAACTTCAGAATTTCCCATGCATCATTGCAGAAAAACTTGCACACTGTAAAAACACTTTAAAGGCAGCTGAAAAGGATAGAGAAAAATACTGATTCCCTTATGATGTCTGTCTGTAAAGGAATGCTGAGCACTTATCCAGAATCCAATATGTGGTACTGGCCTTGTGATCTCTGAGAGGTTGTGGCAGAACTGAAGGAGTTTATACTTGGGTAGTGAGACTGAGCAAGGGCTCAGAAAAACTGTCTTAAGTCAGAGAAATTTCAAAGATTGGAATCATTTGCCCTAGAAGAGAGAACAGTAAGAAGGGACAATATACAAGTCTGCAGATGGATGAAAGATCTAGAGATGATAGAGGTGGGCTATCACAGCTCATGCAGTAGAAAGATCACTGAATGAGTGGAGAGGCAGCAAACTCAAAGCTGGCAAATGACATATTTTTTCTCACCAAGCATAACTGGGCTGTGGAATCAGAGTAGTCAAGAACCTGTAGAAAATAAAAAATGAATGCATATTTTAACAAATACCAGTAATACTTTGCTGGCATTGTGTAGCACCTACATATTGCCCACCACCGATTAAAAAAAACATTTGAAAAGATACATTACAAACACTGTATTCTACTTTGCACAGATGTGTTCATAGCCTTTGGGTTTTAATAACATTATAGCCATTTGCATTGTTATGAGGATGAAATTTCTTCTGATGAAAATAAGAAAACATGGCTAAGAAGGGTACTCATTGCATACTCAGTGGCACAGCACAAGGTCTCTTCTCTGGGTCTGAAGTAAATTCCTTTTGATATTCTATCAATGCACTGCCGTTCTCTTAGGAAGGGTCTGTTCCTTCAAAAATGGTTTTGTTTCTGACTGTTCATTGAAGAAAATATGCAGAAAGAGGGGACATTCACTCTGCAGCATAGCTGCTACCAAAAAAAATAAAAGACAGGTAATGATGACCTTGAAAAGAATTCTCTGTGCTTCCTCCCCCGCCCCTCCCCTTTTTTTAAGTGAATGCTTACCGATAAATGATGATCTTTTCCTTGATCAGAGGACTGTGGAGCGTTCTGATGGCACTGTGAGATAGCAGGGTCTGTCACACAGTATAGGGAAAAAATATGTTATTATCTGACTTTTACAGATAAGAGGTTGAGGCACATGGAGATTTATTGAATAGCTGAAGCTTACACTTCAGTCAAGAGCTGAAGAGGGATCTCTAGAGCCACATTAACCATAACACCAGCATTCATAATCTCAAACTGTGCTGTCAAAATGTGACTCAAACTGTGATTGCGGAACAATAGCAGCTCAACAGAAGACTTAATTCCAGGTCTCCAAAGAGCAATGTTAAGTTATTTTTTTCCATATTATTCCAGCAGTGCCCAGAGACCGTGTGTTTGGTTGAGGACTCTGTTCTGTTGAACACTACATAAATTTAGCAAAAGACAGGCTTTCAGCCAGACAAATGATGAAATACAACAAGTGGGGAGAAACAGTCATTTCAGCTTTAATCCTATGCATTAAAGGAGTTTTTTCTTTAGTAGCCAGGCACAAAGGTTACCTGTAGCCTGTACACAGAGAAGTTCCTTGGTTCATTATTCCTTAGTTTGATTGTACACCCTCCTCAGAAGTCTACTGATATTTTTAAAATTCCTTTTCCTGCTTTATGGCCATTTCAGACTTCACACTATAACAAAACTTAAAAAAATAAAAATAAAAATAATAATTAAAAAGGCTGAATCATGTTGTGCTTGTGTGAACAAAAACATCATCTAGCATAATTCTGAAGTTTTTCAAGTAGCACATGTTCTTAACTCTCCTTGTACAAGGCCATGTAACGATAGGACAAGGGGAAGTGGTTTCAAATTGAAAGAGGAGGTTTAGATTAGATATTAGCAAGAAATTATTTTTGGGGGTGGTGGTGAGGTATTAGAAGAGGTTGCCCAGAGAAATTGTGGATTCTCCATCCCTGGAAGTGTTCAAGGCAAGGTTAGATGGTGCTATGAGCTACCTGACCTAGTGAAACCTGTCCCTGTCCACAGCAGGGAACTAGATGATCTCTACGGTCCCTTCCAATCCATCCTATTCTATTATTTTATGATTATAGTTTTTTTGTCCTGTGGTTTAAAGAAAAAGGACTAGTGTATTCTCATCTGTAAATTTGGTGCACTTCTCTTGGTAAGTCTGGGTGAAAACAAAGACTGATAGGCATAAAGTGGGAATATAAATAATGTTTGAATAATTTTATTCTGTGTGTGTCAGATGTTCTGTCTTGTTTGGGAAAAAAATGGTGTTTTAATGAAGATCTAGTAAAGATTGTTAAAGATTTTAGACAATGTTCATGCTTCAGCAGATACTCCTTATGTAGGTGAAAATTAGACTAAAGCATTGAATTTTCTTAGTCTGATTGGGTTTGTATACTATAACATACTGTTTTCAGCATTAGAGCAGCATGAATTTTCCACCTCCAGCCCCCATGCAGCCCGGCTAATGGAGAAATTGCTCCTGAGTGGGTGAAAAATTTAAGTCCGGTCATTGCAGGTTCTTGCAGAATGATACACTACCAGCAACACATAATGAAAATTCATTTCATGTTGTGAAACATATTGAACTGCTAAAATCAACAAACTGCTGGCAGGCAATGTTCTTTGAGGTTATCTTTAGATTGAATCTGCTTGGACTTTTGACACCTACTCAGCAATGTTTCTTGGCACAGAAGAAACATCTTACCAAAATGCTGAAAATGTTTAGTCAGTAACTAATTTATTCCCTTATAAATGTCTTTGTTTCCTGAATTCTCACCCTTTTCCTTTCTTATTTTATGTTTGGATGCTCAGCTATTATCATGTGATAGGCGGGAGGTGAAGAAGATACAACCTGTGGCCTTAAGAAGAGCTTACTTTTCCAGTGTAAATCATTTTTCATACAAATAGTCTTTCACTAAGTTTTATGCCTGCACTACATCAAGTTCATTTGTTAGTACTGTAATGTTATGTGCATTTATTTTAGACAGATATGACCTCTAGTTTTGCCCAGTGGTAGGCAAACTGATTGTTTTTAAAGAACTATATGCTTATGCATTTTATATACATACATTAGTGTGTTATTTCTAGGTGTCACAACAGTACATGTTATTCAGTTATTTTTCTCCAGATCTTTTTCAACAATTACACAAGCAATACATAAGCATCTATGTTTGCACATACAAATATTTGTATAAGTGCTGATGTCAGCACACATTCATGTGCACAAATCTGAGTGTTGCAGAATGATCAAGATATATATCTCTATAAAAGGTGAATATATATTATCAAACAGAGTAGGACCGTACAAGATGAGAGCTTCACAACTGTCTCCTTACATCTGTTCATGTGTTCATACAAATCTAGGCAATCTGGTTCACAGAAAAGTACTAGTAGTTGAAACTATGTGAGCCATTTCTTAATATAAATCACGGCACATATTTGTCCAAAGCATGTAACTTCTTGCACAAGCTTATAACCTTACATTAAGTTTGAAAGTTAAGAGTAATATAAGAAACAAGTTAAAACTAAAACCAAAACAAAACACACAAAAAAACCCCCAAAAGAAACAAAAAAAAGCTGGTACATCTAGATGACATGTACGAGGGACCTAAATAAACTCCATCGTGTGACAACAAAAATCCACATAGGGATGCACACAAGGAATTAACACACATCTACAAATAGGACCATAACCTCGGCTGCAAACTGATGATTTTTTCCAGAATATAGATTTATTACATACTTAGTCATCAGCACTCCATTTTAATAACTGCCATTCAGCATCCTCACAAAATACAATCATATATTCTCTCCAAATATCTTAACTTTCTTGTCTTAGGAGTTTATTTCTGGAAGTGTTTCTTTCATATATTCTTTAAAGTCTAACACTCTGACCCTCTCTACTCAGTCCTTGAACTACTTCAAGACAAAACAACATAAAACTAAATTCTAAACAAAAGATAGTACAACTCAAGTACAAAAAATATTTCAAAAGTAAAAAGAAAACAGAGATATATCTTTTGTGGCTGTAAAATCCCAGCAGGAAAACTAAGTTAGGGCTTTAACAAAATATTTATGCTTCAATTGGAAGGTGTGAACATGTCCTTTCCAAGGACAAAAGCAAGACTGTAAACTTTGAGGTCCTGGGACCTGCTACAAAGAAAAAAAAATTCAGAAAATTTTCCTTGAATTTTGTTTCTGTTAAAGAAGAGTAAATCAAGGGTGTTATGAAGGTTTTAAAGCAAAGATTCCTTTTCCTTAACTGGTAAGCTTGGTGTTGTAGAGGAAATCTACTCCAGAAAAGGTTTAACAGCAGTCAAGAGCATACTTCTTACTGTGAATAATTATAATAATAGACTTCACCTAAAAGTAATAATGCTAGAGAATGAGAAATGTATGGTATGAAAGGTTTTAGATCTCATCATATGCTATAAGAGAGTTTTGCAACATTCTCATGTTACAGAATCAGAGCAATACAAATCCCTTTGCTGCAACAAGGTTGAAGCAACAAAGACAAGTTTTTAAAGTAAGAGTACAGCTTTGTGTGGGGCTTAGTTCTTTAGCCCAGCCATCTTTATTGCAAGCAGGGCTGTACATAAACCTCGTTGTCCCCAGACAGGTTTTGAACCAGTTGGTAGCCAGGAGGAGAGAGACTGCACTAAAGCAGAGTGGAAGAGGAAATGAAGGAAAATACCACACTTGGAGGAATTTTTATTGAATTCCACTCTATATTTCTTGTCCTTAAAGAATGTGGTGTTATTTCCAGACCTAATCTCACACAAGTAAATTTTAGCGTGCCTGGTCTCTGAGATTTTAAAACCAAAGAGAAAAGTTTTCTCTTTGCGAAAACAACCTCTGCCAGAAGAGGTTTACTGCGTAGCATACGTATTATGAGCTTATTGTAATTCTTTTCTCTCCACCTCTCTACTCCATTGTGGTCAGGTTCCCCATAACTGTTCTTATTACAATATGTTCCTGTTCTTTTCCACTCTCCTCTTACTTAAATTGATTTTCCCCCCTTCCTGTTTCCTTCTCTAATAGAGCAGGGACTTATTGGTACTTTACTTTACATGAAACTTCCAAATACACCCTATTTATAAAGGTTCCTCTTTACTAGGGAGAGGGAAGTCAACTTTCCTTGTTCTGGCTTCCATTAATTGTGCTTTAGCAGGTCACAGGAAAGCTCAGGGCATGTGCACAAAGTTGATTCTATCTATCATTGATAATGGAGATGAATCTTTCTTCTGGAGTCTCCTAAATGGAAGTGATTGCAGCAGTAAAATGTCATATTTGAAAAAAAAAAAAGTAATAATAATGTGGTAGAATTTCATATTACTGCTGTAACTTAGAGAAGAGCACTCAGGTGAACTAAGAACTTTAATAATGTATGTGTAGGCAGCAAATTATCCATAAAAAATCTACTGGATTGTGGATAATGTTCATTTGATATTCTCAAAGATAACCTAACCCTTTAAGCAGATGTCATCTCATGCCCCATGCTCATCTAGCAGGAATACTGAAAGTACAATTGAAAGTAGAATGTGTTGGCCACTTCCCTAAGCATTAGCATTTCTCCTTCTGTGAGCAGTATGAACTTCTAGGGATTCAGGGAATAAAGAGCATTGATTAAAGTCATAATGACACAGAATATGCTAAACTGCATGAGCCTCCCATAAAACATTTCTGTGTTCTACATTAAACCTCTTACTGGCATCATTTTGGTTTCTGATATATCAGAAACATGTAAAGGAAACACATAAGTGAGATGGAGGCTTGCAGTCCAACCTCGTTACCTGCAAATATTTTTTACAAAGTTACGAGATATCTGTTAATTCAGCATCTGGATTCCTGCATGCCCTGCTCCATCCACTGGATGTCCAATGCAGTCTCTTGCTATCTCTGTCCTTAGGAACACTTTTGTTCATGTTGAGCAGAAGAATTCTAATAGTTCTTCAGTCAAAGGATGATTGGGCACTGGAACGGGTTCCCCAGAGAAGTGGTCACAGCACCAAGCCTAACAGAGTTCAAGAAGCACTTGGACAACATTCTCAGGCACATGGTGTGACTCTTAGGGATGGTCCTGTGCAGGGCTCAGAGTTGGACTTGATTCTTGTGGATCCCTTTCAGCTCGGCATACTCTGTGATTCTGTGAAAAGAAGCAAAAACATTCATGCTTAGTCCAGTGTGTTTATTTATCTAGAAAGGCTTTTTAAAAGTAATCCATGCAATAGGATATTGGAGCTTTTGATTTTAATTGTTAGCTGGGTAGTGATTCGTATTAAAAGAAAATAAACAGCTATGAGCTTGCATGAAAGGGAAACCTCCTCCTGCCTTTCTCAAACATCCTTAGGTCTCAATAGGACTTTATTCACCTCTGCACTGATTTGATAAGTATAGAACATATTCTCAGGACATAAGGATATTTAAAAAATTAAAAACCAATTTGGCTATTTTTAAGTGGGAGAACTAAAAAATCTGTCAACAGGTTATTCTTCTCTTGATCTTATAATACAAAACCCCTTTCTCTTACACTTAAAATAAAGACAACTACATATACATTTAATATGCTGGCTATTTTTATAAGTATTATCATTCTGAACATTTTATATGTAGAAAAACAAATTCATACTTCTGAGTAGTCATAAAACATTCTGGAAGAAAATCAAGACATTTTATTTGGCTTTTTCTGTTTCTCTCTGTATATTGTGTGTCAGGAAATCCTGAAATATATTAATTTGATCCCTAAACACCATGTCCTTGGAAGCATTAGAGGTTCATCAGAAAACATACTGCCAACAGTTCAAAATCCTCGTTTTGAAGGATTGTGACTTACTAAATATAATGAAACTGAGAGATTTCCCAAGGTCTTCGTGCTAGATGTTTGTCAGGTTTTGTCCTTGATCTCCTGCTAGAGACCTCCTGCTAGAGTGTGTTTATTGATTTTACATGTCACCCTGAGGTCGAATTGCAGCTACGTGGAACTGCACCTCCCAGTCACTCAGAAATTATAGCTGGGGCAACATAAAAGGACGTAGTCTGCCAGCTGTGTTTTCCACCAAGAACTCGTGAGCTCCAGGGTCCTGGCCACCAGCTGGACAACTCCCAGGTGAAGAGTGAGCTATTCTTCAAATGAGCTGCTATGGGGACTCTTTCCATATGTGCCTCTGTTAGAATCAAACAATAGTCTCCAGCCTGCCAGGTGCTTCCTTCTCTGAAGTGTTGGAACTGGCCAGTGGGCAGGGCTGAGCAGTTTGCTCTGTACCACTCCTTGCTGATTCACTGACAAGATTTAGAGTGAGACATATCTCTCAAAGTTAGTTGCTCACCTCAGACATAGGCTACTGCAAGCCAAATCAAATTAGAACAAGAAAGATTTTTTCCAATCAAATTCTCCATTTTATGGTATGCAGTTTTTTTGAATGCTAAGTTTAAAATCTTGAGCATGGAACCACCTCAGATGTGAGAGGAAGAGCAAGAGCAGTCCCTCAAGCAGACCTGATTCCCTGTCAACAATGCCCAAAATATTTTTCATTACAAGAATTTCTGGACCTCCCAATAGAAATTCAATCTATCTGATTACAAAATCAATAGAAGGAAATACTCTTGCCCCAAACATGCAATGACATTCTCACAGCTCATTGAGAGACCATCTGCTAGATGTTTTAAGCTGAAGAGACTACTAGAAAGACCTGTGCCTATGAGTATCTATGACCTATGGAGTAACTAAGCCAAATAGGACTTATGAACATGTAAAGTCCTGAAGAATATCCAGAAACATAATAATCTATACTGAAAAAGCTGTGGAAATCAAAATACCTTTTGTTCAGTACTACCTTGGGCAGGAGACCTGGCCAGAGTCCTCAAAACAGTTAATGTAATAACTGCCTTGCACTCTGCTTTCTGCTGTTGCTTTGAGATTTTTTTTATGTGTGACTCCCAGCAGGTCTAGGCTGCCTGAAGACAGCTCTGCTTAGTTGGTTAGAGCATGGTGCTAATAACATCAGTATTGTGGGTTTGTTTCACTAAATAGTTGGACTCAACGATCCTTGTGGGTCTCTTCCAACTCAGAATACTTTGAGAAAACCTCTCCCAGAGAACCTCCCTTCTTCCTATCCTCATCCTCCTGCCAGAGGTGACTTTCCATCCCATTTGGAGAGCTCAGCTTTGACCAGCAGGAGTCGTGCAGGTTAGCCCAAGCAGTGCACACTTCTTGATGGGGATAAACTGGGGCAAAGGCTACTTCCCCTCTTTGGAAAAAATTTTTAATGTTAACTGCTCACTTTGGAAAAGGTGTTAAAATGGTGAGCTAGGATATGAAACAATTTCCTAATGAGAAAGTCAAGAGCATCTGCATGTATTCTTGAACAAGGCTTTAACAATCTAATCTATACTAGTGGGGGGTTTTGCTTGCATAAACACATATGCAAATCAGGACCAAGTGCTCACACAAACCAAAAATACAAACAGATGCATATATTATTTCACTGCATCGTTAGCCTTTTGTTAACAGATTAATTTGCAGTCGTCATCTTTTGAGCATTATTTTAAAGAAGTTTCATAATTCAGAAATTTCACATCTTATTAATAATGTCACTGAAAATTTCCTCAAAATGTAAAAGTAGAAAAAAATGTTCTCTTTTATCCTAAACGAGATCTTTTTTTTAGTTACCTGAATCTGCGTTGGCTGTTCTAAATTGGAAAAGATTTGGTTTTTTTCAATTTTTTCCATTTCATTTAAAGTTTTCATTACATCTATAGCTGGACTGAATTTATTTGTTTATAGTAATGACTTTTAAAATACCACCTTGGTATGCAAATATCCTTTTCTATTCTTTGCATGGTCAAAGGCCTTTTGTATCCTAATCTTTATGAAGACAGTCTTATGATTAAATATATTTAAAAAAATGCATGCATCTGGCTGAACGCAATAAGAGAATGATTGGATGGTATTGATGTAAACTCGGAAAGGATGTGATAATGTGCATTAGAACATTATATTCCCCACAGATTGGCTGTGTTTTATTTCACCTGCAAACAAGTAAACACAGCAGGAGATGGACCTTGCCCAGCTCCTGAGCTGAACACCTTGCCAGGCTTAGCCTGCTAAGCATGCAGCACTCCTGCACTAATTATGCTGCTCACAGGCTGTCAGAACTGACATGCCGTCTCTCAAAAATACAGCTTATTTGTATGTAACCCAGGGGCACCTCCTAGACTACTTGTCCTGCAGAAACGAGGCTCTTGGCAAAAGAAGTTGCCTCTTTTCACAGAACCCTGCATCTCTATCCTCAGAGCTGAAGTCACTGAGAAAAAGCAAACACAGCATTTCCTTCAGGCTCTGAACCACAGGGCACCAGTGAACACTTCTGTCCTGCACTGTGGAGTTGGCCGCAAAGGTCAAAGTAGTAATTGTGCCATGAATACAGGTGAATATACGAGGTCAGAATTATGAAGAATCAACCAGAGCCTTTGTCTTGAGGTTGAGCCAAACTTGTTGGAAAATATTTTCCCTATTCAAAAGATGCCACTTTAGGGGAAAAAACCCGAAATTTCATACTGGCAGTCTCTTTTCCTCTACTTCAATGTTTTCTGAATCAAAATGACAAATTGCTTTTGGATTTCCTTTATCACATTTTAAGGAAGAGCAGAATAAAAAAAATGCAGGCTACACAAGACTGAGTTTTCGTGAGAGCTTTTTATTTCAGTTTTTCAGGTGAGTGTATTCCTTGTGGTTAGGTGATATTTCACTAAAAATCAAAAATCTTGACTGGCATCTATCTGACATGAAGCTGCAAATCCATTTGTTACTGAAGAGAACTGTAATGTTGACTGTTCTTATTCTATCCACATCTGTTATGTGAATGACATCACTGAGTACCTAAAAGACTTGACATCATCACAAAATTGCATTTTACCTTCTACTGTAAAAATACATCATCATTATTTCTGTAGTGCCTAAAGAGAAATTGGTATTTTGTGCTTTCTTTTGTGAATGCTGCAATCCTATTTTAGTATAATGCTTTTATGTCTGTAGCATCCAATTGCTTTGACCTTCTTGCAGTGCTGCTGACTTGCTGAATCAGAGTTCATTCATATCCTCTTGCCAGAGAATAATATGCTGAATGCAAAACTTGCTATAGCAGCAATATAAAAAAGTGCCACGAGATAACAAAAAAGTAAATATAAAATAAAGGAAAAAATAAGAAATACATAAAATAATAATAAAAAGCCAGTCAAGTTCAAATAAATGTGAATGGCAATTTTAAGTATTGCCCTTTATCGCTGAAGTGTTCATATGAAACCTTTATCTGGTTTCCTCTTGTGTTTCAGTAATGATAAAGACATTGAAGTCAGGGAATTCAGGTCTTATTCTTGCATCACCTTTAACTATTCCCATGGGATGTTAAAATTTCAGATTAGTATAAAATGTCTGCAAAGAGATAGAGGTTCCTGAATTTCTCCTAATTCCACTTTTAGAGAAGCAACCTCTTCATGGATGCAACTTACTCTCAAAGATATCCAAAGGCACTTTAGATATTATCACATTAAAATTCTTGAGGCATCAGAAATTCCATTTCCTGAAGGGAAAAAAGCTCTGATGCTACCAATTAAGCAATTTAGACTTAATACCTAGTTGGATGCCTGTGCTCACCAACACAGATCAATCTCTACCTTTCCTTTCCAAGTGCCACCTTGGCCTCACTGCTCTTTATCCAACAGCCAAAACACTTGGTATCTGGGGTCACACAACAGGAGAGGAGCTTTCCTCTGCTGCAATTAAATACCAAACGCACCTCCCAACCATGCCAGATGATTTGTTGTGCCTGGAATTCACCTAACCTCTAACCAGGCAGGCCTGCACTTGTGTGCATAGGGACAGCACTGGGAATTCAAGGGATTTGCAATGTATTCCTTTCATCTCTCTCTCACCTGAGGCAGCCATCCTGACCTGCTTTCTTAGAGAACTTTTAATATGGCACAAATCTGACTGTTTACTGACTTCCACCTACGTGATTAATCCTCTCTGAACCGCAGTGTGCATAATTGGAGCATAACTCATATTTCTGAGTTAACTTGGAAGGTCCTGCTCTGCCTGTTGAAATCAGGGTGGTGTGCAGCTGCAGCACCCCATAGATAGCCTCTCCTTCAGTCCACTCCAGGAGTCATGGGGTGAAGTCTCCCTTTCTGGCAGGATACAGCCCTTACCACCATCTGGTCAGGGGGAGGGAGCAAGATGGGAGTGTGGCCAGGCAAAGAGAGTGGGAACACTGAGATACACCCTGACTTCCGTAGTCACAAATTCCCAGCCTGCATCCCTTCCTTTCTGCATCTTTTTGCTGAGTTGCTCAACCTTCTCCATACAGGTGAGGGTGAGTCTGAGTACCTAAATAAGGACTTTGAACTGCTGCTAACTCCTTGTGTGTTTGTGCTTAGATACCTCCCTGCCTCAGCAATAAGAATTTTCTTATACTCTTGTATCGATCAGATCTTCAAACTGTGACAGACATCTTGTTGCTTTTTATTTCTTTCTGCTGTATAGTGCATCCAGAAGCAGTGTTTGTTTATGATACTTCAGTGAGTACAACCTGGAAGTAGAGAAGCATGGAACTCAGAGGGAGAAATAAAGTGATTTTTTTCAAGCCACAACCAAAGCAAAGGCTTATTATATTCCAAAGGACTCTGGCCTTCAAGACCCCAAATAAATCTTTATTGACATACTATACAGCTGAAAAAAGAGAGACTGCTGAGTAATAACAGATAAATTGCAAGCCTGTATTCATAACCTGAATTCTTTTTTTAAGAGACATTATTGAAAGATTAGAAAGGACTCTGTCGGTATATCAGCCACAAGTGCTATATATCATTAACTCCATTTTCAGCCTAACCGTCTTCTCCTGGGTGGACCGCTCCAATATGCTCAGACTTCCCCTAGCAACACTCACATTTTCCCCAGCAGCTCCTTCCCTGGCTACATCAGGGCATGCATTGGAGTGCAGACCCCATCACACACCAAAATGCACCTGCTGGGCACATGGGGATCATGGTGTGAGACCTCCCCACTGCACTTCTCAGAAGCTTAACAAGGGAGGCAATTAGGAAGTCCCAGCTTATTCGTAGATGGACCATGGAGTGTGAGGAAGGAGAGCTGGTGCAGTCCTCTTCCCGTTATGGGCTACTCAGTTTCCCATAGTGTAGTCATGACAGTATAAACTTATGTATGTACACCACTGAGTCAGAAGTAGTCCTTTTACCTGATCAGTTCTTAATAGGGACTCACAGCCACTAAATGCCATCCAACTGCTAGTATACCTGAAGTCAGTTAATGCCTTACATGCTCAGAAGCTGTGTGACATGGCCTGCATCGTTGCTGCTTTTGAAACTGGTGGATTGGAATGGAAGTCTGCCATGTCTCAATGTTCAGCAAACAAAATAGTACATAAAAATTCCCTAAAAAGCACTTAAAAACATTTTTATATTTTTTTAGCAGTAGTTTTTAAAGGAAATTAAAAACTGAGCTGAAGATGTCTGACACTAGACTGCATTCAAGAATGTAGCATAAAACTAAACTGAGTTTGTGATGTTATTCCACCTCAGCTTCTGATGTTATAAAATAAATGCATCACATCTAGCATCAGAAGAGTTCTTGAAAGTCTTATATGGCTCTTTTTCAGGCACTGGGCATTTCAGATTCCATGAGCTTTAAGATTTTTGGCTTTCTCTTGCATGTCACATGTCTCCAGGTGAAGCACAGACTTCTAGAAAGCTATGTTCAATATCCTACTTGAGAGGGAGGAAACAATTTTTATTTTGTGAGAGAAAGAAATAGAAGGAAAGGTAGAAAGGAGAAAATGCATTAATCCAGGATTTACTCTCACAACAAATAAGCAGTGTTATTTTTGGAAGCTCTTCAGACACAGGATTCCCTTAGTCTGTTAATTCATTGAAAATAAACCACTAGTCAACCCCCCTCAGTGTGGCGGTCACATTGGGCAATCCTTTTCTCTGCACGCACATGGGACCAGTGACCCTGACCTGCAATGAGAGCTATCCTAATGTTTGGGGGCATAACTGGGTATAAATGACTCACTAATCCTTTAATATTTCCGTTCACAATGAGGCTCAAGTCTAAATGACAATGACATGATCCTTTTTGAAAATGAGAAGGATGAGTCCTTATTGTCTGCTCCTCATCAGCTTTGTTGCTGTTGTTCTTACATTCTAAATAGCATGATGACTCTGGCAAACAAAGCAAGGAATAGTAACTTCAACTTGTTCCAGACGTGTCTGATGACACAATACCTCTCATCACATGATCTTGCTTCTGTAATAACTAGTGTCAGTATATTGATCAGTTGAGGCAGCTGGGGCAGAGTCAGGCTTCTACTGAACATGGAAAATCTGACTATAAAGTTTGCAGAGGAGCTGGGCTGGGCTCTGCAGGGCATAGTCAGAGCTGAGTTATCTACAGAAATGTAACATTGCCTCCCCCCGCCTTCCATGCAGGGTGTTTGTGGCTGACGTCCACTCACTGTGGGGGAATGGGAACATGCTATTTTGGCTGCATTGCTGAGGAAAATAAGACTGATGAATCAATGGCATAGATGTTGTGAATGACAATGCTGTAAGAGTCCTAGGCTGCCTGAGCTGCGCGACACAGTCCCACATAAATTGCAGAATGAGCGAGAAGGGAAAAGATACCCTAGTCACCTAATAAAGATGACAGCATGGATGAAATCAGACCCAGACTGGGATTTAACCATGCTACCAAAGCAACCTGCAGCCTGTAAGCATCTGGAAACAAATTTACTTAGGGTTCATGTTGACCTCTGGCTATCTATCAGGAAACTACAGAGGAGGAGAGCCTGTCAGAAGGAGCCCCACAGAGTGGCAGGAACCATTTTCCCTAGCAGTAATCCAAAAGGGATGGCTCCACCAGGACAGCCAAGGAATATGCTGATTCAGGGACACCCCTCAGACCTTTTCTGCCCATCGATGGGGTTGCTGTTGGGCAGAAATCTCAGAAAAAAACTAATAGCACCATGGTACTACTTCTGTGAGTAGTGACTATGCCTTGACTGTATAAATGTGAGATCAGTTCTATGTCTACCTTGTTATTAGTGCATGGGACACCAGCATACTACAGCAATGTGTTAAGACTCCATGAGTACTTCACTGAGTGACTCAAACATAGCTAGAGTATATTTAGTGCATTTCAGAAGAGAAGCTTCTTCTTTTGGAAGTTCATCTGTTGTCTGTTCGGTCTGTCATCAGATTATGAAGACAATCTCCTTATGCTTTATAGGTGAAGAGAGATTAAAATTTTGGGGTTTTTTTAATGTAGTTGGCTTTATTACTGTAAGATTAGCGTGTTCCTGTTTGTCAGACTTTTGATTGGAGTTCTAGGGTATGTTTATATGAAGTCACACTATCACCACTAATATGGCATCAGCTCGATAAACTGTTGTTTTGCCAAGTCAATAAGACTTTATAGGTCTTGTGACTTGAAGGTTCTTCAGCTGTTCTGTCCTCTAGTCATGTCAACACTGCTTGAAAGATCTAAAACACTTAGATGTAGAGCAAGGTTCACATGCTAGCTGAGATCTTGCTGGACATCACTGAGTTTAGTTAGTGTTCAGAGGCAGAATTTCAGATATTTGATATCACAAAATATTTCAAAGTATTCATTTCTAATAGGAAGAAAAAAACATAAAATAATAAAGTTGATAAGGAATAATACATTTCCTTTGAAATCTATATTTATACAGCAATTTTTTATGTAAAGTGTAACCCAAGACTGCAGAATGTTTGACTTAACACATAAGAATTACTCTTCCCACAAGCTCAGCATAGGCACCTGTGAAAGGAAGTGGACCTTTAAAAGCATGTAGAGTACTCAGAGTTTGAATGTAAACTACAGTGTCTCTGAAAATGTGGGGGAATACAGACAAAAGTAAAATAATAACCCTAAATAAAATTTAGTCAGGAAATGAGGCTGACTCACTCCCACACAAATTATATTGACTTCCTCTAACTTCTCCTACAAAAGATTAAAATCTAGTGGCTTACGAGACATTGTCTGGTTTAAATTGTCATGATATGCCCTTATTGGTCAAGGAAGTTGACGTTTGAAAGGACTGTACAACACAGTGCAAGAAAAAATGCAAAAAATCCCTGGAGTACCTAGTTCTGTTGTGCCCATGCCTACTGTCTCAAGATCAGTAATACTCCCACCTGATGCAATGGCAAAAACAAGGTTCCACTTCCCATATTACTCTGCTGTTGGGAGAAGGATCCACTAGAAAGCTTCAGATATGAGCACAAGTTACACGTAACAACAACAAAGACCAAAGTGATTGTGTCACAATTCTTTCAAAAACCATGAAGAGCCTGGAAATGTATTTTATATAAGCTTCAAAGCTGTTTCCAATAAAGCACTGTCTTTCCATGCACCTGTGCACACGGGCTTAAATCTTCCAAGCTCTGCCATTGCAAGGAGATATTTATGAACATTAATTCAGTAGTTGGATGGCTAATACATTTTGGTCTCTGACAGAATCCATGTCAACGCTGAAAATAGCTACCTGAAAGCATGTTATCTTGATGTCTGCCTCTGAAACAATGAAGTGACCCAATTCATTTGTTTCAAGCAGCTTGGCCACTGAGCCATGAAGCTCTGGCTCCAACATGTGATACCTGTGAGATGTCTTAACTGGAAATCCTTTTAATGTGCCAGTGCAAGTGAATTCATCTTGCAATGTATTCACTTTTAAATTTAAACAACTGTGTGCATGTAGAAGGAATTGCTATATCCTTATGATGGATAACTGCACAAATGAAGAAATCATAACACTTTATAGAATGTTGTCTTTAAGATGATTAACAGAATAATTATCCAATTATTTGGATGTGTATTCTCAGCTAGATTGTTCCTTTAACATGGAAGTCTTTATAGACAGAGACACTAAGACCATTTAAGGCAGGAAGACTGCTAATCTTAGTTTTAGTAGCCCAGTTAGGTTATCAGAGAGGAAATGCCTCATCTTTGCTTGTGAGGCTCTAGAAATAGTCCAGATCTGATGTAACAAGTGTTTAAAAATAAAGCTGTTTACCTTGATACCAGATAAATCAAATTATTGCTAAGAAAGGAGGAAACCCTGAGGCACATTCTGTACCTGGTGTGATAGAGGGATTCCCTACATACACACACTGAAAAAGAGACTCATAAGGGTGCAACCTGACTGCTGAAAAACAGACAATTTGAGAGTAAGAACCAGCTAAATAAAAATTGCGTCAATGATAGAAGACTATTTCTGCGCTGCATTTGGGAGGGAGGAATTGTACTGAAATAGATCAGTTTCTTGCACACTTGCTGCAGAGAGGCTGTTTGCTATCACACACCTCTCTCCCAAGACATCTTCCCCATTACCAGAAAAGTCAGCTATTCACATCATGTCTGCTCATATAATTTTTAATCTATGATTTAGTTACACCAAACATTTAATTAGCAAAATTCCTGTATATAAACCATTATTATGAAACAGCCTATTAACAGAAGAATTCCAATATTTTGTTGGAATTCTGTTTAGATACTTTTCTGATATGTTTTAAATTGCTGATTTATTTTTGACTCACTAGTCTTGGTTAAAAACAACCAAAATCCTCCCAAATATTTTGTGTTGCAATTCTTCTTGCTTAGCAAATGCCAGCATGTCACTTTACAACATAGTGACATCACTACAAGGCAACTTGTGGCAGTGGCGTCACTTGCCTGCACCATAAATAAAGGTTTTGTGAGCAAGGAAATAGTTTCCAGAGTATTAAAACGTAATTGCAGGTTCCAGGATGTGGACTTGCCTTGGTAAAATCAGGCTGACCCTATGAAAGCTGATGTTTCAGCCAAAGCACTTATTTGTAACAGGATCCTTCATAAAACCAGAACCTGATAAACAGGAAACACTCTCTATGTCATCTAAATAATAAGCATCCTCACCAGACCTCTGTTTGTGTAGAAGTAGTCATGTAATTATTGATTTACGATTATGGGATTCAGGTGAGAATTAAGAACCTTTTTGTGTGACAACGGAGAGGTTTGCGGAGTAAAATGAGGAAGAGATTGAGCCACTGGAGGATGGGACAGAAGGAGGGAGAAGCTGGCAAGTGCTGAGGGAGTGGCAACTGGGGTGCAAGATTCATGAGCTGTTCATGCCTGTGGCTTCTTTTGTCACTGAAATGACACAGAAAAGAAGCAGGCAAGGAATTCAGATCTGGATCATTTACTTTATATCTGGTAGCATCTCAGAAAACTCTCCCCTTGGAAGCAACTTCAAAAAACATTTACAGCAATATCTTTAAGTAAATACAAATGCTAACTTAGAAAGGAGTAAGCAGATACTCAAAAATATTTCAAAAATCAGAGATAAGGAAATGCTGGCTATCTTAATTTCTGCCTCCGGAAATTATCTTCGACGACCACTGCACGTCTGTTCAGTCTGCCAACTTCTTATCCCCATTTACATATTCATTTTAGCCAGGGGAAAAGAAAGGCATGGATCAGCCATTTTATTCCCTTCACATCTAAAGCAGGAAGATTTCTCCTGACTCTAAATTATTCAATGGTATCCATAAAATCAATGAGACTGGAGACCAACAAAGGCTGGATGCTACACTCCAAGCCTTCTCCTCCCTTGCTTCTGTCCTTCCACTCCTACTTCCCACTCTCCCACTCCCAAAAGTCAGGTATCCCCATGAAAGTATAAGAAATGTTCCCCACCAAGGTTGTGAAATATGTAAGATCATCACTCTTTGTAGATTTCACGGTTGTCTTTGTAGAATTTACCATCTGTGGATATAGAGCCTGGTTAGGGCAGACCAAGGTGATCCTTGCGTATGTACTACCTGGTTTTCCACAAGCAATACCCAATCTCCCAGCTACCGTTGTAATGTGGATTTCTAGAGAAGCTATGGACAAAGTCTGTCCTTATGGGCTGATATTGATGCTGTGAAATAAGAAACTGCCAGCTTCTTTCATTCTCGGGTGCTCTTTTTTCATCACCTTTACAGAAGAGCTTTATTCCGAACTGAATGTAGGTAAAATTAAGCAGGTGCAGGCAGAAGAGCCATTTGTATGCCAACTGCTCATGTATTTGCTTGCACTTGCTGCATTTGCGTGGTGTTCTTGGATGGAGTACATGTCTGCTATAGCAGAAAACTGCCGTTTCTTTGGCAAAAGTGTGCTTGAACAGAGTAGTGGATCATTTTATTGCCGTAACATTATTTTCACTTCAATGCTTTAAATAATCTGAAAATTTGCTGAGAATTAAAAATAAATACCAAAAATTTCCCTGCACAGGACTAGGTTAGGTATGTGTCCATCCCTGGGTAGTGGACATAAGTAAGCTTCATATTGTTTGGAAGCAAGACCAAATATCCTGAAAAAGGCAGCCTGTACTTGCTTTGTGGAACAGGACTCCTTTGACACTTTGAGCCAGTCTCACTGAAATCCTAGGAACCTTCACATTTGGTTTAATTGGGCTCTATGTCAGGGAAAATTTTTATAATTTTCTAATAAGAGACCTAACTCACTTAGAAATCCTTCCTACGTTTACTGCAGAGAGGGTAAGTCACATAGTCTGGATGCATTCTATAGAACAAATCGGCCTTTCCACCTTCAGAGATAAATACAAACCTGATATCTCTTGATTTGCTGTTCCATAGGGTTATAGAAATACAAACTAGAAACAAAGAATCCTAAGGAGAAAAAAAGTATTTGTTTTTGAAAACACTTAGCTCATAGGAAATATAAATGAACTAGTGTATTAAGCAGTGGTAGGCTACTAGGTAGATAATCTGACAGGAAATAGTTGCAGTTCAGATCTGTGTATCCAAACTCCAGTGAAAAAGAAAGTATAGTTCTGGGGACTATGGCAGCTTGAGTACTGTCAAAAAGAGGGTACACTTAGTTGGAAACACCAAGAACTAGGGACTAGGAAAAGCTGCACAACTTAATGTTTAATTGAGAACAGTCTCCCCCCTGATCACTTATTTTGGGGAGGCCTGCAACTTCTTCAGGAAAAGAAGAGCAATAATATAGTGCCAGAAGCTGACTCCACTGATATTAATGGCAAGACATCTAATTACTTAAGTGGTGAAAGGATCAGGCCCTTAGGTAAAGATATGATAATGTATCTACATACTAATGAAGCAGCGTCAGCAGGAGAGAAAGCCTGGCTTGTGAAAACAACTGGTTGTAAATGCAAGTCCATAAGAGATTCTGCCTTTATGTTTGCAAAAAGACAGACAAGACATGAAAAACAAGCCTTTTAGCCAAAGAAAGTGGATATTAATTCAGTTCCTCAGCTAGGGCACCTGTGCAAACAATATCATCCCTAGTCCATTAAAACAGAGAACTCCATAGCTAATAAGGTAATGTTGATTAATACCTGACAGCTTCACAGGGTGAAAAGAATAGATTTGGCAGATTTGCAAAGTGAAATGATGTCACCTAAAAAGCCACTTCATACTCAGCACTTCTAGAAGTACATTCTAGATTTGAAACTCTTTGCTTGGACAAAAGTGGGGACATGTGACTATTTTTGTGAGGTTAAAAAAAAGTTTTGATTTAGTAAATCTAAATATTCCATGAATGCAATCTTTAAACAAACATAGTTTCTAACCATTTTAAAAATACTAGGTATTTTTGTTGTAAACCAAGCTAATTTTTTTAACTACAAAAATATTTTGACACAAGTGGGTACTTGAGTAGTTTAAAAACATTCTCCTAATGTTCTTCCAAAGTACAAGTTTAATTTAATCAACTGATCTTCATGAGTAATTTCAATATCAACTCTTTTTTTTAATGTTCAGTAAAAGATTTCTCATCAGATCGACCCTGCTACAACAAATCCTAAGACAATGAGTTTAGGCAGAGTTCCGAGAAAATTACATCACATGGGGACTTCGCTGAAGGAGATTACATCACCTGAGACACTGCAGATTGTATTCGGCTCTTTTTTGGAAATGGACCTTAGAAACATGTAGGAAGATCAGACGTTTCCTTCTCTCCCTCATTTTTCCTTTCCTTTTTTATTTTTTTGTGGTTTAGTTTGGGGTATTTTTTAAGGGCAGCAAGTTTCTGGGCAGCACGTTTCTTTACCCAGGAGCTTTTAGTCCACAGCAAACATGCTTCATTTGCATTTGTATTCAACTCTGGTGGTTTCACTTTTGGAGGGAAGTGAACGCCATGTGTTGATCAGTGATACTAAAAAAGTAGCCAAGAGGCCTGTTTTATCCTATTGCTTGGAAGACTAGAGATTTGTGGGACCGGAATAGTTTCTATTTTATATTAAGGTCAGTAACTAGATTGACAGGAGTTAAAGTAATCAGAACCCTTTAGATACTTTTAGCATCAGGCACATATATATCACCTACCTTGCCTCAGACTGACCTCACTTTAAGGTTAACTCAAAGTTTATTACAAGTTGATTTAAAAGAAAACGAAAACCAAACCCAAACCATGAGGTAACTGCCAACAGCTGAGCAAGGCAGCAGCCTGTCACACAGCCAGCTCTAGCCATTCCTCAGCTGCTCAAAGCAGCCTATTCAGAGTCCGGCAAAACCCAGACGGTTTTTATTTACAGCTTGCCGGCATTATCCAGCCCAGCCGCTAATTGAGACGGTACTATTTTCATGCTTGATCTTTGCTGAGCTATAAATGATGAACACCAAAAAAGTATATTCCCTCATGCATTTAAGCAGTGAAACTTACACTTGCACTCCTGAAACTTCCAAGCAGTCACTGATGAATGCCAAAAGTTCATTAATGATTATGGAGCACTGAATTGTTGTGAAATGATTTTTGAGTGACCTAGGAAAACATTTTACATAAGAGACTTTGTGGATCGAGGAGGAAGGATGTAAGCAATCCCCTTAAGGTCAGGTTTGGAACTAGGTGCAGGACATTAGGCTTAAAGTTTGGAAACTGTGCTACTTTAATTTTGTTCCAATACCAGCTTTGCTGAGTGAATCAGAGAAATGCTGGAAAGTAGCTGTGTGAGAGACTACCTTACAGAAGATAAGGAAACACTGAAAACCTCTATCACCTGCGTTTCATCGCTATTTAGAAAGAAATTGCAGAGCAGGAACCTACCCCAAATTTTCCATATGCTGACTTCTTGCAGGACTATGTTGTTAATTAGGCTTACAGAGCAGGATAGAGGAGAGAATTTATATAAGGCTTTCAGTATGGAGATTTAGAAATTTGAATTTGGTCTGCAGGAGAAAGAGAAGAAAACTAGGAGTGAGAAATTATTGTGCTAGAAAGATTGCTGTATAGAGCCACATAAGACTGCCAGTGCAAGATAAAAAGCTAAAATGTGCTTAAAGTAAAACAGGCGTGGAAGCAACTCGGTATGGGAGGACAGAATTATTTTGCTTCATATGAGCAGAGTTTTCAGGGCAAGAATCATGCTTCTTTACCATTTTCTATCTAGATGAATAAAACTCTGTTGTCCATTCTATTTGCATACTTATTGTTCATGTTGTTCAGGATCATCTGGGAGTGGAGATCTACTGTCTTAGGCATCCCGTGAATGAGAAGAAGATGGTCTCGCCCTGAATTGCGTAGAATAAAAACAAACAAGACAGCCAAAAACTAGGAAAGGATGATGAAGCATAGTGATCTATATCAGCAAACATGGTTTCACTAGAGGCAGGGACAGGAATGTGATAAGTGAAAGGAAAAGGCAAAGCAAAGGATGGAGAAGAGGGTGGGCAGTAGGGAGGAGAGTGCAATTATCAGAGGCAAGGCAGGAGGAGACTAGCAAAGAAGAGCCTTGAATAAGGCAGGCATCACAGCAAACAGCTGATTGGCACCAGCTAGTCAAAACTGTAAGAAGATATTACCAATGTCCATGAGGCTCATCTCACATTATCTATGTCTGTTGGCACAAATGGCCAATTACATCTGTTAAGGCCATACATTTGGAAAGGCCCAGACTTACTGACAGATAAAAATTTTCGTGGGCACATTTCTAAATATGGAAAGAATTGAAAACATTTCTGTCTGTGTATGTTATTCTCCAAAAAAACCGGGGTAGGATCAGGCAAAATTGCATGGAAATCCCTGGCAAATTCATAAAATTGTTTCAGCAAGGGGGGAAAAATGTGCTTGATTAAGTTCAAATGCTTTACTTTGAAGATCTTCAACAAATATTACCTGAATTTATTTTTAAATTAATTATATTAAACTGTACCTTCATTTTAATGGGCTTTAAAATACTTGCTAAGCCTGAAAAGTCACTATATGGTGTCCCGCATGCAATATGAGCCTAATGCTATTTGCCAGAAAAGGAAGGAATGCAATGAAAAGTTTGTGATAGTGCTAAGCAAAGCAATCAGAATTTATCATTAATGCTACATCTTAACAAATATTTTGTACAATACGTTGCTGTTCTGTTTCTTTCTATTTTAAGGTGATCTAGAAAAATGTACACCTCATTAGTTGATCCAGAAAATTCTACTTGGTCATGACCAGCTCTGCTTACTTACTCTGTCACTGAAAGAAAATTGAAAGAAAATTTGACTTACTTTCAGCTTTTCAAATGCAGGACCTTTCACTTAAACACTATCTAGTTATCTAGTTCAATGTGAAAGATGAAGAAAGAAATACAGAAATGAAGTTCAGATCTTTCTCTGGAAATTAACTTTCCAGAAGATTTTTGCATAGAAAATGAGACGTTCCTATGAAACATCTCAGCAGTCCTCTATTTCCATGGTCTCACATAAGGAAAGGAGTAGCCTTTAAGAAACCATTTCCAGATTTGGTGTAAGTTTAATGGTGAAAGACAATACCCTAATTTGCACCCAGGAGTGAAATTGAAACAGAGCATAGCACAGACTGCATCCTTTAAGAAAGCCTGGTCAGCAGGCCAGCAACAGCATGCCAACCTAGCTGTAAGAAATCCTAGTCCATAGCCAAACTATGCAGGGCTTAAACTGTTCTCTGAACTTGGCAGAGCAAATAAGCAATCTAATGGTCAAAGAATTTACACACTAAAATTAGATGTGCTGCTACAACGAGAACAACCAACATGGTCATTATGGATTAAGGAAATGTGAAATCACAGCCTTCACCTCAAAAGATATCTGCTTGGGTCAGATGCGAGTAATGTTTTGTTGATGCTTCTACTTATTTTAAACGTATTATTAAATAAACTTGGGCCTCATCACAGTAGAAAAGCTTTACTGGGAGGTGGAAAGAGAGGGGAACAATATCTCTGCAAGACCTCAAGAGTCCTACTACTACAAAGAGGTTAGGGATAGGAAGCAGAGGTCACCCATGTTTAAGTGAAGGATGTAGTCATCGTGACATAACCTTGAACAAGCACAAAAGGCACTTAAAATTGCAGTCTAGAGTGTAGCAGGAAGTCTTTAAGGCTGGTACAAGGAGCATGAATGTGATATGTAATTCATTAGGAATCCAATGAAGGGTTTAAAGGGAAGAGAGGCTTGAATGAAAAGTACTTTCTCTTTTTTAGTAAACCAGGAGGGAACAATGAAGAAGACCATAGAGAAAGACACTGAAATAAGCATCCAACACCCCATGACTTCCTGTACCATATCCAGCATGGGCTCCTTGCACTGTCTAATCAGGGAAGATCCACGGCAAACATACCTTTCCAAACATGGGCCTGATGAAGAAGCTGTAGTCCTGCTGTGTTTGCCACTTGGAGACAGCAAACAGAACAACAAAAAAAACCCTGTTTTGACTTGCTGCGAGAATGTTAACAGGTTTTGCTCATATTCTTTTAATGAGAGGAGTCCAGTAAAGTGACAAAAGCAGACTGATGCTGCTGCCCAAGCTCCAAACCCACTTCCTTCATGAATTTTAATAATTGCTACTTGAAGTGCATATATAATTCTCTTACTTATCAGAGGCATGCACATACTTCTGCCTGCCCAGTTGCAAAATACTGAAGTCTTCATATTAGTGTAAAATTCAGGTGAAGGTGAAAAATGTTTGGAGAAAATGAACAAAAAATGTACAGATTCATTCTATGATTCTGTTTATGTTTTGCAGCTTCAGAAGATCAATTTAAATATGTGGAAAAGAATGTTAGTTTATAGATTTCACAGCAGACTAATGTCAAAATGGCAGCTGAGAATGAAGCAAATTATTAAAACCAAAATTATGGGAAACATAAGTGCAATGCACAAAATTATTATGCACTTCTAAATAAATTATCTGCATTGGCAGAAATAAAATTTTTTAAGATAGATCTTGTATCCTATAACATACAGAGTGCCATTAAATTTATAAAAATATATATAAAAAAGCTCTAAACAAACCATGGCAGTGTAGAGTCAAGTAGCTGTACTCATCTTTCAATCACACGCAGTAAGAAAAAGTGTTTAATTATTAAAAAATATGGTTCTCTGAATTACACTCCGAAAAATATTTGGTGGAGTTTCCACAGGTTCATAAGTCATCCACCATAAAGAATGAGAAGTTTTTTTCAGCCAAACAAGCATCTTCGGCTTTTCCATTTGTCAATCTTCAGAAATAGCCCTTGTGAATTGAACTGCCATTGCTGGAGTTTTATGTTTTTCAGAGAATATCTCTTCTACCTATAACTTTATTTTACTTTTTCTTTTATCACCTTACGTCTGTCCACTGACAGAGCAACAATCCAACAGCTGACCTAAGCAAGTTAACTAAAAATGCTTTAATCTGCATCTCATTCAATTGTTCTAACTCATCTTGTAATTAATAGTGAGGAGCAGGCAGTTCCAGCACCTGATTCCCCTCATCCATACCTAGAATTCTGAAAGAGGCTAGACGCATTGTGTTGGAAAGGTAAGGCAACAGGAGGCAAGGCTAGGCAAGGTGAGGCGAAGCAAAGTCTCCTTTCTTGCCACTAACTGAAAGGGGAAGGACAGGTAAAACAGTCAAGAGACTATAATAGTTAAGATGCTAGATACTTACATTTTAGATACAAGACAGAGGCACAGTGTTCTTGAAAAAAGCCATTTTCTTCCATATTCAAAAGCAGAAATATTTTGTCCCTGACACTGTATTGCTATTTTTTTTTTTTTGTTATAACTCTACAACATTAAGAATTCGACTTCTTCATTTTTTTCCAGGAGAACAAATTTTAGTATTACAAAATAGAGATTAAAAATGTCCAAAGGGAAAAAAATCTGGAATAAACAGAAGTTCTAATGCTATAACTGGGCTCAGTAGAGGAATCATATCACCTGAAGAGCACCTAAAGACAATCAAAACCACATCTGCAGCTTTTTATTCACATGTCTGCTAGGCTGAGAGAAAACGCAATTAGTGCAGAATCTGAGCCCCATGACAAACTAAATGAATTTTTTACATTGTCTTTTGTAAAAATTGGATTAGATTCTTTGTGCTTATAACAAAACATCCAGTTTATAGAATATCATAGCAGAAAAAAACCCACAATGTTTGAACATATGTACATATGAACATATGTACATTTGGTAAAATGGAAAAGTCCTTCCCCTTCCATTTCAGCTTCAAGGGCTTTGTTCCAAATAATGTTATCTACAAGCAATTATGATTCTCCATGCAACCACTATGTTGCAAGCATTCACCACAAAATAAAAACTCAGAGGACAGAAGAAAGGGAAAAGAAGAAAATCCAAGTGAATGATGAGCCTGTTCATTTATCAGGAACCAGAGGAAACATTTCTTTGAGCATGTGCACATTGGACTTTGTGCACGCAGAACCAACTATCTTAATATAGTTACTGTATACAGGGTCATGACACTATTACATACGAAGTGATACGGTACCACACCCAGGTGATATCCCTGGCATATCTGCTGTTTACCAGAGCTTTGAGCAGGGCTGGACACTGATCTGAAGGACACAATGGAGACCTGCAGGACATCTCCTGTGTCCTTATTAATGCCACATTTGCTACCCCAGGCAGTGTTACTTGGAAAGGAGCTATCAATTCTGCTGTCCCTCCACCTTCCTTGTAAATCTCCATGTTTTGTCAGTCTAGGCAGGATAGAAAATGAAATTCCAGGCTTCTTTCCTCAAACCTGATTTTTGTTACAAACGGCATTTTTGCAAAACTCAGTTTGCAGTCAAATAGGTTGTGCAGTATTGTGGCAATGTGTATTTTTCCAGGTTACCTCAACAAAGGAAAATATGGGATGCAGTTCTTTAAAGCTTGGAAATGTTGGGGTTGAATGTACAAAATCTCTAAATCTAGAAGTGCATCCCTGTGGTGCGCTGAAGGACAGCCCAATAATCTGCAAGCAGCGTTGTTTCAGTGTGGTGATGGGGATGAGAAGTTTTCAAAACATTAATGAATGCAGTAATATTCAAAAAAAAGTTCTTCTTCTGTGTGGGAATTTTAAGATTTTGGAAGGGATTGTCTACTCTGTAATGTCAGGTCTTTCCAAAGGACATCTGCTTCCGCTTATTTAAATGCAACCTTTGTTTCCAACCTGAGTATTATAGAAGAGGTATGGAAAGCAAGGATGTTCTGATTATGTTTCTTAACTGAATCCCTTTCACAATATAGTTCAGAATTTCCTTTTAATTCAGACTGAATCAAGATTAATTTGTATAGCATTTTATATGGTTTTGTGGTATTTGTATGGATCATTTATTCTTATTTCCAATCTGATAAGACAAGTAGTTTTATGAAATCTTGTCCTCAGGTCAGCCAACTGAAGTCATGTACTTTTCATGGTTTGAATAATACATGCCACTAAAAACACAAGGACAAGTTCTTAGTGTCTGAATGATTTATATTGCTGCACACCACTGTCTTGGCACATTGAGTTCTGTAGTACACAAAATGAAGGTTCTGTCTTTCACATACTGACCATTGCTTTAAAACTCTGCAAGATAATAAAGGAAGTGTGAGAAATCATAAGACTACCTTCTTGTCACATGAAACAATTATTTTATTTTTTTTTCTCATATGTTTCCCTGAATGGTCTATCCCTGGAGCAATATTGATGGAGAAGTAAGAATTTTTTGAGAGAGTTCTAGAAGTTTTCAGCTTTTCTGCATATTTTTCCTCTTCAGAAGACAGAAATCTGCTGTCCTAAATCATGTCAGGTTTGCAGAATGTTTGAAAGGCTATTTGTATTAAATGCACTGTCTTCTATCATGTACTTCTCCTTCCAGTGCTCTAAGAGGAGACATCGAATGCTTTAGAGATTTTTTCTGAATTTCTGATAATCATACTCATTGTGATTTTTCCATAATAAACGAAACTAGTGCTCATTTTGATCCTACGACTGGATATTTCAGACATTGGCAGAGTTGCATGTGCTCATCTCAAAACACCTCCTTAATCAGAAATCACTGAAGTGGTTTTAGGAGTATCCTTGTGTGATGAGTAAATACTCTATCTGAAAGCCCATCTTCATGCTGAAGCCCAGATCAGTGATGAGCAATGATGTGCCCACCTTCATGAAACTGAGGATTAGGATCTAGCTGCTTTTCCTGGCAAGTGTTTCCAGCCATCAGCCAGAGGAGTGGATGTAAATGGAGAATAAGTTTCTTTTCTACTTTTAGAAATAAACATTTGAGCTGAAGAGAGAAGCTCACTGAAAGTTTCTAAGATGTTCCTCTGCATACCTTAAGGATTTATCTCACTGTTATAAGACAACCTAATGCATTTCATTATGTTCTCAGCAAAGCATGACATTGGTTCTGGTCTTATGCTCTTTGAGAGCCCATGGCTTCATTTTTTCAGCCCAGTGATCTGTCTGTATTTCTACCTGAGGCTTCTGATGTGCTACTGATAAGCTACAATTACAGATGAACAGGTAAAACAAGAATTCAAGGGCATTGCTGAAATGCTGGGCTCAGCATCCCTTACTCCGCCCCTTCTATTGCCACCTTTGTTTTTCCACATTAACAATACAACAACAGCTGAGAAAAAAAAAATTCATAGACCCATGTCATTCTCTGTCTGCTTATCTGGAACTCAAAAACAAATCTGACTGCTTTTCAATTGTACGAGAAAAAAAATCCTATCCATCCTCACATTCAATTTCTTGTTACCACCTTTGTTTCCTCATACTGCACCTGCACCCATGCAACATGCACTAAATCAGATCCCACAAGTGTTGTGGACTAGAGCAAAGTTGCAGAATAAAAAAGGATACCCATCTCTCTCTCCTTACTCCATCCTCCCAATCTAATTGTGTATGGATATATAGAGACATAATAGAGCTAGTAGAAGGCAATCAAAAGGCAGAGGGGGATAGACAAAGAAGAATGATTCTTCAAGCTATCTGCCTATATATCTACCTACATCAGGATCCAGGGAGAGAGGAGGCACACCCCCCACACTGTGGGGTCTCTTTTCCTGGTCACCAGACCACTGCAATTCTTTTTCTTACAAAGCTAAAATGATGTTTTGTTTCTTGATGTAGCCGTGTGTATATGCCCACGTGTTGAAGTGTGTAGGAGACTCAGTATTTCAATAAGAAGGTAAATATTTGTGATCCTTACCTGGTGAGAATTTCGTTCCAGTAACTTAACAGGGTTGTTTGTAATATTGTCATTGCTGGAATGTGAGGGCCACTACCAACTGCTTTGAAAGTAGGTGCTTTCCCCAAGCATTCTGGGGTCATTGTGATACTGAATGGTACAGTGATGCAGATCTGTAACACATGAGGGCTCTTGCCCTTTCCTGCCACCAGCCCCTCCCTGCTTCGCACACACATTCCCTGTCATATGATGCAGCAGTCTTGTGACTGCAAAGCCTTTCTTCTCCCCCACGTCCACACTCAGGTTTCACCTCAGGTTTCAGTGACCTCCACCTCCACCAGGTCATGAAGGCTGAAAAAAAAAGCAAGTTAACCTACAGTGATAGTCCTAAACCTGCTCGCTTGTATCATAATATAAAATGGGAACCCTACAGAGCTTGATTCATTTTGTCTTACAAATCCCCAAGGAATAAGCAGATCATCTGATTATACTTCATTGTCTCCTTTGGTGACTTTACATACAAGCCCAGAGTTTAGCTGATTTCTGAAAACTTCAGCCACAGTCGATGAGCACAGTTCCTTCTAGGGGAAGATACCAGCATCGTTGTCAAAGCCTGTCTGATGAGGCCTACTGCTCAACAGCTGAAAGCAAAGTACACCTGCATGCAAACAGCAGGACTAAAAATCTCAGAGGATGCTGGCTGATTGCTTTCAGCTAAGTGATCCCAAGCAAGTGTCCTGGCAGGACTTATTCTTGCCCTTCTAAGTCAGCAAAGGAAACCAGAAAGAGCATGCAGTACTGAGAGCTACAGGCAGGAATTAGCAAGAGATCAAGTGTGCCCAAAGATATTTCATTCGGTGACATGAAATTCGTGCAACATTCTTGTTGGTACTCTACTGGATAGGCTGACACACCATGGGAACAGGCAGGCCTGTTCAAACTTTGTTGTTGATACACACATATGTGTATATACATCTATCTAAACTTTGTATTTACTGGAAACAGTGCTCAATAAATTACTTTTAAGAACTGCTTTTCAATGAGCATTATTGTTATCTTTGGTACGCTGCTTACCCATTAATGCTTTTGCCATGTGTTTCCCAAGTTCTTCAGTATCTGGACAAATGATGTCTAATTAACAATTAAATTGCTTTATTACCTTGCAGCTGCTAGGACAAGCTGCTCACACATCCTCTGAACTGAAGAAGAAGGAGGCAGACAAATCACCAGGACTCCAGACAGTAAGGCTGTCTGTGGAAGGAGGCACTACTTTAACGGGGAGGGGTAGAGAGCACTAGTAAGCCAATGCTCAGTGAAGCCATTGCTCTATGCAATCCTCTACTTTCTTTCTCAAATCCAGAATCAGAATGGGAAGACATCCTCTACCTCGAGACATGAGAAATCAGACAAATAGTGACTCTGTTTCCTTGTTGCCAGGTGATCTAGGGAAAAGTGAAGCGTGAGAAACTGATCATTGTAAGAAACAGGAAACACCAGTTATTCATTTAAAAAAAATCAAACAATGATTACTGAAGAAAAATATGTGTATTTGTTCCACAGGTCTGTTTTCAAGTGTAGTTTCACTAACGGACTTGGTTACAGCACAAGCCTCTCTTTGTATGCTTTAAGAGCATTTAGGTCATTGCCTCATCTGAAGTGCAAGAGCTTCTTTAAGCAGTTTCCAAAACAATCTTGTTGTCTGATCACCATGTCAGCTACATTTACAAAACTCAAGTGGCTGTAGAAACTACCCGCAGGTACTGTTGGATTCTGCATGATTAATCCATGTCACTGAGATGACCCAGATCAGCTTGTGATCTATACAGAATCTCACCTTGTAAAGAAAATAAAGAAAACCTGACAGTGTTTTTGGCAAGAGAAATAACCCTCAGATGTTTTTTCTACAGCTCCCACTACTAGACAGCGAATTTTCTGTATAGTCCTCGGTTTATTTTCCCAGCTCTGTAGGTTGCCCACTGTGTAACATCACAGACTTTCACCAAACTTTACATCACCTCTCTCCCAACCCCAGGAGGAGTCCACAGCCCAATTCTGATGAATTCATCACCTTTCCGCACAGCCCTACAGTCCATTTT
Organism: Serilophus lunatus; assembly: GCA_013399895.1. Classification (NCBI taxonomy): domain Eukaryota; kingdom Metazoa; phylum Chordata; class Aves; order Passeriformes; family Eurylaimidae; genus Serilophus; species Serilophus lunatus. The sequence goes on along the minus strand of VXBA01001110.1, from coordinate 142,548 downwards.
GTCCCCGTCTCATGAATAACCCTACAGCTCAACTCTCTCACCCCTGGAATACCTCTCAACGTATTTTCCCTTCAATGTAAGTCTTCAATGCACGAGTCTCTACAGTGCCCTGCACTCAATCTCCCCAAGTCCCACCTCCTCCACAGCCTACTTGCCAGTCATGTCATTCCTAGAGCAACAACTAGGTGCCAAGTTCTTGGGATCTGTGTATTGCTGGTAATTTTTGAAGTTCAGGATTTCTAAGTATTTGCTTGGTGTGTTGCCAATTGAACAAGCTTCCAGTGAGTGCTTTGTGACAACATTGAAGGACATGCCTGAGTTAGGGGAAGAAGTGATGGGATTAAAAGCAACAGAGCTATTCACACATTCATAAATAAACATTTGCAACAATGCTTTAGCAGACGGGATGATTTCATGCAAAAATCAGCCTTACAGATTCAGCTGCTGATGTCTGAATTTTTCTCCTGCTGTTTTTAATAAAAAATGTCCTCATTTAGAAACAGGTCTTCCCCATGCACACCACAGGGGAGAGTAATTATATGTGATAGAAGTCATGACTTCTAAGAGGAGATGTAAGATATCTGAATTCCCTTCCTTCCTTATAGACTTATGCTTAGCTCATTGCTGGTTTAATTAACTTTTAAATTTTAATTATCTTGCAGACTATAGTTCTGATTAAATGATCTTATGAACAAAACCTAGCTTTTAGGTCAGCATAACAAAACTATTTTTAATGTAAGGGGAAGAAATTGCTCAATTTAACTGCACATTTCCAAATCCCTCTAGTCTGGTTTCATTAAATGTCAGAGCAGCTCACAGTGAAAGAAGTCACATGCCCAGGGTGAAGGGAGATTCATGAGTCTCTTGAGACTTCCTGCAGTACCTATATCATCATACTCAGTCCCTATATAGTCATATTGACAACTGACAGGTCTCACATGCTGAACATAAGACTAGGGAAGTAGTTGCTAGTTATTTTGCCTTTTTTCCTCTTTTTTAACCTTTCCTTTTTTTTAACCTCCCCCTCTCCCAAATGTCTTTTATCACAAACTACTGCAGAGCAGCACTGTGCTACTGCCAGTGGGTTGGAGAGGTTGACCAGCTGCTTATCGTATGGGGAGCTGGGATGTGTAGGAGATGCCTTAGCCTGTAGGACTTTGGTATCTGAGAGACTATGTGCCTCTAGCTCTTGTGGAAGGTGGTGACTGCCAGACACCACCTATACTTGATATGACATGGCTTCATCATCCCTGGAGTAGATTGCTTTCCCTTTGGAGATGCTCCAGGATGAAGTAGTCTTGGGCCTCTCAGGGCAGTGATACTGCCTTGATTCTGCTTTCATACCAGTGTCTTCCCACTGGCAAGAGGAGCATAAAGCCAACAGAAGCAAGCTGCAGTCAAAGCTGTTGTCTTCTCCTGTGTCATAATCCTGTCTGTATTCATTACTATGCAGGACAAACTAAATTGAAATTAAAAGTGTCTTGGAATTTAACAACCTAGCTTATACTTCCAGGGAGATTCAGTGGTAATATAATTATAAGCATTTTGACACATCTGCCTTAAAACCCTGTAGAAAAAGCTGAAGCATAAATTGGGGGGAAAACCAAACAAAACGAAACAAAAAACTCCAAAATTTTAAAAAGAAGAGGAAGTATTTTTAAAAGTTTTTTCTTAAATGAGTTTCTAGAACCATCTGAGAGAGAACACCCTAGATTCAGTTGAGATGTGAGTTGCAGTGGTGCCCTGTTGAGGCGGCAGAGGCAAAAGGCTGTATTTTGTGCAAGTATACTCTTGCACATATAATAAGCGGGTGCAAACAGGTTTAAAGTAGAAAACTAGTGCGGCTTGCTTCAAATTTGGTATGCAAGGGATGTGCAAACCAGGACAACTTGTGCAGTCAGGGACAGAGAGGTCAAGGAAAAAGAATTTGGCAGGACAGAAAAACAGCTTTGCCCTGCCCAGGATTCTTGATGGCAGCTTCACATATTAATCATACACAAAGGTATGGATGGTGTAGTGTAAGGCCTGGCCAAGGGCTATGACCTTCATGCCTCCCCAGAGCGGCTATGCCTGCTTAGGTGACCTGTGCACAGGACAGTGTTTCCTGACATGATGCCAACAAATAGGCAATATTTTACAAGCCATCTGTTTCCAGAATTGTTGTCCTTCGTCAAGTCTTGATGAGTTCTCTGAGAGCTGGGAGTGCTCCATACTAATGCAAGTCAGTGCACTTTTGGTGGGCGTTTTAAGGTCCCAAAAATCATTTCACTGCAAAGATTCAGTGAACCTAATAGAGATGAAAATTAAATGCTGGATCCCTCTTGAAGCTTTGTACTCTGGTCCTTCATGCCTCTGCATCCAAGATAGTCCTTCAGATTCACCTTGTCTCAAGAGTATCCCATCCTTCATGTGTGTCAATAGTATCAACTCATCTTAGTGTCACCTGCAAATTTGTTGAGGGTGCACTTGATCCTTTCATCTATGTTATTAATGAAAATATTAAATAACACTGGTTCCAGTATAGATCCCTGAGGGACTTGTCACTGATGTCCACTGGGACTCCAAGCCATTGACCACTACCCTCTGGATGCCACTGTCCAAAAACTTTCATCTTCACCTAACAATCCACTCATCCAATTTAGAAAGAAGGATGGTAGGAATGACCACGTCAAAAGGCTTTAGAGAAGTCCAGATAAATGACATCCATAGCTCTTCCCTTGTCCACTGACACAGTCACTCCATCATAGAAGGCCATGAGATTTGTCGGGCAGGACTTGCCACGTTGGCTGTCAAATCACCCCTCTGCCCTACATGTGCCTTAGCAGAGCTTCTAGGAGGATTTGTTCCATGATCTTCCTAGACAGAGCTGATGCTGACAGGTGGGTAAGTCATAGGGTCTTCCTTACTGCACTTTTTAAAAGATGGGTACAATGTTTCCCCATGGGTACAATGTTACTGTGAGCGTACTTTTCCCATACTTGCTCTGCTGTCAGATCTAAGCAGTAAATCCCATATGCCAGCATATATATGACTACTGTGAGTGCAGAGATTATCTGTGCTATATGTGTGCACTTGCAGTGATATGACCATCTGTATGAAAAAATACAGATTTTCTTGACTAATATACAGATACGTATGTTATAATCACATAGCTCAGGAAGTGTGAAGGGATCCAGAGGAGGTAATATGAGAAAACTGTAATTGGTTTAAACTCCTTTTCTCTGCCTTAACAGTGTATAAAGCCATTAGTGTAAATATAAGCAAGGCCAGAAGAAGTTTCCTCAGTAGAAATCTAATGGAACACTGCAGTCAGACACAGAACTACTCCTGAGCGATTGCTTCATGCCTTAGTTGCCATGTGGCGCTGAGCTAATGCAAGTTATGCAATTACCCACCAAATGGTTGTTACTGATAGTTTGTACAGGGATAGCTTTCATGAGTAATAACTGAAAGTAGAATCAGATCTCACAAGAGCTGTATAACTGTGCACTGTTTAAAATTAACTTCTATTACATGGTAGGATGGGTTATATTTACATCACAGAAGCAGATACCAAATATAATTTTTGAGACAATAAAATTACTATATTTTGATTGTGTTGCTTTGCAAACAAGATTTTTTTTCTTCTGTGTTAAAAGATTTTGAAATGCATAAGGGCACAGAAAAAAAAAATGCATTAAAAGAACAAAAAGAACAAATGTGCCTTTTTTAATGACTGCACTTTGACCATCATGAATGAATAAGCTCAGTAACAAGATTCTCAAGCTGTAATGTAGGACACAAAAGTTAATTTTCACTTTGCAACCTCTTAAATATGTCTGTAATTTTCAGACAGCCAGGATACAGCTATCTCTTCATATGACAGCACATTGCGTGATCCTCTCCCATGTTTTTCCACATGTTGATCAAATAGTGTTTGCTGTTCTGGAGCTGTATTTCATCCACATGTTCTCTCCATCCTTACCCACTCTTTCCAAGAACAATAACAGAGACATCCACATGGCTATATTAGCAGTGAGAAAGTGATGACTGGTTACATGAGTCTGGACCTGCTCAGGCTCACAGCTGGCCAAACAAACCTCTCTGCATGCTATAGCCTGCTCTTTTATTGATGAATCACAAGCAGCAATTGAAGAATTCAAAAACAACAAACTAGTTTCTACTAGCCTGCGTTTCAACCTGAGATTTTAAGGGGAATACATTGGAATGGATAAAGTAGCTTGAGCCCTCCTTCTCCTTTCATTAACTCTGGCTGGTATCAGGTGTTTTGTTCGTGGCTTCAGGGCTGACAAGCTTTTCCATTTCTGTCAGAACAGCACCCTGCATATATTTTCCCCTTCAGTAGTCACAGAACTTGTCGGCTGATTTGAATCAAATTTGACAATCCTTGAATATATTGTTCCTGCAAAGCTCCTGCAAGGGTCACAAGAAGAAACAGCTATTGGAGGGATCTATAAGGGAGGCCTAGACCCTTCAGAAACTGTGGGCATTACTTTTAGAAAGGAAGAGAAAGTCAGATAAAAGCAATGAGTACAAAACATCAAGTCAGTTTTCTTACAGAGCTGTATCTCTTGGTTGATTTAACAGACCTATATTGAGATATTCTGTCCCCTCTCATTGCATGTTTTACCTTTCAGCTCCCCTTCAGAATAATGTTCTAGCAGTAAAAACCTTAGAAGGTTTTATTTTTGTCTTGAATTTGGTTCAAATCAATGAGTAAGTTCAAAAGACAAGGGAGAATGTAACTACATACACAGACATTTCACTTAGATGTATCTTGTTAAAGAAAAAAAAAAGACTAAAATGTGACTGAAAGAAGCATGCCAATAATTCTTGTTTGACAACCAAGACTTTTTTTTGTCTTCTGCTCACAGAATATTTTCATTTGTGACAAAAGATTTTGTAAAAGCTCAGGTACTTCTCATGGGCAGTTTACAGAAGCAGCCATATACCAAAAATCGCTACAGATTTCTTCTTCTGGCATAGTCTTTCTATGTTTCTTTCTTATCCAGCTGTAGATTTCTGAAAACTTTAAACTTCAAGTTCACAGAAGAACTATCATGCACCATCATCATCATGGCTAGGCTTTGTGAACGAAGATACGGGAAGGTCTCTACCCACGCTTACTGCAAGCACGCTGATGGCTAAAAAGGCCAATGTGGGATAGGCAAGTCTGGTTGCAAAAGGCACAGTAGAAAGTCAGAAGATGCCCATTGGCCCTGGTTAGCCAGCCAAATGGAAGGTGGAGATGAGCTTTGGTTAGGCCACATTTTCTAAACCCCCCCCCTCCATGCGGAGCAAGCAGTGCTCTCCTTGAAAAAGGCTGCTTGGTCACTCAGGATGCTGCCGAACAAGGCTGTCATCTCCAGGGTCAGTCTTGAGTGACCAGTGTCCCGAACCACGTGCATGCAGAGTTGGGTCTGTGGCTTTCAGTGCACCTTATCACCTGCCGTTTTGCCCCTTATCTGTGGCTACAGGACTTTACAAATGTGAGTGTACCCTTCTAGCCTGCGCAATGGACTTTTTAGGGGAGGCTCAGTGTGCGTGGAACTGGCCCCACCCTTTACTCCTAAGATTCATGTGCCAGGGCCTAGCAAGCTTGGATGGTGACAGTGAAAGCCTCAGGATGTAGGTTTAGTTAGAGTATCCTTCTCTGAGATGGATGGCTTACAGGGCCAAGTGAGCTCCATCTGCCCAGTTTTGGGGGTAGGGTTGTCCTTCTCCTAGGATGGTTGCTGGGAGGCTAGCAAGCCCATCCTACCCGTGGTCACATTAAGTACGACCCTTCAGTTGAGACCTGTCTGGCATGGGAGACCCTACTGGAGGCATAAGGCAACACCAGTATAGCTCGCAAACTCATAAGGGCACACAAGCTTCTCTCCCACGACAAGGTAGGGTCCATGGAAAGTATCATGCACAAGCCCTTAGTTATTTGCTAATCCTGGGATAGGCTCCTTGTACAGTGCAGAGGGGGAGCACTGCAAGCCACAGAGTGGATAAAAGTAGGAGGGAAGCCAGAGTGGTGGGGCACTGTGACAACCAGGCTAAAACTCCTGATTTCCAAATGTCTTTACAGACAGGTATCTGAATACTTTCACTTAGTGTTCCCAAGCTTTAATTTACATTAGAAAGGATGTGTCTGTGCTCTTCCTTTGCACACACTGAGTGGACCACACTTTTATTCAATATCATGATCGATGTTGCCATTTATCTGCTTTTAAAATGTGCTTTTAACTAGTGCTCAAAAGAGTGCCAGAAGCAAAGATTTCTTCCTCTGAAGTTTAAATACCCCTAGGCAGAGACAGGACAATTAAATCTTTGTCAACTGACTGTATTCGTTGGGCATTTTAACCCTTTACCAGGTACATAAAGATGTTCTTATCCAGATATGTTTGAAAAGCGGCTGTAATTGCATTTTGAGTTCACTGTGCTCAGTCTGGGATACTCTCAGAAGAGCAGCTAAATTAAGTTATTAAGGTGAGATGAGCAGAAAGAGTTTAATTTTCTTGATGCTAATGGGGAACACAAGTGAGACAGGCTTCAAGTTGCTCATCAGTGCCAGCCTGGTTGACTTGCATGAGGAGTTAGGGCATTGTCAGGATGGGCCAATGGCTGAGAAGGACCTTGTGTGACTTTTTAATATTCTCTTATTGGTCTGAGTGAATTGTTTGAATTCCTATATGTCCCAAAGACTACAGTTATACTAAATATTGTTTATACAAAGTGTTTCAGCTCTTTGGAGAAAAAGCTCTATACCAGGTGCAAAGAATTAAAAACCAAGTATCTACATCTTAAAGGACCCTGGGACAATTACGAATTCCAGACTGCAAGCTGCAATCCTTGCTGAAGATAAAGGAAAAAAAAAACTCTCAAGATCCTGCTTGACTATTTTTTGGAGTAAAACACTTTTCCTAGCCTAAATCTGGCCATTGCTGGGACCCGGGGCACCAGAGGAAGATACACAAAGCAAAAAGCTGCCTTTTGCCAGTGGTCTAACTCTGTCATTGTCCCATTTCCAACTGATAACCAAGGCCTGACACTTCAGAAGGTGATAGATGGGTAGGGAAGGAATCAAAATTTGTCTTGTAAGCAGAGAGAAGGAATTCTTCCATAGCCTGAAGGCAATCATGTGAGGTACTCACTACTGATTGCAGGTTGTGATTTGAAGTTTCTCCCACTGAAGGACATTTATCAGTGATTGGATGTTGTCACGCCTTTGTAAGTAAAGTTTAAATATTCTCTATTCAGACACCCATCCTTTGTTCTCACACTTGTACAAAACACCCAAATCACCTCAGGCTTTCTTCTGTTTTTCATTTCAGTAAACCGAATAAATTGTGGTCCTTATGGCTCCCTTCCTATGTCTGCTTGGCAGCCCACAAGCTAGCTTTTTGGCTCCTCTTTAAAACCTCTGTAGTATTCCCTCAGCCTCCCTTAACAGCAGGGACCAGAAATGCAGAGTAGCATCCAGCAGAGAATAACTAAAGCCATCTGATCACATCTCTGCTTCTGCTTTCTAAATAACTATTAAACACTTCTGACAGAGAGCTTAATGGTCTTATTAAAGGTAGCACCAATAGTGTTCTGGAAGGTAAACCTCCACTGCACTCTCAGTTACCCGGGATTCACAGAGTGCTGGGGTTCAAACGTTGGGTTCAGCATAGGCTTTTTGGACAACCTTAGGAAATGAATTTCACCTTTCTGTGTTGCTGTCATTCTTACCCCATCCTCGCTTCTGTATCACATGTACAATACTTGCACTGCTCTGTTTCCACCTGATGTATCTGCACCGATGAGAGCTCTACCCAACCTCTGAGTCAGATGAGTGAAAGCCTTCTCCAGGCTGGAAGCTGTTTAAGGGCTGTGGCCATGCTTTTTTCCCTGCTCCCCATAGAGATAAAGGGCAAGTCAAGGAGTTGAGTTTGTTGCTGTGGGTCTCCTCAAGTGTAAAAATCACTAGTGCTTCCCAGCACACTGTGGGATAGAGTCCTGGCACTGAAGTAACCTCAGATTTCACATTTCTCCTGTCCAGCATCTAATTCTCCCCTACCTGGGCTCAACCTGCTCTCCTCCCTCAGCCCTCTCCAGCCCTTCTGGATGGCTGCATGAAGGTCACGTAGTAGGGGAAGGAGATCTCAGAACCAAATGGGCTGTGGCAGAGGCAGCCCGTCCCCTGCCACTAACTCCACTCCAGGGTAGAGAGCATTTAATTTCCTCTGGAACCGGGAGTATGTTGTCCCCATGTTGCCGCAGGGGAATGCTATCATGACACAGCAGCAAGGTGCTTTTTCTCTACGTGGAGATATCTCCAGTGGTGCAGCTGTAAAGTCACAGCTGCTGTGAAATACCGAGCTTCTAATATGCTGTCCCTTGGCCTGCAGTTGGAAGCTTTAACCTTACAGTGAGTTTAGGATGAAGTACTATAAAAAGTCAGCCTTTACAATTACTATTAAAACATGATCCACTGACGGTGTTGTGGATTTTTTACAGTGGGGAAATAAAATTATCTGTTGATAGAAAGTGCTAAATCATCCTTGTTCCTAAAGTCTTTGTTCTTACAAATAATAAATAATAACTTAGTTAAATACAGGCCTCCCTTTTCCCCCATCATCCCTGATGGTGGAAGAGTGTCAAATTTGTATCTGTAATTTTACTAATGTTAAAATGATAGCTAAGATTTCTGACATACCTGACTTAAAATGGCCATATTCTTTCAAAGTATGGGCATATCCAAACACTTTTACTGCACAGAAGTGGGAATCATGTAATGCTTCCTATGGCTTGCTGTGACTTCCCTACACACTTGTGTAGGCTTCTGAGCCTTCGGCAGCACTACAGCAGGATTGCATCCCTATAGCAGAAGGGATGACAATTAAAATGGTAAACTGGTGAAGGAACGTATGAAGTAGCAAAATTCTAGGGAGAAGATTTTGGTATTGATCCTGAAACATGGCCTAAACTCATTTATTCCTTGGTTTATCAATTTCACTATTTATTTGTAAGGTTTAAGCCTGGGATTTTCTTGTTTAATTCCTCTAAGCAGTTAGCCATCAAGAAGTGTCTGTGATGATTGTTGTTGTTGTAAATTTATGTCTAGACATAATTTAGATTAATTGTCTCAAAATTCTCCTTCAGTTTGAATATACTACAATGCAAGTGCATAATGTGCAGTTGAAATGAGAACTCCAAATAAACTGTGCTCTGACCTACCTTGTGTGGTTTAATACACTGCAAATATTCTAGTAGGAAAAGAAATAGGGAGCATGTTTCTTCCTCAGTTAGAAGAGGAAGTGTTCACTGAGTTATGTGGAGTTTAATGAACTAAGAATATATATATTCAGGTACTTATCCTACAGTATTGCATGGCTTCCTCTTTAACAACTACTGACCCCTTTAATTCTTCTCTTTGAAGGGGCTATTGGGAAAAAGCAGTGAACATTTGGTACTCGTCTCCAATAGGTGCTGGAGACAAGTTATCTTGTTGTGAAAGTGTGACAGTCTGAGATAGTTTGGCTTATTATTCCAGTCTTTAGTAGTTTTTCACCACTTAAGACTCATTCATGGGTGCTTGGCTTGAAAAAAGCACACAGGGAGTGACTGTTTCAGAAGCCATCATATCACATTATGTTTAAATGTAACTGAATATGACACAGAAAAGCCTCTGTGTGGGGTCTAACACTCATTACAGAACTGGCCTGAATATGTGTCTCTGAATTTGTTACTCCTGTTATTATTTAACAAAACTAAGATCATACAAGGGCAGCAAGTTATAGTCCATCAAATAGAACCAAAGCCCAGCTAGGACCTCTGTGCGAGAAATTTATAAAGTATTTTAGGTTGAATTTTTGATGTTTCTGCTAAGCTTATTGTAACAAAACACGAGAAGGTATTTTAGCCTACTAGTATGGACAGTTCCCATCTGAAGACAACTTTACTGCTGTAGAGCTAGTTGATTGTATTCAACACTTACCACATGTGCAAGACATATTTATGACTGAGCAGAAGAAGCAATGCACTAAGAGCCAATGGGAGTTTCTAGAACTTGCTGTCCCAAGCAATGGGTTTCATGGCAAACCATGTCCACAAACAAGGCTCATGGTCCAAGAGGTCTTCTTGTACCTCTTGAAAGCTGTGAAAGAAGAAAACAGATGGTAATAAAAGCATAGTCACCTTCATCTGTGGTGAAAAGTAAGACCTTCTTATGGAAAGGACTCTCCAAAAAAACACTCATGGAAATGGAGGGCAGTGAAAGGGCTGACTGCTCTTTACTCCTACTGTACTTGAGGGAATAAGCTCCATAACACTTTCTCTGTAAGTGGCTGGGATTGCAGAGGGAAATGTCTGTTCATATAGTCATTTTAACCCATAGCTAAAATAATTCTGCCTGAATGTTAGATAGTTTATAGAATCATTTAGGTCTATCAGGCTAATTGACTGACATCTGTGTGCAGACATGTATATATGTATATGTGTATATATACCTACACTGACTTTGGTCTGTAGTATGATTTGATTTTCTGAGCTTTCATGGGAGATCTCTCTGGGCTTTCACAGGAAATCTTCAGTTCCCTCTGCTTCCACCTCAGTTAGGGGAATATGTGGCTCGTTGGCATCTCCCACAACTGTGTCTATCTCAATTTACAACTTAGGAACTGGTAATTTGAAAGTGTGATACCAACAGTGATGAAGTGAAATTCCTGTTCTCCTCTTGTTCATAGTATATGTCATGTCCTAGAGTAAAAATAAGTTTTAATAACAGCTACCTACCTGGGATTTGAGCAAATTTACAATATCAGAGCAGACGAATTTGAGGCACAAAAAAAGTTACATGACAAGCTCCAGGCCGCACAGGATCTCTGTGCTAGATGTAGACAAAGAATCTTAGACTTAGCAATCTGGTCTTACACTTTGACCAAAGTCCTTCAATGTGCTTCTATCATCCTCCTTGAAAGCATATGGTTCAAAAGGTGTGAAGGTTAAAGAAAGAACAAGTGTAACCTGCACCAGGAGGGCTTCTAACAAATTATCTCTCTTGGAAAGAGCAAAGAATTCTGTTCCAAATTCATTCTGATGGCATCAAATCACTACCGGCTTTGCAGGTAGAATCTAAATAAGCAGTGCATGCCAACCCTGCAGTACTGCAAACAGACTTCTCACATGCCTGACTACATAAAACCCAGCAGGCAAAACAGCTACTTTACCCAGAACATTTTGTAAACCATTAATTTAACTTATCCTTGCATGAGAGATTAGTCTTACAAATGCTCTTCCCCTCAACTTCCAACAATGAACAAATCACCCTATTAACTCTCTGCTTTTGGGTACTTGAGAAACATAGACCCCCTTTAACATTTTAGCTGAACAAAAATATTGCCCTGTTTTTGTTCAGTTGTCTTCAACTTTTCCCTCCAAGTATTTCAGTAATTGAACAGTACGGTAACAAGAGTGCGTGAGAAATTCTACTGGAAATCAAGGAGCTATATTATTATCTTCTATATTATATGCAAGGTGCAGGCATGGTCTAATCAGATTACCACAGAGACATATGATTATAAATTTTTTACTCTGTTTTTTTTGAGACACAGAGCACTATCATAGTCTAAATCATTCAGAATACTCCTGAGCAGTCTAAATCCTGTAGGTCGCTTCTGAGAAATTATTTCAGGTAATGAAATAATGACATGAAATGTCATAAAAGCCTTCTTTGACTCAAAATGACAAATAGGGAACTTATTGGAGATACTTTCTAACAAGAGGGAGTGCAGGGAGTGATCTGTAATCAACAAATGCATTTTGTAAGTGTGAAACCCTCACTAAACAAATTCAAGTGTCTAGAGAAAAAAAAATTGCATTAAAAGAGTTTTGACATTTTTTTAGTCATCTATTCTTTTTAAGTTCTCAAACGCTTGGCAAGCAGTATCAGAAATAAAATTTTCACACAACTTCTTTTCTAGAAGTTTTCTTCACCAAGCCAATTCTACAATCAAATGAAATATGTCATATAAATTATGGTCCTTCTTACAGCTATGCAATTACTGAAGATCAAGCTCAAAAGAAATTTACAAGAACAACAGTCCTTGACCAATTTTCCACAGTTGTCTCTACCACTCTCTCCTCTCATAAGATACCTGACAGAATAATTACCAAGTATCAATATCAGATTTATATTCACACATTGTTTTTACATCTCCTGGCGTGCCAGCTCAATAGACGAAACACAGGCAAGATGCAATGGCAGCCATAGACAGAGTTTGTCCCAGAACATTCAAAGCGTTAAACTCCAAATGGTAATCTTTCCGTACTATCACAGGCAGCTAATCTTATTTGAAGGAACATATTTTGCCTGTAGACATTATAGCCTCGAGGTGTGAGCGGGAGAGTGTTGTGCACAGCAGAACAGGAGTGGCCCAAAGGCTAAAGGGAAGTGGCTGGGAGCGAGCTGCCAGCTGCCTCCCCAGGCAAGAAGCCAGCCCGCGTGTGACCTCCTTATCCAGGTAAGGAAAGGAGCACCTGACTGTCCCCACATACCTCTTCTCCCCACCACTGTGCAATTCAAATGGAGCCATTCCCCTATCTGGATTGCTGGGGGAGCAACTGTCAAAATGCCCAGGGGCTTCAGCGGGACCAGGATTTCACTAGTATTTCTCAAAGAAGAGAGATGTAGTCTGCTACAGGGAACTGATGTTGAAGCTTCCTGGTAGTGTTTCAAAGCCCATCATCCTGCCCTGCAACCTTTCTTCTGCTGATACAAGAATCACGTATGCTTTGATGCCTGCAAAATACACTCGAGTGTTACAGAGAGATTTCATTCTCTCAAAGGTGATTATGAAGTACTCGCTAGTTGTATGAACTGGAGTGAAGTGTTCCCAAAGAATATATCAGCCGAAGGGCAGACAGATCTATTCCCAAGAAATAACATATTAGGTTAACTGGGCTTTTCTTTCTTCTTGCTGAACATCCTCCAGCAATATGCATCCACTTTATAATTATTTATCTGAATGCAGCTGAATTCATTACTGTCACTATACGTCTATCGCAAGGAATTATGGTGCATAATTGTAACTCAAGCTATGCTGTCTGGTCAGACAAGATGTAGATTTTATTCCCTGAGTGAAGAATGCAAGTATTTCCATAGCAAAGTATTCCTGTTTAAAATAAAGTCTCCTTGAGTGTGAGTGTTTATAATTCTAGATTCCTTTAGAGCAAATATTTGTGTATATAAAATTCATTTGCAAAAGATCTGACAGGATGTGTGCAGAGAAAAAAGGTCAAAGCCATAAAAGTGTACTGAAAAGAATAAAAGTAAAGTCCTTGAAGTATAGTGTGTGAGTGTTGGTATGCATGTGTTAAAGGTATGGATCGTTTTGAAAAAATACCTGTACCTGTGTGGATGTAAATGTGTAGTTTAAAAAAATGTATGTATTTTAGGTTGCTACTTCCATAGTTCAAAGAGAGTGTGCGTGTATGTATGTATGAGTGTGTGCATATGTGCACACATGCATATAGGAGAAAGAGAGAGAAAATTAGGGAGAGAGTGGGAGGAAAATAGGTGCAGAGTCAGAATTCTTTTTTTTCCCTTCCCATCAAGATGATTATAGTGTCCATAGAAATTAGAAGACTCTATAAAGATTTTCACTTCAAAGAACAGCTCTCAGTGAAAGCTCATCCTCTCCTTCTCTCATTAGTAGGCAGAAGAGTCTTTAACATAAATAATAATCTAGCACAGAAAAGCAGAAGATTCTACTTCCCTCCCAAGTCAAGCAAAACAGGACAGCATGGGACTGTCTGAAGTCAAAGGAAAAGCAGTAAGACTTTTATAAAACTATGAATACAAACATGAAAATATGAATGCAACTTAGAGATAATTCTGACTATTTGGGAGTAACATTTGGGGGTTAATGGCTGCTGTGGTATTTTCATTTCTAGTGTCAGTGTCCTATTTTTTCTAACAAATCTGTGTTGGATTTTTAAAAAAATCTGCATTTTAATTCCTCAAATAGAATGCCTGTGTGTGAGAGAGGTAAAATTTCTTTTACTTGCTTGTGTGTAGATGTTGACAATGACTCCATGTGTTCCCTCAAGCCCTAAAAGCTCACAGCCATCTGCTGAATGTGCCTGCAGCTTTGCACGAAGTCTGTAGTTGCAGGTGTGCACTGAGGCAGATCTCAGGCTGCTTGTCTGTGTGATCTGGGTTGACTCCATCCTGCAGCCTCAGTATGAGTTGAGGAGATTAATATCTCAGCAACCAAAAAGAAACACGAAAAACATTCAGCTCAAGCTTATAAAATCATATTCAGCAGCTCAGTGCTTATGAAGGATTGAGTCCTATTTTAAATTAAATTAATCCATGTTGAATAATATCATCATTATTTTAAATATCCCTCTCATTTAGGTCCAAGTCATAACCTAAGAGGTTCACTTTGTTCGATACATCAGAGCCTAGAGAATTTCCATAGCATTTTGAATCATAGAACAGTTCGGGTTGGAAGGGGCCTTTAAGGGTCATTTTTTTGTAAGCCGCCTGCAATGTGCAGAGACATCTTCAACTAAGCCAGGTTACTCAAAGCCCCATCCAGCCTGGCCTTGAAACACAGATGGGCCACCCACAACTTCTCTGGACAACCTATTCCAGTATCCCACTACACTCTCATAGTGAAGAATTTCTTCCTAATATGTAATTTATACTTACGTTTTTTCATTTGAAAGCCATTCCCCCTTGTCCTGTCAATTAATGTGAAAAGTCCCTTTCCAGCCTTCTTGTAAGCCCTTTTTAGTTACTGAGAGGCCACAATGAGGTCACCCTGGAGCCTTTTCTTTAGGCTGAATAACCCAAACTTTCTCATTATTTCTTTCTAGAAGAGGTGCTCCATCCCTCTAGTCACCTTCATGGCCTTCTTCTAGTCTTGCTTCAATAAATCCATGTTCTTATGGAATCCATTATTAGTAAGTTTGTGGATAACACCAGGCTAGGAGCAAGTGTTGATCTGTTAGAGGGTAGGAGGGCTCTGCAGAGAAACCTTGACAGGCTGGATAGACAGGCTGAGTCCAATAGCATGAGGTTTAATAAATCCAAGTGCTGGGTTTTACACTTTGGCCACAATAACCCCATGCAGAGTTATAGGCTGGGGATGGTGTGGCTGGAGAATGGCCAAGTGGAGAGGGACTTGAGTGTGCTGGTTAATAGGAAACTGAATATGAGCCAGAGCCAAGAAGGTCAATGGCATCCTGGCCTGCATGAAGAATAGTGTTGCCAGTAGGACCAGGGGAGTTATTCTTCCTTTGTACTTGGCACTGGTTAGGCCACAGCTGAAGTACTGTGTCCAGTTCTGGGCCCCTCAGTTTAAGAAAGATGTTGAGTTGCTGGAATGTGTCCAGAGAAGGGCAACAAGGATGGTGAAGGGGCTGGAGCACAAGCCCTATGAGGAGTGGCTGAAGGAGCTGGGGTTGTTCAGCCTGGAGAAGAGGAGGCTCAGGGGTGACCTTATTGCTGTCTGTAACTACCTGAAAGGAGGTTGGAGTCAGGTGGGAGTCAATCTCTTCTCTCAGGATTCTAGTGACAAGACTAGAAGACATAGTCATGGGCTGCATCAGGGGAGGTTTATGTCGGATATTAGGAGAAACTTTTTCACAAAGTTGGAATAGGCTTTCCAGGGAGGTGGTGGAGTCACTGTCCCTGGATGTGTTTAAGGATAGGTTAGATGATGAACTTAGTGACATGATTTAAGTGGTTTAGATGATCTAGATGGTTTAGATGATGGATTTGTGTTGGATAGGTTGTTGTTAGGTAAAAGGTTGGACTTGATGATCTCAACCTTGTTAATTCTGTGTGTAATTCTTCTTAAGTCAGGGACCCCAGACCTGTATGCAGCACTCCAGGTGGAGTTTCACAAGAGTAGAATTGAGGGGCAGATCGCATCCCTTACGCTGCTGGCTATGCTGCTTCTGGTGCGGCTCAGGATGCAATTGACCTTCTGGGCTGCAGTTACACATTGTCGGCTCATGTCCAGCTTTTCATACACTGGTGCTCCTAGGACTTTTCAGTAGGACTGCTCTCTGTCTCTTCACCTGCTAGCCTGTACTGATATCAGGGTTTGCTCTGACCCATTTGCAGGACCCTGCACTTGGATTTGGAGAACCCCACGAGGTTCAAGAAGGCCCATTTCTCAGGAATCTTATCTGAGAGATTCCACCAGTCAAGTTTTATTAATTTCTCCAGTTGCACTTGCTCTTTTCCTTTCAATATGCTGTGCAAATGGATTTTGTTGCAGCTTTCTTTTCAGCTCTGCATATTTTACAATCCTTAGATGAATTATATGGAGGTAGAAGCTACTATTTAGTGATAATAAAATAAAGACTAAAGGAAGCAAAAAAAAAAAACCCCTTTATTTTCTTCTTCAAGGAAGACTCAACTAGCACAAAGAGGAGCTACGGGTCTGTTTGCTGCCACAGCCGAAAGCACAAATCAAATACCGATGCTGACACAATGAGCAGGTCCATACGCCTGGGAAACTATCATTCAGCTAGTTTGCATTACAAAACAGTCAAACATATTTAAGAGACAAATACAGGTTAAGAGGTGCAAGGTCTAAGGCACTATTAATTTGTGTCAAGTATGAAATCAGCTGTCTAATATTAAATGGTAAGCCTCCCAGCATAAACCAGTGTAAATTTTAAAAGACACTTTTCCCTGTTTTTTAATATAATGTCCATGATTGTCAGACTATATAGGAACTGTAGAAATTTTATGTGCCAGAAGAAAAGAATAAGGAATGATAGTCTGATACACTGCCTGTAGAAAACTAACAGATCTATGGAATAAATTTTTATGAAATAAATATATTACATAATTTTTACAAATGCGTGTCTTGTAAACATGCTGTGACTCCTAACCTATACTGCCCCACCTTTTACAGCACTTTTGTCAATCACCTCACAAATATAATCTGCATAATTACTTGTTTTATCTCTTTCCTAGTTAGTATCTTAACTGCTATCAGATCAGAACAGTAGCAAAGCTATAAGGACTGAACAAAGCAAAAAAATCCTGTGACTTGGACACCCTCACTATTGTTTAAGAAGACTTTTACTACATTTGCAGTTTGTATAATTATGTAGCTTTATGTTGTAAGTGCATAAACAAATACAATTTTCTTTCCTTTCACTGTGGTTTGTGAGAACTCTCCCGTGTCAATGATACCAGGGGTGAGCTTGTCCATAGGCAAACTGTCGAGGATTCTGTCACTAAAATCTATAACTCACCCTTAACAGTTTTCTCAGTATATTTACAGTAGAGTAATATAGCAATTCTGATGTAGACTAGAAGAGGTAAATGCTCATTCAACAGTTCTTTATTGTAATAAATTATGGACATTTAACAGTTCTCAAAATATTCCTTAAAGGTTGATGAAATAAAATTAAAAAACATAAAACATTCTAATTCTTCTGAAGTCATACAGGGCTCATAGAAAACTGTATATCTATTTAATTTCAAATCTTCAAACTGAATAATGGGGCTAGTAGAATAAAAAAGGGCTACTCTGAAAAACATTCCATATCAAAGGTAGTTTCATTTGGAATTAATCAATTTGTGCAGCACTGAAATGTCCCATTTCACTTATTATTTTTGGTAGCTTTACCAAAAACAGGGGGAAAGTTTAAAGGTATGGTGTACAAATCTAAATAGAAAATGCAATAAAAGAGGACCAGAAAAATACAGACAATCTCTTTTTTTGTTTGTTTTAATCTGTATTTTTTATTTCACTCAGCAGTAAATAAAGACGCCACAAAATGGGAGAAGGGGAAGTATTAAGCTCTTTTCTGCCATAATAACTCAATACACCAAAGCACTGAAAAGAAGGTTTTTTTAAGTTTCAACCAAAACTTCTCAGAAAAGGTAACCCTACCTCAAAACTTTCAAAAGCCCAAGGAGATCAGAGAGGCAACTAGGAGAGTGTAAGACTCTTTCCTGGCTGGAGCAGCAATCTGTCTGCAGGGTGATCCCAGTCCCTGCTCCTCATATGTTCACCTCCTGCCTCATTTCCAGAAGAACTATCACCTGGATCATTTGCTTGCTGAGCAACAGTGAGGGGAGGGGATCCTGGAGTTCAGGTGATGGTTGGTCTTAGGTCGGCATGCATCATAGAGGCAGCAAGCACCCTGAGCACACTTGCACTTCGTTCTGTCTATGCTGCTTAGAAGTATCAGCTTTCTCTAAGCTCTTTTATTCACTCTTACTTATAAGTATGACCTTCTCAGAGTTCAGCTCATAATTGCTTGCACTGAATTTCCATAAAGCTGGGCAATGATCGAGACTTCATTTTTCATGTAGCTCCAGGGAGAGTGTTTAAAATTGACATTGAAGCTAAGTACACTAGATTAAAAGAAACAGTCATATGCAATAAATCCCAAGTCACATTATTGTAACATCAGAAGAACATTCTGAAAACAAGAAATCTTTTCTGAACTCTGAAGAGGTTTATGTCTCAGTATTTATCATCACTAAGTGGAATTTTCATGCATAATGATAGGAAGCAGTCAAACTTTAGCATATTTCACCCAACCACATATAGGATTTGGGTTCTATTAAACGTAACACAGCATAACAACGTCTGTAATGGACGATGCCTAAGCAGATGCTGATATCTTCTGCTATTGCTTTTGTGACGCTTATGGCTCCTGCTTGTCCTAACATCTAGATCTGTATCAAGTAGAAAACTCCTTTTTACTTTTGAGGTTGATCTCACTTTCTTTGATCCAAAATTTAAATGCTTGGTCCTGAGGTTGTTGTGATAAGGCTTAACCTTTAAACACTGAGCACCATCTAATGCTAGATGGCTATCTAGCATTTCCCTGAGATATACCAAAATCTTCTTACCTCTTGACTCCATATTTCAGAGGAGGTGGTACTGAGCACAAGTCAGATCAATCCATGTCAAAATTCAGGAGTAGGAGGTAGATGGCAGCTTCCAATCAGAACCCTCGCTCTCTGCTTGGAAATGTTTCAGGTGGAAGCTTTTGGATAGTCATATATGGATGTGCATGCTAAGCCTCTAACAGCTCCTCTTCTGCTACATGCTTGATATAATTTTCTTGTGTTTAACCTCAAGGTCATGGCAAAACTTGTATAAAAGGGGCATCTATGCTGACTGCAAATTGAATGTAAGGGTGCACAATCCCAACTCCCACAACAGCAAGCTGGCTGCTGGAGGTGAGCCACTGTATACACTAAGGCCACAAAGCTGGAGGTTTGCATTTGGATTTAGTTGTAGATGTGTTGCTGCTTAACTCTGCCATGAAGATGTCATTATGAGTTCTCCTTTGCTCTCAACTGCATTCAATTAAGATATATATCAATGGGGTTTTTAGGGATTTTTTTATGGTATTTTTGTTTGTTTGTTTGTTGTTGGGGGATTTTTTTGTGGGGTTTTGTTGTTTGTTTACTTGTTTTTTGGTTTTTTCCCCGATTTCCCAGCTGGTGGGATGGGGAATATTAAAAACAACAATTATAGAGATGAAGACAGCGTTAGAATATTTTTGACCACAAGCTGGATGCTTGTAATATGAAGGAGGCTGTTATAGTGCCTCCTTCCAGGAAACAATATTCTGAATGTGTGAGGTTTGTTTTAGACAGAGCAATTCCTTTTCTGAGAAATTAAGTTAATAATACATTGCCTTAAGAATCCAGGTGGTATTCAGCACAGTTCAGGATCCCTCTACAGGGTGTCAGAAAAACATCCCAGATAATGAACTGGATGGTTGTTCTTCTAGTGGTAGATTATACAACTGTCTTGCTTGCATTTGCTATCCAATCTATGGGTTGTAGTTAAAGTGATTTCTTGTTTATTTCTCAGAAAAGCGTAGCAAGATAGGGATTTACTAGAGTTTAGTTTATCCTGAGTGCTGGCAGCCAGAATCTGAGCACCTGCATTAACTTAGACATGAACAACCCCCCACAACTTATCATCCTATATCCTCCCTGCCCTTCACTCATCCATCTGCACTCAGAAGAGATGGAGTTCACCTGTTACAGATTTTGCTAATGCTTCTCGTCAGCTCTTACAGTGCCTAAAGGGCAACTCTCTCCCTTAGGGGTACCTTGCAGCAAGATTTGGAAGTGTATGGGAGTATTTTAACCTAAATTCTATATAGCCCAAATTCAAGTCTGCCCAGATCCTGCAGAAAACTCAATCAGATTTGCATCTGAGGTTTCCAACATGAGTCATAGAAGCTAAGACCTTGGTCCAAGTCAGTTAGGTTAAATCAGCAAAGTGTAGCCAGTAGGATCTGTCAGCGACTGACAAGGTGACCCTTATTGGTTCTTAGTAGGGTGAAAGACAGATGACTTAAAGAGTTTGTTCCTTTCCTTCTAGATGCCTAACAGGGTCAGCGTTTGCCCTAGAAGCACTATCAAGCGACAGTGTGACCTCTCAGGTGCACTGTTGAACATGCATTTGAGTCTTAGTCCATCAGTAAGTGGTAGATATGTATCAGTATGTTAATGATTCCTGGCTCCGCATGTCTATCTGCTCTGACCCATTCCACACACCAAAATGAATGACATGGTGCCTGCACAGATTTAGTGACTGTCCTGCAAGCAGTAGTTACCTGGGAGGTTGTTTTGTCTGCATTTTGAATAAACTAAACATGGAACTGCCATATGAACTCATGGAGCTCAAAGCCAAGGTGCAGCACTGGATAAAAGTGATTGTTCAGAGCCTCCAGGCATCTGCCAGCCAGCAACCCTGAACATAGCTGTGTCTTGCCTTAACACACAGCATGGGTGTTGCCTCACTCTTGAACAAAAATCTTAACTCACTTTGGGAACAGGCTGCTCTCCTGCTCATAACAAAATGCTGCAAAATTGAAGCTGATAGAGCAGATAGTTGCTTCTGATTCAAGTCTTAGTAGTACACTGAACTATTGCTTTGATGCTTAGGTTTGATTGATGATAAAGATCTGTGCAAAGGTCAAGTTTTTACTTTTATCATGTAGTCCCTGCACTCATTTCAGAGCTGTTACTGAAGAGGCAGTTTCTCTTTGGCCATGGCAACACCCTAGTCTTAACTAAAGACATCCAATTAAGCAGTGCATAGTTGAGAAGCTACCTGCAAAGTTATTATATTTAAAGTTGTGTTTCAACGTTCTCAAACCTAGTTTTGCTGTTCTGTTAAACATGGTATGAATTTTAACATTTCTCTGAGCACATAAGAGAGCAGAGGTCAAAAAGTAGCATGTTAAATGCTTTTATGTAGGAAACTCAGTCAATTCGTTGTGGTTCCAAATTAATTTATTTAGGATCAAAGGAATTGTATATAAAAAATTATGGAACCGGCAATGGAAGTGTATAACAGAAAATCAAAGGATTTGCACATGAAATACATAGTGATGGATCAACTGTTGATTCCGGATGATAAAGAAAGGCCTAACACCCCATAACAGCTACTTTTATAATGTAATAATGTCTAGGGGAAAGAAAAAAAAAGGTGTCAAATGTTAACAATTTTAAACTTAGAGTGGTATGAAAAGAAATATTAAAAAATCATACACTCCCAAATAAAGAATTTGGAAGTTTGGATGGGTTTTACAATCCTGATGTTGTCTCACAACTCCTAACTAAAACCAATAGCACAGTATGTTGAGATAATCAAATGCTGACATGTGAGCAGGAGCTGAATGCAAAGTCAGTCTCTGATCCATAGGTATTTTTGAGATTGCAAAGCTCACTCAGGACAATAAGAAAAAGAAAAAATAGTGTGTGATGTCATAATAATTAATTTTAGTCAAATAATAATTTTAGTCAAAACATGATTTTTTTCTGGTAACTGACTTTTATTTTTTAAACCTTTTGCATGATATAGTAATGAAAACTGCCAGGAGAAAAATAATCTCTTGTCAGAGAAGAATAATTTTATTTTAAAGAACCAGAACAAGGTATTTTAACAATTTGAAATTTAAATTATCCTGAGAATTACTAAAACCAACCCTCTTTGTGTGAATAGCTTCAGTTTTGACATGTGGAACTTTGTAATGAAATGTGTTGTTTACAGGAAATGCTTTAATTAGTTTTACCTTTCTTTTCATGACAGTGTCTGGAGTATGATATTCTAACATAATAAGAATTCTCTTTAGATTCCTAAAGCATTATCTCAATCATTTTCCATATGATAATTTGGTTTATGATAGATTACAATCTAATTTGCTAATTATATTTTTCTAGCATCATCAGATATCTCTAAGTTCGATCAAGAATATAATTGGGCGTAATCAATTACGGGATGTACCTCAGCACTAATGTTATTTATTAATGTTTATTTTTATCTGAACCAAGACATTTATTATAACTTATCACAGGGATTTTTAGCCTACCAGGAACTTCATGGCATTCTGAAAGATGTATTTACCACAAATTCAGCCTCTATGAATGCAGAATTACTGAAATGTCAAGGAGATAAATATAAGACTGATGAAACCCCTTCAGAATAAAACACAAAATAGAAGAAAGAAATTTGAAGGCAGATTTTTAATGGCACCAGAATCCCATTATTAAGATTTTCAAAAGATTACAAGTCCTATGTAGGGATGAATAGATTTTTAGAAGCACCATTTTCTTCAGTTGAGAACACTGAGATCTTCTAAAATAGTGATGCATCTTGTCCAGTGTAGTGCTCAAGTAGCTAGAAGGGAATGGCTATGTCACATGGACAATTCGTAACATGAGCAGTAGAACATGTCATTATTATTTATAAAATGGAAGCACAGGAAAAGTCTCTAAATAATCCAGGTTAAAATGGTTCCTCTTTTCAATGTTAATATGGTAGTTTTTCCATCCAGAGGTATGCCACATAAAAATGCATTAGTAATGACAGCTAAGTGCTAAAGCATATTACTGCTGCTGCCCTCAGATGTTACTCAGAAAAATTCCGGTCTTATTGTGCAAGAGAGCTTAATATGAAAAGGCTAAAGTCATATGGCAAAACAGCTTCATTTGGGGTGTTAATTTTCTCACCTCTTGGAAACCTGTTTCATCTTCACAACAGGATGCCCAGAAAGTGGCCTGACACATTTTCCTCACACTTTCAGACTACAGAGAGTTTACCTTGAGGAAATTGAATACTTCTCACTCCAGTGATGTGAATATGCATTTCACAGTTCAGTCCTGGTATCAGTGACAAGGAAACAACACCCTTGGTTGCAGCTGCAAGTCTCCCTTCTTTGGCCCGCAATTACATGCTCTTGTCAGTCACTTCTTACCCATATCTGTTAATTACAAATACCTCTTCCTTTGCTGTAGTATGTGTAATTACTCGAGGGTTTCTAAGGTGTAGAGTTGCT
The DNA here is from genome assembly GCA_013399895.1 of Serilophus lunatus. Classification (NCBI taxonomy): domain Eukaryota; kingdom Metazoa; phylum Chordata; class Aves; order Passeriformes; family Eurylaimidae; genus Serilophus; species Serilophus lunatus. The sequence goes on along the minus strand of VXBA01001110.1, from coordinate 119,217 downwards.
CCTCTCCCGTGCCATCTGATAGCTACAGTTTTCCTTCGTAATAGGAGAGGATATTGGAAAAGTTGTAAAGGAAGCATAGCTGATAAACTTCGGCTTATTATTGCATATTATTCTATGAAGCTCTCAGGCCTGTAGGTATTAGACATAGAAATCTAAGAAAATTTAATCAGAGTATTAATACACTTTCTCACAGATGCAAACTTATAGGAGAAATTTCCAAAACTGTAACATTCAAAGTTATGCCAATGAGCACCTAGAGGTGATCTTCATGGATAAGTGTGAAGCAAAATGTTACATGAGGGAGAAGGTCATGAGGAATATGATTTATACATTTAATTACCTTAGAAACTAGTTTGTGAAGGTCTTTTCAGCAATGTTTTCTCTTTCTAGATGTTCAGTGCAGGCATATTCACAATTTGTGGGCAATTACTCGATAAGTTACCACAGGAAGCCACAGAAGCATGTTCGGGTGGCAGCAGTGGCTTTCTGTAAGAGGAGAAGCACTAGAGGATGTGTCAAGTGCAGAATTCTGCCGAGTAAAGTGAAAAGCAGCAGTTGGTGTTTCCTCTGGGATTCTGCACAGAATAATCAGAACTTTTCATGCTATCCAAGACACTGCATTTCTGTCTGGTTTTTTTCACCTAAAGGAGAGTGTTTCCATTAAACTCACCCAACTTTTGGGAATCAGGAAATATGAATCATAATTTTGGGGAAGCCTAAAGATCTGTGATTGCACAATGCTAGTCAAGAAATATAAAAACTATTGCAGACACAGAATCTGAAAACACAGCAGAAGCCTCTGAAAATGGAATAATTTTTATGCCAGAACAATTACAGTGTAATCAAAGTTTCGTTATAAGTGAAACTGCAATTCCCACATTGCACATATGAAACAACTAGTGACTTTAATTCACCTTGCTGTAAGTGGAGATCTGTTAGAGCTGAGTTTCCTGTGAAAATAGAGTTAAGTAATTGAGTCATAACATTACCTGTATATTTTCAAATGGCCTGTGCATGAGTTTTTTTCTGATACAAGCATAGTCTTCTGGAGAAGCATCTTATACTCCTTTCTTCCTCAGAATATGCCACATGTTCACGTGGACCCCGCCACTGCTTAGCACAGGCTTTAGAAGCAGACAAAGACTGGTTGTTCAGACCTGGAGACACATTGCAAAAATCCACTAGCTTTGCCACTCAGTTTGCTCATTTACAGGGATGGATGATGATTTGGTTTATGAGAATGTGTGTGTCAGTGTTACACTACCTTGGAGAAATACCACTTGCAAACACTCCTACACAGACAGCTCATACCTTGGGTCTGACTGCAACAGGAAAAATGTTGGAGCTACAAGATTGTGAGAGAAGTAATGGAGGCTGAAAAGATCTTGGCTCTGTCTCCCCAACATGGCAGCCACTGTAACTGAACCTCATGTGGGTTGTTGTAAATTTTAGATTTTATGAGCCAGTATTAATAAGCTATTTCTCCATGTCCCACTCCTCAACCAGCTGAAGGAGTGAATGAGTAACTGTGACTCATCTGATACTTCTGAGGGATCAGGTTTCTTGGGAATATTTCTAAATATCAGAGTCTTTTCCTCATCTCTGTGTCAGAGAGTCATAAGCAAGCCCTTTTTAGATGTACTACATGCTACTGGTTACATGCTGTTGACTTTGCACCATTGGGTATTTGTCTTTTTCTATATGTAATTATTTTCCTGACTAGACCAGCTGAAAAACTTCCTTTCCACTGGACTGCTCTTTTAAATAAACAGAGAGAAACTGCTATAGTACAAGGAGTGTGGAGGCACTGACGTAGAATACACAGTGAAGAAGAACCAAGAAGGAGATATCTAGAGGTACTCCCCCGAGGGGTCAGCTGGCTAGGGAGAGGGAGCAGCAAAAGCTGAATGTGGCAATCACTGGGTTTTATTACGGCAATCCAGTACAGTTCGTGCCTAATGGCTCTGTGGTATGAGAAAAAGGCAACAGAGAAAAAACACCCTGGGAGATGAGCAAATGATAATATTAGCTGATCTACAGATCAAAAAAAATCCTCCCAAAAGTGAAGGACAATGAAAGCTCACACCTAACTACTGTGACAACCAGTAGATTTTTTTTTTTCTGCCTAGGGGAATCATTGCTGTAATTCATTTCTCCACCTGCTAGTCTGATAGAGCAGATTTCCACAGCATGAGAACTCAAGAATGCATGCTGAGCCTGATGAGGAAAATGAACAGTATCTCCACCTTGACAGCAGTGTCAAATGTCCTAGGGAAATGTGTGTCCTAGATGTGTGGGGTTTTGTTTTGGTTTTGGGTTTGGTTTGGTTTATTGTTGTTATTTGGGTTTTTTTTTTAGTAAGATGCACATATTTGAAGTAACCTGCAGTAGAAAGCATAGTCTACCAAATCCATGCAAAATGGTGGTGTCCTTCACAAAGTGTGCTTATTTTAAATGTCATTTAAAATAAGTAATTATTCCGTGTTTGAGCTGTCGGTGGTGGAGGATTAAGTCTTCTCTGGGTAATCAGGTATTGTTAGTGATTTTCAGCCCCAGATTTCAGTCCAGGCAGCTGCTCACCCACTCTAAAACTACCATAGATTTGTTTAAATCTGTCCCAGCTTGGATCTTTACCCATTTCTGTTTGCTCAGGAGCTGTATGGTTCATAAATCCCCATCCCTGCAAATGTTACAACACATCCTTATCCTTGTGAACAGCAAGGAAGAAAGTGAGAATGAAATAGAGTTATGATAAGACCTTTATTTAAGTTTTATTTGTCATTTGTGGAGGTATTTTGTAGGGGCTTTACTTCCCTGCAGGCTTCCTTTTACCTGATAAGCTCTATCTGTTAGCCAAGATCACACACTCAGCAGCAGTTTGCTAGGAGCTGGGAAAATCCTAGTGGATGCTGGACTGTGGCATAAAAGTGCTGTGCCGAGGCCAGAGCCACTGGTGACCTGGGTGCTGTGGGTGAAGCAGGGAGAACTTCAGGAAGAGTGGGCACAGAGAGCTCATTCAGCCCTGGTGCTGACAGGCTCTGCCATAAAGACACTGATAGGATTGAAGGGAGGTTTTGCTTTGTGAATAGATTCGTGGAATGAAAAAAGGAACTGGGCAAAATGATTGACTCAATAAGGTTTCCATAAAATTCAATTCTTCCTCTTAACTCTTTTTGGCTCCTTATCTCAAAAAACCTTACAGATCAATCAAGATACAGTTAGGAAATCTAATTAAGTGCCTACACTAATAATGATGACCTTCCTATATCCTGGCTTTTTTTTAGATTGGCTTTCTCTGGGAAAAACAGAGTCCTGGTACAAACAAAGCATCTCTGTCTATTCCATTGAAGTTTTGCTTGCTTTAGAATCAGATCTCTCTGTTTTGTGAACGTCAGTTTTATTTCATTTCGTGGTTTTGCATATAATTTTATTTTCATCCCTCCTCTAAGTAATACTTGAGGAAATGAGATGCCTGAAATAATCAAACAGCAAAAGTCAAGTATGCAAAATTTAAAACCGGCTACCCACTTAGGTGCTGTAGCTAAGCCAACTGATCTTGGTCATGGAAATTTTCACAGTTTGAATTCTGCTCAGGTCAGCAGCAAGCAAAACTCATTACTTTCTAGTGATTATTTCATGGCTTATAGGATATAGATGGATATTTTCTTCCAGTGGAAAAGGAACAGCTCTCTGTAGGCTAGAAATGGAAACTACATACAGCTGCACAAAAGTGGATTTCAGCTCACCTATGAAATATGGAGCAATTGCTTCCAGGCCTGGAAGGATGTCAGATTATCAGACCTTCAAATTGCTTCTGATATTGTATATGAATAAAAACTGTTGTAAGTCATTTTTAAGAACTTTGAAGTGCTAAAAAGCAGCTAGATCTCTTTCTATTCATCCAGCACAAGCTGTGAAAGGCCATCACAGTCAACCGGGTCAGGCAAAGGAAAAGCTGAAGTGCTCTGGCAGGGGCCAGCCCAGTTCCTCTGGCTGTGCCATATTTCTAAGAAGCATTCTTCAGAAGGATCTTTATCCTTTATCTCTCACAGCTGAGGAAATCCCCCTACTCTCTTTCTTCTGCTTTCAACGGTACTGTGGGTGTTATGCTACTTCGGGAAAGTACTATAAATTTCCTAGGATCCTAACCTGTGATAATTTTTCCCTAAGTAAAACTAGTTCTAATTTTGAGTAAGCTTCCAAGGTGCTAAAACGCTTTTCTCTCTCCACAACAATTTTATTAATGATAGTCTTTTATTGCTAGGCATTATATTGCCATCTTTAACTTCTGGCATGTGAATGTGGTGAGGATACATTGGGGCTGTCACTGTGTCACTCACTGCCCCTGTTCCTGGCAGTGGCTGGGAAAGCAAGGAGCAAGCACAGATGGAAAACTGCTTGAAAATCTCGCTGTCAGGCTGCACCGTGTGATCCATGTGTCTTGAGTTGCACAAGGTCAGGGGCAGAAGTGGCAAATACAAATAGGAACTGGAGGACAAGTGGTGCTTGTGAGTAATACAAGACAAAGAACACATGAGGGATGGCCTAAGGGTACTATTCAGTAAGAGTATTTCAACATAGATGCTAACAAAGTCAGTAGCTAGAGAAACAACCATAAAAGTGTTGAGAACTCCTCTAAGGCAGGGGCGAAATGAAAGCCATATGGACACTCAATGAGTCTTATTTCTGGAGATAGCATAACAACTGGAAGGGCCAAATGTTTATTCTTCTCTCTTCAGTTGTCATTTCTACTTTCTGAGCTGTTCCTGGGATACTCTGTTGAATGAGGTGTGCCCTTCTTCATCACTGGACACCAGGGTAAAATATCAATCATAGGAGCTGGAAGTTATCCTCCTTTCCCTGCCCAAAAAGAAATGGAGGGGAGCAACACTTACAGACTTAGCAGCTATGTGAGTTACTAGTTACCTTAACATACCATAACATACTAGAAACGATCTGTAACATGTGGTTTTGGCTCATGCCAGAGATGTAAGCACCTTTGAAAGCAGTGCAAAGGGAACCATATAAAGGGCTGTGATACTTACAACTGAGACTTCACACTAAACATTCTTCTTCGGCAGCAGCAGCAGATTTAGTCTCTAAACGCTCTAGCTGATTAACCTTGGGCAAGCACCAACCATATGGCGTTCAACAAGGGGAAGTGTGGGATTCTGCACCTGGGATGAGGCAACCCTGCATGTTTGTACACACTGGGGAATGAGATGCTGGAAAGTAGTGCTGTGGAAAGGGACCCAGGGATCCTGGTCAGTGGCAAGTTGAATACGATTCAGCAGTGCCCTGGCAGCCAGGAGGGCCAACTGTGTCCTGGGGCACATCAGGAGTGGCTGAGGTCACTTGGTCTGTTCAGCCTGGTGAAGAGGAGACTGAGGGTCTGCAACTTCCTTGTGAGAGGGAGAGAAGGGGCAGGCACTAACCTCTTCTCTGTGATGACTAGTAACAGAACCTGAGGGAATGGCCCGAAGTTGTGTCAGAGCAGGTTTAGGCTGGGTACTAGAAACAGATTCTTCACCTAGGGGTTGATTGTGCACTGGAATAGGCTCCACAGGGAAGTGGTCACAGCGCCAACCCTGACAGAGTTCAAGACGTGTTTGGACGATGCTTTCAGGCACAAAATGTGACTTTTAGTGATTGTTCTATGCAGAGCTAGGGGTTGGACTCAATGATCTTTGTGAGTCCCTTCCAACTCAGCACATTCCGTGATTCTGTAGTTCTGTGAAACCCTACGATATTCCCTTTCCTCGACTGATTTACCACCAGTTATGTTACGTTACACTTGTAAGCATTTAAGAGCAAGGCCAGTTACCGGGATGCTGTCTTCATAAAAGGCACAATAGAATGAGAATTCCTGGCCCTCTCTATTCTATGTCAATCTCAGTTTGTATTACCCCTTCAAGAAGATCTTCAATAAAAAAACCTCCATGCCCTCCTATGGGGCTGCCTTACAAGGATTCAAATGCTACTCTGTGTTTTGCAGCTGTCCAAAATTTTGTATATTTATTTCCCAATTGCCCTAAAAAAACCCCTTACTTTATCGTTGGGTGCATATATGACAATTTCATGGAAACTCCTAAAGGCCATTAAAGCATGAAGTACCTGTAGCATTTGTTTCAAGTGCTTGGTATATGTGGCAGGCCACCAAGCTGAAAAAAGCTCTTGTTATTTCATGATAATCACAGTAAAGTATCACTGAGTGGGTTGGTTTGGCTCAAGTTCTTATTTTCCTACTCAATTTTTATGCCTTTTGATTGAAGTTAAATGCAGTGAACATGGAGTTTTATGCTTATTTCAAGTTTAATCATGAAGCCATGCTTTTGGCATTATAATAAAGTGGAACACTTTTTCTTAGAAAAATATCTCTGGCTTTAAATCCTTGTCTACTAGTGTAAAAACAAATATTTGGTGTTCACCTTTTGCTCCTCTTTAAAATTTTTGATTTCCTGTGCTAGATATAAGCTCTGTAGGCATTGAGTAACCCTCTGATACAAAAAAAAAAAATTGCAAATAAAATCCTTTGGGGCCACAGAGCCAACAAGTTTTCAACTAATTCTTAACAAATTACGGATATCCTGGAGAGGACAAGGAGGACTCTGTGTGATTCAGGGATAGTGTCTTAGCTCATTCACCTTGCAGCAATGCACCTGCCTCAAAAAAGCCCTTCTACAGTACTTTAAAACTATCACGCTACTTTAAAAGCACTTGGAGGTTTTTCTCTCTAGTAAAAATATGCATAAATGCATAGCTCATTCATCTGAAAAGAGGCCAACATCAAAATAAAACAAATAATAAAGAAGGTCTGAAGGTAAATCCCTGGCAGCAGAACTCATGAGATATATTTGTGAGGCAGCAAAAGTCCAGGTGCCAGGTTTAGAAGGCTGGAAGGAGGACAGCATTTCAATCAGCAGTCTGGAAATCTTATAGTGGAGGTAGAGGCAACACAAATGTTTTTGTGAAAGAGAAGACAGTGCTGAGCCCTCAGGAGAAATATCTGAGGCTGAGAGAAAGATCAAAGCTGTGGCTGAATAGACCAAAAATCTCAAAAATAAATGTATGTGCACAGCAAGCTGCTTGGTTTGCCTGAGTGAAAGCCATTTTATGACAATAGATTTCTTGCATGCCACATTAGCCAACAAAACACGTGGTGCTCATAATACAGTTCTGAGAGATGGCACCAGTAAAAATAGAGCACTTGCAACTATGTACATCTCTATCCATAAGCACTAGAATATAGCTCTGACAGATCTAAAGCACAGGAGAGGATTAATGAGAGATCAATAAGACTGAAGGACAGGCTGCAAGATGGAGGAAGGTGGTGGTGATTTCAAAGAGGCCTGGCTGAGGCATGCTGAGAATTCCATATTTTCTGAAAATCCCCTCAGTTAGGCACTCTGCATCACCTGTCAGTTTTCAAAGGCTGGGCTGAACTGCTCATTGGTGAAATCTCTTAATCCAAACGGAAAAGCACAGTGGAAAATTCCCTCTTTCCTTGCTCCAGTGAAAACTAGTTATGGTAAAATGAAATAATTCTGATCAGATATTGGCTTTTCAATCCACTGCTTCAGACAGTCCTGTAAGAACACACAAACTCAAAATTATGTCTTTTATGCTGCTCAGACCTTGTAGCTTCCCAAGAAGTGTTCTCATTTCTGACCTGGGATGGGGCTGTACCTTTCCCCTGCAATTGGGACCAGAATTTTTATTCTGGGCCCAAGAAACATTAACATACAAGAGTATTATTGTAAGGACTGAGACTGCTGCAATTAAAGAGAAAGGAGAAACACAGAAAAAGGACAGGGAAGGACAGGAAAAGAATGGAAATGGACAAGGAAAGGACAGGAAAAGGATGGAAAAGGACAAAAATAGGAGAAAAAAAGGATGGGAAAGCACAAGGAAGGAAAGATGAAGGTGAAAGGATGAGAAAAAAGGAAAGGGAAAAAGAGGTTTTGAATGAATGACATGGCACTTTGTAAGAAAATTCCATCCTTAAGGAATTCCAAGTCTAATAGTAGGGTAGGCAAATGAAACTGTTTTGGAGGGCTAAAGGTACAAAGTGGGCAAACACATGTTGCAAGGTCAGAGCCTACAAGCACCTGACATGGGGTCTTAAGAAGTTTCATGGGTCAGAAGACCAATGGGATTCTCTAGGGAGCAGCCATAGTAGTAAATGAAAGTTCACAGTTTCACCTCTATTAACAATAAGGAGAAACCTACTGTGAAATTTGATATACAGTGTAGGTCCTCTTATTTTTCAAGGATCTTCAAAAAAGGTGATAAAAAGGACAGGGAAGAGTGGCAGGATATCTTCAAGGACTAGTGAAAATGACTTTCACTGAAAATGCTTAGTCTATTTACCTAACCATAGAGATGCTTGAGAAATAACTGATTTACATTAGACCGGTATCCTCAAACATACTTTATACTACATGTTTGACCAACCTCACAGAGAAAGGATGGACAGGAAACTACAGCTAGAATCAGAAGCCAGATCAATATTAGAAATTAGGTCCTTTCTTGAAATTGAAGTTTATTAACCTGGAACCTAGGCTGAGAGGAAGTGATGAAGATTTTATTTTTCAGATCTTGATGGAAAATATAGCTTAATTAAAAGACACTTTACAGTTTAATTAAACACGTTATTTGATTCAGTGGATTTGGTGAAAACTCAATTGAATTTAATAAAAAGGAATTTAAACAAGGTGTCTTTTCAAGATTCTTTCCATCCTATTTTTCTGAAATGAAATAACCCTTCTGCTTTTAAAAGCTATAGTTCCATATTTTTATGGTAATATCTGAACAAATGTATCTATATCTGCTTGCCTCACATTTATCTGCATCACATGTAGTACATGTATGTTATTAGGAACTGTGGGTTTCCTTTAAGCTCATTGAACTTCACAGCTGTCTACAGCATGTCCTGTCACATAGCCCAGTATTGTATTGATCATCAGATGGGCTTTTTTCCAAAGTATTGTTTAAATAATTGCAAAGAGAGCAACATGAGAAAGCCATTTTTTAATTGACCTGTGTTTTTTCTCTTTTTACTCAAAGACTGTCCACATATAAAATGACAACTACCCCTATCACATTCCAAAGGAAAAGATAATGCCTTTCAGCACTTCTCTCCCTGAGCCTTCCTACTATGCTTTGTATGGTTATTTGTGTTCTGCTGCTCTGCCTGTGCATCTCTCCCTTTCTCTCTCTCTCACCCCCTCCCTTCCCTCTCTCTCTCCTTCTCTCTTGCTCTCCCTCTCTTTCTCTCTGCTGCTGCTGAACTGCAGCTCCCACTGGAATTTGCACAATCAAAACCAGCTCTCATCTCAAATAGCAGTGAATCACACCACCTGAAGAAGAAGAATACCAAATTGAGCACAGCAGCTTCTCTTCTTATACAGCGTGTGGTACCAGTAGCACCCACAGGATGGATGGACCTGGGTTTACGTGAGACCCTCTTAGTCTGAGATCTGCTGCCTGTGATCTGAAAGCTGTCATAGGATTTTACAGGATTGAGTCTATTTAGGGGATGCTTTTGAGAAGCTAATAGCAAGCTGTATCTGAAAGCTGGAAAAGGCTGCTGCTTGCTGCTGCTGCTGCAGTAGCTGGTGCAGCAGGATGAATGTGTAAAGGACATCTGCCCGAGCGTGCCGGTGAGTCTCCTGCTGCCTTCATTAACTGAAAGGATACAGAAGAAAACCGATGAACTAACCAAGTGTCACACTGGCACACTGGATTTATCACTGTGTACCCTTCACTGTGGAAAATGGTCAACAAAGACATGAATGGATTTCCAGTCAAGAAGTGCTCAGCCTTTCAGTTTTTTAAAAAAAGGGTAAGATTTTCCTTTAATTCTTTATTTTTTAAAAAATATTTTTTATTGGTGCTGGCCTTGTTACTTTGCTAGAGCAGAGAGAAAGTCATCAAAGAAGGAAGGTGTTTTATACTGTTCTCCTACTGTAATGTGTCCATGGCATAGGCAGTTCTAACGAACATCAAGGGCAATAGCACTGTAGGTGAAGGGGAGCTGGGGAGAGGGGACAAGGGTAGGAGACCGAAAGGCATTACGTCAGCAGTCTTTGCTGTGGAATGTATATCTCTTTCACAGATGACCACAGGGCTTGACGCAATACAGCCAGCTATTCAGACTGGGGTAATACACTCCAAAGCAGAGTGCAGGATTATTGCAGCTTGTCTCTGACTCCCTCCTACACATCCACCTAGGGTTATGACTCTCTCCACACCTTCCATTCACTTCCCTGAAGTGTGGTAATACCCATTCCCATTCATCATCTCACAGAGAAAGGGTCAAAAAAAGAACAAAGAGGCATTTGTGAGCTCAGCAAAATTCTTCACAGCTCGTAACTTGCCTGTAATCACAATTAATGCGGGTTAAAAGACTGAGGTATATATGGGTCTGGGGGTATTTTTTATATTTTTTAATTTCGGTATATCAGGATTTAGAGAATATTGGCTGTGTATTTGATGTTTTCCTCGAGGAAATGCAAGTGTAACTCTTTCCCTTACCACTTTAGTTAAGTCCTTTCTTTTTCTTTGACTATTTTATAGCGACAGTACTGCAGACTCTTTATTTTCCTTGAGCAACAAAGTAATTTCCGCATAACAACAGGACAGGTATTCTGAGTAAGTCTGGGTAGACACATACAGGAGAAGCAAAGGATAAGAAAAAGATTTTTAGCAGAGACTACCCTATGGAAAGGACTTCCTGAATGATTAAAATGACAACCCTCTCTTTAAAGAGACTGGAGTAGAAGCTGATAAGCTGCTCCATTCACTCATTAGTTCGTTCATTCATTCCCATTCATTCTCTCTCTCTCCAAGAATATGGTCAGTTCATTTAAACCTTCAGGAAAAGAAAGTGAAGACTAGACCAGTACCTAATTTGAAAGCCAGGGTCAAACCCTTTGGGGCACCAAAGTGTCACATTTAAGGGCATATGGGGAAAATACTAGCACCCAATCAGAGGAAAAAAACATACAATGTCAGTCGGTATTTGTTGTCGCCGAGTTGGTTTGTAGAAGCCTCAACCCAAACATCATGTAAACTCAGCCCATAGCAGTAGTTCTCAGCCCAAGATGCTTCTCATTTAAGTACATTACTATTGGCACATGTGTGTCTGGTACGCAGATCACCAGAAAGGTTTATCTGGGGTTTTTTTAAATGGCTTGAAGATTGTAATAGAAATACATTCTTAAAGAGGAAAGTAACTGGCTTGCAGTTCCTATATAAGCTTAATTATTGGCAATTGTCTTCTATTTCTGTTTAGAGCTGACAAGTTATCACTGGAAATCTCTGTCTAATTTTGTTCTAGAAGAAGGGAAAACTGTGGCTTGTGGTTTTTTGTTTGGCTGTTTTTTGGTTTGTTGTTTTGTTTTTTTTCCCAGAGCTACACTGAAAACCAGTGAATTTTCAATTGGAAGAGATTGATACAGTCCTGGACAGTGGATCAGGACAAATAGTTGTCTTTCGTTTCTGAGGGTTTTCATTTTATCAGATGTTGCCTTTTTGCTACTGTAATTTAGAGACACAAAGAAGGAAATTCTTTCTCTATACATTTCTGTTAATAGATGCATGTGTTCACTTATGTTTCTCTTATCCCTACTACCTTCCTTACAGAAAATCCTATGCATTCAGATATTAGCCACATTGTTCTGATGTCGGTGCTTGAAACATGTACAAATTAGGAAAGCTACACATTTATAATATGTTGCTGGCTCCCTGAAATAAATTTGTTGGACTGGTGATGTGCTGTATGTAACTACTGAGAGAATGGGAAGAGATGGTTAAAGAGTTTATTTGGTTCCCTGGCAATAATCTGGACACTCCGGCTGAAGAACCACCAAAATTCCATGTGTACAGAAGCATAGTTGCTGGATTTCTTGATCAGAGTGTAGTGTGTGGTAGAGTTGTCTGACAGTTTGCATCACCATAGCACCAGTGCTCCATAACCAGCAACCTACTAGATGCATCCTACATTCACAGTGAGAGGCAGGTCCTGCACTGTGGATCTTAGCAGACCTGGCTGCAGGGTGATGTATTGCTATCCCTTTACTGATAGGTGAGTGAAACCCAGAGAAGAAAATCTGTCATCTGGGTACTGCATAGGCTTCTCCCGGACCACCAGCAGAGTCTGTGATGAAACAAAGCATGGGACTTCAATCTCTCCAGTTTAAAATCATTGTGTTTGTCTCCTCAAAATCTCACATTTCTAGTAGAGGTGCTCTCCAAACACAATTTTAGAAAATTCATATCAATACAGATTAGAACACTCAAATTTCAGGAAATCTTTCTGTCTTTTAACTTTTCTTTTTCTTTTTTTTTTTTTTTTTAAGAAAGCACCAGATGTATCTTTATTGTTTTCATTTTTCATTGAGCCTTATGTTTTCATTAAATTGCAATCCTCTTTATTACTGTGTCCAAGAGTACAGAAAGGATTGACAGAGCTCTGTGAATTTAGACTAAGCTGAAAGTGCATTCAAGCACTGACTTGAATTTAAGGACCAGATCTTTTTTTTAAGTCTGGCTTATTATCTGATGACAAAGTACTGACCCTCTGGGATGCTGCCTGCTGTGTCAAATGATTCAGGGTATGGCCTAATCATGTCCAGAGGTCAGAGAACAGGAAACAAAGGCTGAAATTAAAAGGCAGCATACTTAATTAAAATAAAAGGGGAAATAGAAACAATTTGTTTTGCAGAATACCCTGTAGCACTAACTTCTGGCAGGGTTGGAATAACTAAATAAGGAATTCACTCACTTAAAACATGCACAGTTTGAAAGAAAACCAAATTATTTACAATGCCTGTGTTTTTATTTTGCAAGAAGTGTAACAACTAATTGTGTTTAGGATCAGAATGATATTTTAATAGTTCAATTTTTTTTAATTAATGATGACACAAATATAGAAAGAGGAAGGAGAGAAAGAGGTGGGTCATATATAGCCTCACAAGGCCTATATACACAAGGAGGGAATCTGAAGTTAATCTAATTAAGATAAATTATAAACACCATTGTTCACATAATATTGGGTCATGACATAAAAGGATTATCTTCTGACAAGGCTGAAAAATTGTTGGTTTATGGTAAGTAATTACTTTAATTTTTGTTGCCCTCCTTTTCCCTGTCCACTGACATTGCATAATGGATACCAGTATAAATAGTCCACTAATTTGCTTTGGCCATAAGTGGCTGGGAAATATATTTTTTTCATATACAAGCGGCATTTGGACTTTCCCAAAGTTCAATAAAAAGGGTTTGCTAATTGGCAGAAGTTGCATCTTTTCATTGTGAGAGGCTCTTCAGAGCTGTGCAGGATTGCTTGCGCAGCTGGACCCTACCAATTCAAAAGGTCATTGAATGTGGCAAACCTCCAAATGTGCTATTGGCGTTTATCCAATGCGATATCCATGGGCAAAGGGGCCTTTCATTTTCCCCTACTGCCATCCCTGCCAGATGTTTTTTGGCAAGTGGTGTTATTTTTGTGGTATTTTCACTGCCTCTTCTGTTGCATTGGCCTACTTTACACAGACTTTTGTATAATATTTTGCAGTATATATTGAAATATATACATATATATATGTCATATATATATATGTATATATATGTCATATAACACAACACAAACCAACATGGTTACAGGAGGATGAATGCTGTGAATAATGAACTGTCTCTGTCACTTAAACACTGGTTGATGATATGGTAACCTCAGTGAACATGGAAAATCATTATCGTCTTAGTTTTGGACTGAGACAAAATACAAATTTATACAGAATGTGAAGAAGATAAATGAATGATAAATGGAAAAAGAAATATCTATCTTCCATAAAAAGACAAAAAAAAAAAAACCAAAACAGGACATGTTTTAGAGAGGAAGTTTATTACAGGGATTAAGGATTTGCTAGTCTGAAACTTGATAAGGGAAAAAATATCCATAATCTTTTTTCACTGAGAAAATTTACATTCATTAGCAATTTAGGTCAAGCTAAAGCAAATGCGCAAGGAGGAAGAGAAAACAGCTACCTTTGCTCCTATGCAGTTTTTCCAAACGCATGGTTTGTGGAAGCCATGCCCTTCTACTTTCTAGGTTGATATTTCATGGCACTACATACCAGCAGTTTTCTCTATATACAAGCTGAAGAGACTAACTCATAAAGATCATCATGCATGAAAATGACAGCTCAGCGTGCACTAGAGCTCAAGGCAATACATGACTGAGGGGACTGCGGAATTACCTGAATGCCATTTTTAGGACTACGGTAATTTAATGATACAGAAAGCCCTTGAATTCAGTACTTCCAGCTGACTTCCTACAGATTATGTTCACTCTGGTAGATCGTGCTGTGGGGGGACTACTCTCAGCTCTGCCACTTTTACAGGGCTAGAAGTTCATTTCAGGACTGGAGTTACCTTTTATTTAGATTAATTGGGAGCTTACTTAGAAGAAAATGAAAGGCAAAACTGATCATAGCTTAGGAAAATGCAAGATTTATATGGGATGAATGGTTATTCTGCTGCTTTCCTTAGCTGCTTGGGCCAATGTCACAAAAATATATACATTTTAAAGTTGATTTCCAGAGACAAGTATGCTAGCTGACTTCAGTTTTGCCACAACAGAGACTTCTTTCTCAGTTTTTTTGTTCTTTGTAAAGAGGTGCTGAGCTTTCAAGGCTCTTCTTAGCATCAGACAAAACTAGAAGCACCCTAAATGCCTTTGTCAGTCTACAGACCACAACAGCCAAAGCATGAGAACTGATGAGAAACTATGTAAGTTGGGGCTACCAAAGCATCCATATATTCCTCTCTCACAGTTCTTTTTCATGAAGTCCACTACACGTTTCTAACATCCATCCCAGTCTACTCTTCCCACTTGCATCCTTTTTTGCTGAGTAGATCTATGTGCCACTGGCAGATTTTCTGAGCACATGCCTCGGTTATCTATCAAAGCCATCTCCAGTACTAATGTTCCTCTTATCAATACACTTTTATCTAGTTTCTTTATCTCATAATTACTTTTTTTAAAGGCTATTCTTATTCTCCATTTTTCCCAATTATTTCCTCCGTGTTATCACTATGTTACTGAGTTACCAAACACCATATGGATTAGATTGTCCACATTTACTTCATCAAAGGAAGACATCAGACAAGTGTGGCGTACTGGTGAGTGCATGTTGCCTGTTATTTCATTTTCTACTGAACCCTTTAAAATTTCACTCAGATGTGGTAGGTTTTGTTTCTGTTTACATAGTCCTATAAGGTTTTTTTGTCTGTGTTGTACATCATTGTCATCTTGGAAAATTCAGACCACAGGATTCATCTTAAGATTTGTTTTTTAATCTCATCTCACTCTTTCTGAGAACCAGCTTCTTTATTTTTTAATTTTTTTTTTAAATTTATGATTCTGACAGGATTTTTCCAGACACACTTACAGCTGTTTGACCTCTTTCAGGTCCTCGTTATCCACCATCACTAAAATCAAATAGCAATGGGCGGTTGAAATTCCCCTGGGAGCCTGCTCAGGCTCATTCCTTTTAAGATCAGTTTAGACATTGCTTGAGCCTGAACAGTGTTTGGGTCTTCCTTCATTACATGCCATGAGAATTGGGCATGGCTTCTGTTTGGAGAAGGGCCACCTATGAGATCTCCAAGTCATCCGCCATGAGATCTGCCAAGTGCATTTTAACAGTGGTTTAAATGCCACAGAGTCTGAAGTTAAATTCTTAGAGCAATCCTACCCCAGACATAATGTTGTCACTGCTATCATAACTCAGCTCAGCAGTCCTGGTATGATTTGTCCTCAGTCTAAACATCAAAATTGTCTGAAAAACATTGTGATACAAGAAACTGCCAGCAAGAAGAACAGCACAAAAGTTTTTAGACACCCTTCACTGTGTAGTAAGAGGTGATGCAAACTGAGATACTGAGAAAGCAGACAGCTGTGTCTGCTGAAAAATCAATGCGATTCCTCTTCCAAATGTGGAGAGTGATAAATATGATCTGCAGAGGCCAGGAAGGACTAAGAGTTTGGAGCAACTCTGTGAATATGTTACCCTATCTGCTAATTGAAAATAGGGTTTTGATGAGGGTTACGAGCAAAGGGGAGGCCAAGGGACGTGTTCATTGAGAAAAAAATCAAAGAATTGAAAGCAAAGGAAAAGTTCATATCCTTCTAAAAAAGGATAGGTATATGAAGAGAAGATAATGGAAAATAATGTTGTGGAAGGACAGCCTGTGATATACAAACCAAAGCCATCTTAAGCTCAGTAGTGTGACTTTTTCTTCTTATGCTGATATACTGGAGATGTCACAAAAACCACAACTGCTCTGTCCCAGGTTTTTTGTTCATTTTGCATCCTCACTCCATGTTGGCATGTCTCCTGCTCCATGGACACCTTGCTCCTATATACAGTGATATCACTGACTTCAGGCTGATTTCTTGTTCATCTTGAAAACCAGTAGACAAAGCTAATTAATAACGAAACCCTTTCATTTAGGATGACTAGTCAGGGATGACCTTGAACTCTCAAAACTCAGATTAATGAAAACACTGCTTAGCAGCTTAGCAGCTCTCTGGATGGGCATCTTAAAGATTCAGCCTTCAACCAGAGATGTTCACGGATCACCTGGCTCACAAGATTTTGATATGGAATAGCTGTACTGCCTTCCACATAGAGCAAGGCATGGTGGGCATGTGCGTGGACCAGCATATTCTGTACTGCTTTAATAGGCTGAGCATTTTCAGAGAACTGAACAATGCCATCATACCCATTGCCTCTGTAAAAGCAGCGCATTTGCTCCATCCATGCCTCACATATACACTATCACTTCTCTGTCAAGTTCATTATTCTTGTTCTGGTTCACTCTTCCTGACTCTGCTTCAAATTAAATAACTAGGCCTCAAAAAGAAAAAAAAAAAAAGCATTTTGCAGAACATATCTCTCTGTGCTAGGGCAGAAAAGGCCCTTCTGCTGGCCTGGCACCAGGGCAGGAGAGTGATGTCTCCTCTGCCTGCTATCACTGCAACCAAATCCTTGGCTGCATTGAGGTGATATTAGGTGCAGTGCCTCTTGTCATCACTTAGCTAAATGTTTATAGAGAATTCGAGGTACATAATTCTCCATCCAGCCTTGGGCAAGAGTTGTCTCCACTTTAGAATAATCATGGAGAGAAAGCAGAATTTGTGAATGCACCATTTTTTAAAAAAGGACAGACCTTATTATAAACCCTCATGGTCTGACCTACTGTTCAGCCAAAATGTACGAGAGGAACTGGAATAGGTCTGACAGATTTGGTGTAGACCCGTCTTTGGGGTCCCACGAAGGCAACAGACTAGCATCCTCAGTGTTGTTCTACTGAATTTCCCCAATTAGTTTTGGAGACAAAAAAACAGTTCTCTGATTTTTCCAGAGGGTCCCAAGATCTAGACTTAACCATATGTATACATTCATATTACTATATGGCATATATATTATATATTACTATATTTACATATATCTGTATATGTAAATAAGCACTTGTCACTCATCTTCCTGTCCCATGAAAGAAGGTGAGTTTTGATGTCACACCATAAGCATTTCTATACCAGCTCTCTATTTCCATGTGAACAAGTCTGTATTCCCACAAAAGAGTCTGTGTGGACAGACAAGTTTTGTGTTACATCACTGCCTGACCAAAAGAAAAAGGCCTCTCTCTAAAATAGTTTGTGGGGTTTTAGGGGTTTTTTTATGGTTATTTTAGGTATAATATTTCAGGCAGCTTAACAGCCAAAATTGTCTCTTAGCTCAAGGCCTCTAACACCAACAAGACCCTTGGTCAGATGAAGAGGTGAAAAGCAACATAGTCATCAGGAGGGAATTTAGTCTCTGTTCATGATCCTAGCCCTGACACTTCTCTTTTACGTCCTATATTTCAGTTTAGCAGTGTCCCTCCATTGCATAATATCAGGATTTACAATGCACTTGGAGGAGAGAAGAGATCTATGTTTTTGATAAGGACATTGAAATCTCACTTTGATTCACCTTGTCAGAAGTGTCCATCAGCACCCATTCCTTCCTGAGCCTGTGGTATACATGCATACATTCTCTACCAGCCCCCTGTGAGAGGAATTGGTCTCATTTCAGATTCAAAGCTTTCTTTATTTGTTATGGCTCTTCTTTTGTGCTGCCTTTCTGGGTACAGCGTTGAGGGTGCAAAGGTGACTACTCCGGGGTATATTTCCTGGACTAAATAAATTATTTCCTTCTCTATTTAAGATTAATTAAGAAGTGTTGAAGGGAAAAAAGGTCAGATCTACTCTGAGGTTATTCAGTACACACTAAGCCTGAAAGAGCTGTAATTAGATATGAGAAAAGCCTGATGAGGTTCTCTTTCTGTGTAGTTCCAGGCACACTGGCAGTTCTCCAGAAATGAAATATAAAAATAAATTGTCCTCTTTTCACTAAATTTCTTCTGTTCATCGCACTTCTCCTTTTTTTCTCTCCAAAGCCTAACCAACCTGGTCGTTTCCTGTAGTATTTTCTGCATTGAATAGACCCATACAGAGATGAAGGGAGAGATTGCTGCTTCTCCATTACAAGCTGCTAGAAAGTTCAGCCTAGCACTGCACTTTATGAAGCTCTTAGAGGAAATTGTGTGAGCCTTGGAAAACACCAGCAGCTTCTGCACTCAAATATCTTTGCACGTCTATGTGTTTATATGGGATCCAGACAACCACATTGGTTTTCGCCAGTGTAGGCACACCCTAGCAGGGGAATCAAAGGCAGGTGTGCCGCATGCCCAGGCCCTCTGCACTGCCAGTGGGTGCAGTGAGTCACAGAGACAGCAAGGAGCTGAGAGTTTGGCATATTTACTGCTTTTTCAAAGGTTGCCTTTAGCAAACAAGTTACTGGCCAAGTCCAAAACTCTAGGCTGCGGTCTGATTTCCCTCATTTCACGGTCATATTACTAGGAAAGCTATTCAGTCCATTTAAAAACCTAGGTAACTTGTGTGTCTCAGGCATTTCCTCCTTCTGCTACCCTTCATCAATTTTTGTTTGCTTTAAGCAAAACAGTACCTCTTTCTCTGTTTCACTTATTCTTTGACAAGTTAATTTATATTGGTGATTAAGAGCCCTGTAAAAGGATTTACACACCAAATCATGTAGATCCTCCTACCTGCAGGGTATTTTCAACAGTAGATACTTCTCTCTGATGTCATAATATTGTTTCAACAGTTTGGCCTCAAACTCTCAAAAACTGTTGGATTGCTCAGAGGAAAAATGTGTTAGCTTCCAATGGCTTTTACCCAAAATGACTTCAGAATATTTTTTTTTTTTTAATTTGCAAGAATTAGGCCAAAGAAAACCCACACATAACCAAGCATGTGGAACAGAAGACTCAAAACAAGCCGCCTCAGTCAAAGGCTTCCCAAAACCAACCTACACATGTGGGAGACTCCAGCCCACAAGCTGATCAGTCAGAATTGGTGACTTACGCTTCAGCTCATGTTTCTAAAACAACGATCCTTATTGCCATCATCTTGTAAATAAAGTGAAGACCACAAGGAACAGAAGTGCTGGGTAATATGTTTCTTGTGTGTGCCCATGGAAAAATACTAAGCTAAGAAGGGAAATAATATAAATGGCAAAAAGAAAGCCTCTCTTGTTTCATAATTCTTGAGTGTGTCTGGTTTGCATCTGTTACTACATTTTTCACTTAGGAACACTTATTTCTTTATTACATATGAATGACTGGTTTTGACTGGAAGTTTGAAAATGTGACTTTACTCTGATTAACTCTACTTTTGTCTGTACTTAGCACTTTTTAAGACCATATTTCTCAAGCTATGTTAAAGCATGAGCAAAACCAACACATGGAACAATTTATTGAAATACCAGGCAAGTTTGACAGGTGCAGAAGAAATTGCTTGATTTCACAAATTGAAACAGCTGTAGTTTTATAGGTGATGAAATTGCAATGGGATGGAGTTTCACATTTGTTAGTTCATCTTGTGTTTGCTGTTTTGTTTTTGAAGTATCGAGTCATTTTCCACTCCCCAAGGAGGACTGTTAAGACCTACTCCTCAAGTGGACAAGGCATCTAGTCTGCACAGAGTGAAGGGAAGCTCAGTAAAATTCAAACATATTTCAGAGTAGACTGAAATATAACTAGAAAATAATAGTTTTCTCCTCGTGGGACTACAAATAAATGTTGCTCGTGGCTTTGAGAGCAGGAAATGCTATAAATATTAAATCCACCTTTCACATAGACTGAGCTAGATTTCATTATGTATCTTTAAAAATATCATACACATAAAGTTTTTTATCATTAATCAACAAATATTAACCCCATAAGAGTCTCTTGTATCAAGGAGGTTTACTTTCACTATGTGCAATTACTAGAGGAAGATATATGTTTTATTTTCAGATTATTCAGGACCATATGTTCTCCTACAGTGACAGAGTACGTATCAAGTGGTGCCACTCTCTGTAAGTTCATTTTTATCACCCTAGCGTGGAAAAAAAAAAAAAGATGAAAAATCAGTGAAAGATCTTTAAAGAATTGGTCACATTTGGCACTGAATTAATCTGCCAAAATACTTGAATTATAAAACCTCTTCCTATCTTAAATCCCTACTGACGATGGTGGCCTAAGTCATAAATTCTTGTGTGGCTCAGAATAAAATAATCTTTTAAGTCCTGATTGAAATGTATTGGTGCCTTGCACACTGCATCTCAGCTGTGATACCATTTAAAAATGGCTAATTTGAGTGACCAGGACTTTCTCCCCAAACAGTATCCTTAGCAACTCGACAATGAAAGCAAATTTGCCACTAAAAAAAAGCTAGGAAGAGAAATGGTGGATATTTTCCTGGAAGATTTGCCTTTGAGCAAACATATTGCATGGGGCTTTGAGTAACCTGGTCTTATGGAATATGTCCCTGACCAAGGCAGAGGGTTCAGAAAGAGAAGACTTTTAAGGTTCTTTCCAACCTAAACCATTCTATGGTTTTATTATTCTGTCTCCTTTGACTCAGGAAAGAAGAGCAAAGGCATATGACTTGTCAGTGTTACCCAGCCTGCTAAATGAGAGGGCCCCTCCAGAGCTCCCGAGTGCTAAAATGGGGCTTCTGGCCAAGGCTCTGGCAGCCCTGACCAAGGCATTGCTGTGCCACACTGCAGATGGGCCTGCATGGTCTGCTGAAGTCCCTGATGCCAGGCCCCAGCCCAGCCTTTCCTTACAAAGGAAAAACCATTGTCATCTCTAACCTGGAGACCCTCCAGGAATCTTGCAGCTTTCTGAACGATACGATCTGTCTCACAGCTCTGTGAATGTTTTGGCAGATCCAGAAGGAACAGGCACGCTAAGCCAGCTTGTCGAATGGTCCCGGTTGCTTTAAAGATTGAGAAAAATTTAGGATGCTATGCAATATTATGTAATGAATCAGAAGGGTCACCTTCTGCTAAATAAAAAGGAGATTAGTGAAGTGCAGTATCAGACTCAGATGCAAAATAGGAAAGTTACTAATTTCAGGCCACACAAAGGATTCCTCCCTGCTCTGAACAGTATGAAGCTTTTGAATAACCAAGGATGAATACTGAATGGGACTTGGTGCTGTAACCAGTCATCCGGAGCGTTCTGCCAATGCAGTCATTATTGATGCACTGCAGTTAAACTTTCTAATGCTGGGCTATTTCAGTCCAGACTACTGAAGGATGCAAAATAATCATTGCATCAAGAAACTGAGAGGGAGAAAAAGTACACTGTGGTATCTTTGTTCTGGCTGGGCTTTTTTTTCATTCACCTCTGCAGCCCATAAACATCCAAACATGCATTCCCTGGCTCCTGTACCTGGATCAGATGCTCACAGTACCGTCTAGACTGATTTAAGGCTGTGACTAATAGATGTGGGATGTGGTGTTTAACAGAACAGGAGGTAAAATAAACATTGCCTAGGTTTACTGACAGTTGGCTTTGTTCGCAAAAAACCAGAGAATAGAGAAGAGAAGGTACGAGTGAGCAGCCTCGGACTATTTGGATAGGATTTGGGATTGTATTGTTCATGTTGTTTTTGTTTGATCTAGATGAAAAGCATTTTTAACTTGGTAGCCTGGAAAGATTAGACTTGCACATACACAATAAACCCCATTTTGTTTTGTTTTCCTCTTTGACATAATACGCAGAGGGTGTTTATACACCAGTACGGACAATGAATCTATTGTGTCATCTTGTGTAGAAACAAGTGTCATCAGTGCTTACAATTGATCCAAGAGCTCTTACCTGATTCCAGCACATCAGTTATTTATTCATTCCTAGAAAAAAGAATCCCATTACACTAACAATTGTTATCAAGGACAACATGAGAGGAACTAAGAGAAGAAAACCCTAAGTGGAACCTATTCAGTTGTTTAAAGTTTTTTGGTGCCATATTTCAAATAAATCAGTCAGTTAGTAAGAGGGCACAGCAAAAGTTAATTCAGCTATAAATGGGAAACGAGGGTTTTACAGACTTTCTCCTGCATCACTGGAGCTGGAAATAGCTTTCCCATTTACTGGAACAGGAAAGTCAGCTAGGCATTGTCTGGGCACTCATTAACACTTACTATTTGCATTACTTGTGTGCCTAAATTTTCTGCTGTTCTTCGTGCCTTGACTTAGATAGATGCAACTTGTTCATCAGGAATATTTAAACCCGTATTTATACGATCCCAAATTCCTCAAGTAATTTTGGTACTCATCATCTTTTGGGATTTGTTTCTGAATGCAGTCACATGTTGACATATTTTTTTAAGAATGTTGCTTTTGCTGGCTTTTGGCTATGTTCTGGAGACATGTCATTCACACTTAAGATCATAAAATCTGCCTTGTTTACTTGACATGTTAATACTACGACTGATGACAGCAACAAATACAGAAACATTTACTCTGCTTTCCTATAGATAGATTTGATGTCTGCCAGATGCTGTCATGGCAAGTGAAATATCTTAGTGTGTGTAAATAGCAATGCTGATTAAAAATCATGACACAAGCCCTGAAATGGTCATCACAACATGAAGAACCTGAGCAGAGACACGGCACAGAACAGGTCAGATTCTCAGCACAAGCCAGGATTGTGCCTGGGTTCAGGGGGACCCATAAACATTTTCCAGCCCTTGGACTCAGGTATGTACCCAAGTCCCTGTCATGCTGGGACAACTGTGCCCTTGTCCTCACTGTGCACTGTTTTCTATGGGATGAAACCTTGAGACATGAGCTGAAGGAGAAGTATGTATTGAGCTCAATGGAGTGATAGATATTTAACACTAGACCAGTCTGCCAATCACTGTACTACATAAAGCCACACGGCTGTAGATAGCTGGAGTTGGTAGAAGTTTATTACACATTCCAACTAAATAACAAAAGAATAAACAGAAGTAGGGTAGGTCAGTCATATATTCCAGGCCTTATGGTTCCATTATTTGCTGGGATGCAAGGAAGATCGTGAAAGACATCAAGTTCAGACCATCATATATACCTTCATGTGCTCTTCTTCATGACATTTATTAGTCATGCCTACAGGCAGTTGGAGGCTCTCCACAAAGGTTTGTTACAGAACTTACAATGATACAGCAAAGGAAGAGAAGGATAGGAGGTGAAACTGAAGAGAGAGAACTGGCACGGATTTCCCTAGGGTTTGTAGGAGTCCTGTTGCAACACCCACTACCTGTGACCAAAGTGTGTTGGGGCTCCTGTGAAGAACATTGCAGTTCCATGCACTTCTCCGCCCCAAGCTGTGGCCCATTTGTCCTTTCACAGATCTCCCTCACATGCAGGAAACCTTTCTCCTGGCACATTTGGAGGGCTAAACTCTCCATAAATCCAGGCCATGTATGTCCAGGCTTAGACAGAAAAAACGTGCTCTGCTATTTGGCCTCCGTCAGCTTTTTAGCAAGCAGCTTCTTGGCTTTGCAGAGAAAGCACCGAATGATGACTACGCAGCAAGTTGTCCTTCACTTTCCCTTTTAAAATAAAATGTGATTATTAATCAACAATGTGATGTGTCTCAGGGATTTGGAGGGGAAAAAATAGCTTGAGGTGATTTGACAAACTGATTCTTTTGCTGTGCTGCATTTCCTATAAGACATAACAAATTAAATGTCAAAGCCAGATAGAAAATAGTGATATATCTCAGCTCGGGCATTAATCAGCCTGTCTCTAGTTTACCACTTCCCACTTAAGTAGATGACTGCATACAGTTTCAACAATGGAGCTTTTCATTCTTTAAACTCCCCAGTTGTAATTTAAATAGGCTTCCTGACAATCGCACTCAATGCTGCAGGGGAGATAATTCCAAGAGCTCCGTGTCCACTTCGGGTTTACATAATGAATGAAAATTCAAATCCTTGTCCAGGGTGCAATTAGATAACGTCGGGAAAAGGAAAGAACGGATCGGATGAACTGCAATCAGAGAAGGAGAAATGTACATTTGATATCACTGGGAGGAAGAAATAAAATACATGCACATACACTGACCTAGATCACAGTCGAGACATTTGATACTGTCTGGTAGTGAAATGAATATCTAGAGACTTTGCAATGCAACATGTAGCATAAAGAAGCTGACTGAGAACCATAACAGCCCATCGACTGATGCAAAAAAAAATTTTGTGAATAGAAATTTAAATACAGAAGAGTTTAAGTGTAAAAAGTGGTTTATTCTATTTAACCACAAAAATAGGGAATAAGGAACCTGTCCAAAGTTTCGGAGGCAGAAAATGTTGCTGTACAGGGCGCATGGTTGTGTAGGCTGTCAGATTACATTTGATAGTATTGTGTCGATGGGTGTGATGTTCCATTGAGAACTGGCTACAATACTGGACATCCAAGCAGATTTCCACAGTTTCCCTCAAGCAATTCCATCATTCAGTTTACCCTTAGTCCTCAGGAAATATTTGCAATTTGAAATATCTAATGGCCTACCAAAATTGTCTACAAACTTGTCTTCCTTCTTTCACACTAATAATTACTGCTCTAGAGTATGTATCTTCTCATCCTATTATTAAATCCTACTAAAATCCATAGCCTGTATCAGATGCTGGGCCTTAGTGCAATAAAGTGACTACCACATGCACAAAGGGCCTAATCCTGCAAGACATTATGTCCCTGCATAACATGCCTTTTCCTTTTCAGTGTATTCATCAGTCTCAAAAGTCAAGTGTTCATCTGGGAAGCCAGAAAACAAGCTCATTCATGTCCTGAGAAGCACCAGGTTTTTCAGTCTCCCCAAAGACAGAGAGTACACTCCAGGATGGCCACTGGTGCCACCAGGACCTTCTTGACTCCAAGCAAAAGCCAAATCTGCATCAGTAGTGGCCCTAGAGAATAGGCTGGTGGTTCTGTCACGGAAAATACTGCTTGTGATTACAGTAATGGGGACAGGGTTATGAACAAGTGATTAAAGTGTGAAATGTGCTGGGTTGACTGATGTCTTTGACAACTGAACCATATGAAATTAAAAGCTATATCTGTTTGCTATTACATAACAGGAAAAGGAAAAGCCAGGAGTGAAAAATCCCTGGAACTTGGCAAATCTCATTTAATCACATCTGGCAATTTTTGAGTCTAAGATTATCCCTGTTGGATATCATCGTTTTAGAAAGTAAAGTAAACAAAGAAACTCAAGCAAACAAGAGTCAGAAAATAAAGAACCTTCAGAAAAAAAAAAAAAACCCAAAACCCAAGCAAACAACAACTTGTGCACTTTTTAGCAATCCTACAGGCCATACTTGGGAAAACATTGTTTAAAGCTATTCTCTAACAACAGTCAGATCTCAGTTTATTTTAGGAGTAGCGGAACTTTGCTACATACTAAAGTGTGTCCAACACTCCTTTGAAATCACTTATATTTAAATAGCAGGAAAAATTATCATCAATTTTGGTTGTGGACATCGCAAGAAATTCCAGAAGTACCAAATAACTTTGACTAGCTACAGAGCTCTTTTGGTGGTCCAACAAATCCAGTAGTACAAAAACCCCTAAAATGTGACAGGGTGGAGAGATCTTTACTCCTAGCCATGAAGGTCTATGAGTATGAAGTTGACTGCATTTGTTCCAAATAAACTTCTGTATCACAACAACAAAAAAAAAAAAACCAAAAAAACACACAAAAACCCCAAAAAAGTTATTTTGACTTGAAAATGTGAAATTCATTATTTCAGAAAAACTGGAATTAGATGCTTTGGCAACTTCAAAACTCTTTCCAGACATTATTTGAATGAGTAGTTGCAGTAGAGCTGATCTGGTTTGGTAAACTATCTTTTTCTTGCTTTGCATTTTTTCCCTCAAAGCAAGGTAAGGCAAGGGCTCCCTGAAGCATTTTGAATTAACTTCTAGCTAAGTAAGGCAGTATCTCAAAATCTCAAGCCTGTCTGCACAAACATGTACAGTTGATGTCTTGGTCAGGCTTATAAAGCAGCAAGAGACAGTAGCCCTGAGTGTGACAGAACACTGACGTGCAGCCTCAGTACTAGGCTGATTGGCAGCTGGTCAGTGCACACCACCAGCAAGACAGACCTCTGTATATTTTCACAGGTTTGTGAGGTTGTCCCTTCACAGAATTAGTGTGGGAACAGTGATTCTCAGGAATGCAGTTATAGCTTAACCAGAAACTGTTGAGTGCTCCACGACCAGGTATGCAGTGGAACCAATTTCTAGCGGATATGAGTTGTTGATGAGAAAAAAGGCACAAAGAAACTATAGTCATCATGAGGCAAGAGGCATTGGGAACTCTTTCTGTTCTGATCAATCCTATCTGGGTTATTTCAGACACACTCAAAGAGTCAGCTGCTTATACTTTGTAACAGTGGATGAAGTCACTTGGGGAGTTTAAAGAAACTTGTTTTGGAAACAAAAGTACAGAAATCTTCAGAAGCAGTTCAGAACAGAATTTCTTCCTGCAGTTAGGAGCAGATTCCAGTTTATTTACTGGTAGAAGGATATCCCAGTAAGAATAAAAAAATAATGTATTTTAATAATCTAGTACTGCTTGCAGTGTTGTGAAGAATTATGCACCTATCACTGTGGTATTTGAGATCTGGGGAGATCATATAGCAGCCTTCCAGCACCTGAAGAGGCCCTAGAGGAGTGCTGGAGAGGGGCTTTTTACAAGGGCATGCAGTGACAGGGCAAGGGGTAATGGCATTGAACTGAAAGAGGTTAGGTTTAGATTAGATATTAGAAAGAAATTCTTCACTATGGGGGTGTTGAGGCACTGGAACAGGTTGTTCAGAGACACTGTGAACGCCCTTACCCTGAAGTTGTTTAAGGCCAGGCTGAATGGGGCTCTGAGCAACCTGGTCAAATGCAAGGCGTTTCTGTCCATAGCAGAGGACTTGGAACTAGATTACCTTTAAGGTCCTTTCCAGTCCAATAGTTCTATGATTATATGATCATACAATGCCCTAACTAACAAATAATCATCTGCTATTTGCTAATATGTCTTTGTCAAATCAGGGAAGAAACGGTGAGAAATTTCTTCAAAATTCTTTTTCTTTTTGTGCAATTCAGTGTGGGAGCTGTTTCAGTGGAAATTAATTCAAAAGAAATGAACCTTTGCATTTTGAAATCTTTTACATTTAAGATAGCCCAAGTCAAACAGAGCTATCGATCTGTGGCACTTGTCTAATGCAAATGTAACATTAAAAACTCAGAAACCTTTAAAGTCTATTAAGGTCAAGCTAGACAAAAGCCTATAGTGTAGACTTACAATTCAATGACAAATATATACACGTAACATTTCAATAAACTTGACTGAGTCATTCTGAAAAGTAATATATAATCTACAAATATCAATAGAAACCTAAGACCTGCATAGGAAAGCCCAGGGAAATTGTTTTTCTTCCCAAGTCTGATCTTGGCCTTGTTATTACAAAGATGTTGCCAATTCATACTTTCAGTTTCAAATCAGTATTTTCAACAGTTTTGGAGAGGTGTACATGTTGAAAGTCAGTGGTGAATCACTTCATTTTCAATACTCTTCCCTGTCTGTTATTGTGTATTATCTATTAATTTCAAAATGCAAATTTAGGGGTTGTCTGCAGAGGGATACTGAGGGGCATTAGCCTTAATTAGATGAAGAAATTATATTAAAGAAGAGCTGAAATGTTCCAGCTCTTAGCAAAGGTCCTTGGCACCCACTTCAGCAGTAGCCCCAGCTTGGGTCTCCTTGAGCGGCTTCCAGGCCATTCTGGCAGCATGGTAAGGCAGCAGAGGGCCCCTGCCTGGTGCCTCAGTCTAGGTCAAAGACTTCAGGAAAAAAGAAAAAACAACTTCCCTTGGCTTAGCTATGCAGGTTCTGGGTTTCTATTGATGTTTATACGTTATATATTGCTTTTCAGAGTGATTCACTTAAGTTTATTGAAATGTCAGGTGTATTTCTCTGAGTCAGCACAGCTTCCTGGACTGAGTAGATGTGGCTGGATGTAGATGAACCTGAGCTTTGCCCAATCCAGTGAAGGAAAACTAGAGTTGTTTTAAGGCTTTCCTCTAGCACTGCATTTGAACTGTGGGTGTGCTAACGTATTTGAACTGTTTCCAACAATTAAAAAACCCAAATCCTACTAGTCCATTCCACCTCAAAGCTGGATGCTCTTGAAATTTTCCTACCTTATTTTCCACAAAACTCTGTTGCAATAAACAGAACAACAATATGACCAGATCAGTGTTTGTGATCATATTCTTTCCATCTCTCAGTACAGGCTGTAATGTATAAATAATATGGACTTGTCATGTGAAATCA
The DNA here is from genome assembly GCA_013399895.1 of Serilophus lunatus. Taxonomy (NCBI): domain Eukaryota; kingdom Metazoa; phylum Chordata; class Aves; order Passeriformes; family Eurylaimidae; genus Serilophus; species Serilophus lunatus. The sequence goes on along the minus strand of VXBA01001110.1, from coordinate 90,437 downwards.
CTGGTTTAGCCCAATGGTTTTAAGCAGCAAAAAGTAATCCATGAAAAAAAGCTGTGTATCTGAGAAAAAAACAGGAGACAGCTTGGAATAAATAATAGTAAAAAAAGTTCTTTAGAATTTACCCTAAACTCAGGGAACACTTGCTGATGCTAGAGCCAGAATATGCCAGCTACACTCTGGTGTGTGTAGCTGCCTAAAATGCACTTGCAATTTTTCCTCATCATTACCATTCACACAAGTTAAACCATTGGTGGGTAATTTTTAATTTAGCATTATTAAACTGCAGGATGTATATTTCATTGCCATTAAAAGATATAGCTAGAAGATCATTCCAGACAGCCAGATTTTGCTCTATCAGAAGTATTCAGGTCACATTTTGAATACTTCTTCGTACACAGGCAGGCTGGAAATACATAAATGAAAGCACAAGATAGTGAAACAATAGGTGAAGTTACAATAGAAATTATTGTTTAACTGTATCAGTGCAAATGTCATGAAATTGAAATCTCAAAACCAAACATCAAAGGGTCTTAATGAAACATCAAATCCAGATTTTTTTTTTAATTCCTGCCTCAGTTGATGCTATGCAATCAAACAGTCCCAAGCAAATGACTGGACCATGTTCCCCAAATTTTTAAGAAACACTGAGCCTGGCAGCTCACTGCAGCCCAGGTCCTTTTCTACTGTCAGTTTGGTTCTTTTTTCATGTACACTTCTGCACACTGTACGTACTCAGAATGATATAACTGAAATTGCAGGATGTCAAGGAAGAAAGGCAGAACGAGGTCAGAAAACACTCAACTTATTCTCAGGCCTAACTTAAAAAGGATAAATTGAACAGACATTTATTTCTCTCAGAATTCCATTAAATACAATGTATGTTTCTCATAAAAAAACTACACTGGAAAATCAAGCATGCTTTTTTTTGACCATGAATGTAATTATTTTCATCATATCAAGTTCTGGAATTAGATCAAGACACACAACCACATATTTACTTGGGGAGAATAATATATTTAATGATGTGGTTCATAATCATGAAATCAACTATGCTTGGCAAAAAGAAATGTTTTTAAAATCTGCTTAGTCAAAAGATCAGTTTCAGTATATATTTATTGAAATGAGATCTGAAAAAAAATAACCACTCATCCTCTAAATTCAGCCCACCAACCCAAAGCTAAAACAGTCTGGATAGTCTTGTAGGGATGCTCCAGACCATAGAAGTAAGAGACAACATTATCCACACAAACTGACTTTGTTAAAAAAAAAAATGGGGAGTGAAGTGGGAAGTGGCTCATTTGTCCACAGAAGGAAATCTATTTGCTTGGTTTCCATAGAGAGGAAAGAGAACTTTTCCTAACCTTGAGATTTCCGGCAGGTCAGCACAGCAGGGCTATTCCAGGCATTTCACTCATGGAGGAGTCATCAGCAGAAGGCTGGTTAGATATGTCTCATTCTGTTTGTTTATCATACTCGATCCTGGTAACCAGTTGCTGCGATATAGACTGCCACTGTTAATCAAACACTTGCCATCATGCTCATGACTAATGTAATAAAAAATATTTGTTTTTTCCTGATGTAAAGCATCCTCTAATGGCAAATGTCATCTAATGAAGCACAGTGATGCTGAGGTCAGGGACATCAAGCTAACAGAGCAAAGATGTTGCCTCCTGTCAATAAGAGGTCAGCTGAGCTGTCAGGCCCGGCTGTCTCAGCCTTCCACCTTCCAGGCTAGTAGAGTGTCTCTTGAGACATCCCTACCTGTCTTTTACATTCAAATGAGGGAGTTCTGATCAGATGCACTGCAAATATATCACACCTCATATAGTGGTCCCTTTGCTTCCACAAAGCAAATTAACCCGGGGAAAGAGCTCAAAAAGGTCTCTGACTCACTTAACTTGTTAGAAAATCCAATACTTTTGATTTGCATGGCAGAAAAGAGACAGTCACAGAAGAGAAAGGAAGATCAAACAAAAGGCACATGGCTGACACTATCCCCTGCTAACACAGAGTATTATGCTCACAACCACTGTTATTCCTGCTGTCAGACACTAGGTCCTGACTGGCAACCTGAAGAGACAAGAAGGCAGGGGAAGGCAAGTTAGAGGAGTCAGGGTTAAAATTTAGAGCAGGTCAACATGAGAAACTGACTCTTCAATGGACTGATGAGAGGCACAGGAAAGGCTGAGATAGTTTACAAAGTCAGAGATCATACAGTAGATATTGTTGTGGGAAAAGAAGGACGCAGAAAGCAAGTATTACAATTCTATTCCTGCAAAAACAGTCTGCTTTTTCTTCATGAGGAAATTGAGCTGCCTAGCCTGGAAGTACTTGCTTTGGGAAGTTGTCTTTCTCTTCTTAGCAGTCTACTATATATTTCAATATCTTTATAAAGCCTGAAAACTTTGTATTGTAGATAAACTTATGGCAGACTTGTACAAAGCGGTAGATATATGTTCACATATGCACCCTGACATGGTCTAGTACTTTCTCCTACAGAACATCGATCCTAATCCTGGTATCTGATTATTTTCCCCAATGTGTGCTATTATCCTCACTGGAAACTGCTGTGCCATCACAGCTGCCATAAAGCAAAAAGAGTCCCTAAACTCTTCCTGTGTTGACAGGTACGAAGGTGGATTAAGAGCCCAATGGTCAACGCTGAAAAGCATCCACATGCCAGCCTCAAATACCCGGGGTCCACTGTGATGCATATACCTCCAGGCGATTCGGAGCTCGAGTCTCCACTCTACCAGACCTGCCTGAGTGAACACCCTTTCCGGCGAGGGATCGCTCCTCAGGAGGCTGAGTCCTGTTCCTGGGAGAGCCAGAGAAACAGCAAAGTAAGCCGCTCTTTCCTCCCGCCAATCTTTATTTACATGTTTTACACTGATAAGGTGTCTGTACTTATGAGATAGTGCTTCCCTTGAAGAGAGGGGATTCTCCAAAACCTGAAACTGCTGACCAAGGCTGCTGTGCGCATGTGGGCTCTGCTTTCTACCTTGAATTTTGATACCCGTTAAAAACAAAGGACTCTTCACTGAAGTGCTGTGATGCACTCTCACATTATTTGAACAGATTAGCAGCAACAATTAACTGCTATTTACCTGTTTTACAGAAACTGAGGCATGGATAGGTGACATTATCCTTCCAAGATTATGAAAAGGACAAAGACTTGCTAATATTTTTCCCTTCCGTGGCACAATTAGGAGACTATTCTTTATCCTTCCCCTCAAAGCCATATTTAGCCCTTCCTTTAGAAATCAGAATTTGGCTCAAGGAGTTTTCCTGGACAGGAGGTGAGTGATTCAGTGGGGTTTTTAGCAGAAGCAAAACCCTGTTTTGCCTCAAATTATGCCAGTATGTTATAAATTACATCATTCTGCATGTAGCGCTGAGCAGTTGCACACAGATGTAAAAGGGGCAAAACTGTAAGAGCTGAGATGAAATGGTCAAGATGGGGCTTTTCCGAGGCAGACTTGGACCTTTCTTTCATTGTTCAGCTCCACCCAAGTCCTGTGGAGAAAAGCCAAATGCAGAACAGAAAGTTTTGCTCAGAGCTCGTCATCCCTGTCAGAATTATCCCTGCCTGGAAATTATGCACAAAAAAGGAGACAGTTGTAGAAACATAAAAGCAAACAAATAAGAATCATTCCAAGTACAAAGCAGAGCAAATGTGACAAGGCATTTATCAGACCTTCAGCATACAGATCACAGCAAAAACATTTTTTCAAGCTATATCTGCTGCATTTTTAAACTTCAAGCAGCAGGTAAAAATGGAAGCCTTGTGCACTTCTTAAACCAGCAAAAGCATTTTGGCGAAACATGCACAAGCAGAGGAGATAATTACTTCTCCATTTTACTTTATTAAGAAGATTAATTTTTCTCAGGCTGAAGCATTAAAAAATGAGAGCACTAAAGACAGAGGATTCTGAAAATCCTTTGCATTGCTGTAAATCACTTGGACTCCTGTACAGCTGTAGGGCCTCACAACTGATTTTTATTAGATTTTACATGCATATGGGATAGATTTGGATGAATGTAGATTCTTCTGGATCTCTCTTGGTCTCCTTACTGCAGGCAGTGGAGAGGCTGCTTACTCAGCAGCTGGAGTCTGTGGAAAGAGGGATATTTTGCACACTGCTTAGAAACATCATTTTTCTGGCAAAAGACTTCTTGGATAAAGCTATCCTGCATAAGGAGTCTTTTAAGTATGTTAAAGAACAGAGTCCTTGATGTGATTAAATGTAAGGTCACTGCCTCTTTCTCTACAGTAAAACCAGGCAGGAAGCTTTTAATAATAAAGGCTGAAGGAGTTCTGTGTCTGACCTCTACAAAGTTTAAAGAGAGTTTCTGGACGAGATTCTCTTCGAGGGTTACAAATGGCACAAACTGCATAAAAGTGAAATAACTCCCTTCACTTTAAACCAATGAACTTGACTAGACAGTTCCATATTTCAAGAAGAGAACGTGGTCCCTGTTAAATCAGCAGGGAGCTTGAAATGTGCCTGTCATCTCTCCTAGCTAATTCTTTTTCCTTTTTCCTCACTACACTTCTCTGTTTTTCAATGCTGCAACCAGGTACTGGTATAGTGATTACAGCTCCTTTGTGCTATGTCCAACACCAACACATACAAGGGTTTTACTGACACTATTCTTTTGCTCAAAGGCAAATTAACTTAAAAACAAATCAGCTGTGAAATATTATTAAAGGCTTATTCTGGGCAACAAGCTTTCTCTGACAGGTTTCAGGCTATTCTGATCAGTTTGAAAAAGGCCTTATAAAAAACAATCTGATTAAAACACATCACCCAAAGGAACACGTGTCTGTTTTCCTATTCTTATTTCCAACACAGCACAACAGAAAAAAATCATTACTGCTTTTTTACTGGGATGGTAATTATGTAGTGGAGTCTTTAAAAAATGGCTTAGCACAAAGAAAATACTGGAACTAAAAGTATTTTAAATAAGGAGATTTTTTTTCTTATGATATGCTTTTATTTCCACCTCCTCAGGCTTTTCTATTAAAACAAGTGTCAGGTGGAGTTTATAAAAATGATTGCTGACATAACCTCTTCTAAGTCTCCTCTATTATTTGTGTATTATCTCTTTATTTTACAACATTTTCTTCTGCATTATATACAGTGGACTAGACAATTTTCAAGCATTGCCAGAAAATCATGCTAAATTTTACATGACTGACTTACAGAGGTATATTATTGTTTTTAGTAACTGATGTGCATAAGTTATATGGAAACATATATCCTCTACTAGTGTAACAGCTGAAGCCCTAAGGGCTTTGGAGCGCTGCTGGGGTAATGATTTACAATAACGAGTCCTCACTTTTCCATGTTTATCTACACTGTCCAGGTTGCACAAAATTCACTGGCTTGATGAAGAGGGTAAATTTCCTTTCAAGATAAATTACCATGCTGTGTAATGAATATCTTGTGTAAATTAGCTGGTTTTGAAAGAGCAGGCGACCCACCTTTCGGAGTTATATTGCAGTCTACTGAATAGGGAGACGCAAACCTGGTGAAAATTTGATGTGATTTAAATGTCTCAGGTGAGGGTTTACCAGGCTGAGTTATTAGATGTAAATCATACTCACATATGTACACACACAAAAAATTCTTTCATACTCTGCATGACCTATGTATTCCACTTGCACTGTATTGTTATGCCCTTGTTTAGAACATTTTTGTAAATAAACAAAAGATAAGACCTTGTTATTGAGCACAAAATATCTTTCCTTTTTTCCTGAACGGAGCCAAGAGCTAGGTTGAAGGCTTGTTCTGTTCTTTGTCTCCTGCTGCCCTATCCATCAGCTGGCATTTGTCCTGAAGCACCACAGACGAATCTCTATCTAGTAGACCAAAGCCTTGAATGTCTAAAGCTGTCTTTTCTTTCCAGAGCCAAACAAAGCCTCGTGCTGCCCCTAGCCAGGGAATGAGAAAAGGGAAAGAGAGAACTAATGTGTTTACCCTATTTAGGCAATATAACTTCAAATTGCCAGGAGCATGTCTATGCATTCAGTACAGCCACCACAATGTGACTGGGGGCTCAGGGGTGCTGAGGGGCATTCAGCCCCACTAGCTTCAGAAGGGGTCTTTCCCTGCATATATAGTGGTGTTTGGTCTCTTCACCATCTCTTATCACTTCTGTGGGGCAAGCAGTGAAAAGAGATGGAGGCTGCTGAGGCCATTGCTCTACCTTCCTATATCCACCACAGTCCATCCATGCCTAGTGTCTTCTGTAAAGAAGCATCAGGAAAACCTTGCTTAAGGCTGCAGGGAATGCAATGCTGCTGCCTTTTTGGACAAGTCCTTTGCAGTCCTTTGAAATTAATTACTCTCACAGACGCTTTTTGGAACACGGTATTAGATAAACAGCAAGAATTTATTTTACTATTGAAAGTCATACAAAGCTCCCGTGTATAGAAGAGCTCTTGATTTCGGTCAGATTTCAGCGTATTTCAGGTCTTGCTTCAGGGATGTATCCAAGCCAAAGGTTGGGCAATTATTTGAAATAGTCTTACTTACAAATCTCTCCTACAAATAACGTACAGCTTCTAGAAACATGCATTTGATACAAGGTAAGAATATGCCTTAGATGAAATGCATTTCATAAAGGGGCACTGTAAAGATAAATGTCTTTTAATGGACTAAGAAAATATGGAGATGAAAAAAAAAGTCCGACTAGGTCTCCATAGAGGGTTTGGTGACGGATCTGAGTGGGCTTTTTAGGGAGAGGTGGTTTTCTCACATATTTCGGATAAAAAAACCTTCCTACATTTAATGATCTGCTTTGGTAATGAGACACCCTCTGATTTATACCCCGATAAGTGCTTGTTAATACACAAACATATGCACATAAACAATAGAGAAAATGAAAATCCTAAAAGCCCAGTATTGCAGAATTACTCCTGGAAGCATATATGTGAAAAGTGGTGCAACAAAAGACAATTTGGAAAAGCAGATGAAAAAAAAGAAAGTTTCGATAACAGAATTGCTCAGCGAAATTAAAACTAGAGAGGACTGCGAAAGGCTCTAATAAACCTAGGCTAGCAAATTAACAACCTGATTGCAGATTACACTTGATACAGACAGAAACACAGTAATGCACTCTGATGGAATAATTATAACTACTCAGTACACACTTCAGGGTCTTGAATTAACTGTGATTATCCTAGAAGGTAGCTCCGGGTGCCACAAACAGTCCTTGGCTCAGAAGGGTAGCTCGGAAGGTCAATCCCACACTCAGCAAAGCAGATACTCTATGAATTCGTTTAAGAGTACAGTCCTCCATCCACTGAATATACTCTTGCCCCATATAGAGGCAAATGGGGAAGGATGTGAAATAAGTATAAGTGGTGTGGGTGAGGACAGACCAACAATGGAATCCACTTTGAAGTGGCTTGTCACAAACCTTGGTAAGTAGGATCCTTTGGAAAGAGGTTGTCAAGGAGCCAAGTAAGAGAAAGAGGCCAATGGTCCCCTAAGCCTATTGCTCAGGCTGACATAGGTGTGAACTTTGTTGTCTTGCTGCCATCTCCCCATGTAGTGATTCAGGAAATACTTATGAAGACTATCTCAATGTGTTTTGATTTCTCTTTTATCCCTTCTTGTTCCTCCAGCAGGAAAAGATGCTGGCAGGGAAAAACCCATATTAAAATCATTCCAGAAAAATTATGGTGATTTATTTAACTGTTCCATTGCAATGATGAAAATAGAAATAGGTTTGGGGGAAAAAAAAATAAAAACAATCGAAAATTTTCAATTTCAGCTAACACAGGGCACAGAAACAATAAGAAAATCTTATACATGATGTGGTCATAATATTATTAACAGACATAGACGTTAAGTATAAAAGTTGTAGGGATATGGAACTGTTTTCCGAAACAGGAGAGTCAAACTTCTTTACATCTGGCTGAATTTTAATATATTCAAGTGTAGGATGTTCTCGCCTTTACACGTAGTTACTCCAGATTTCAGAGTATATCTTGCTTTGCCCCTTAAGACTGAAGGATGGGGGCTATACCTTTTTTTCAAGAAAGTTACATACAGAGGGATAATCTATCGGGTAACCCTGTTTTCAGTGCTCCATGTGATATCAACAAGGTTACTTGCAACCTAATACGAAGGAAGAAGATGTTAAAACCACCAAAGGAAATAGTTCTATACTACATGTAACTTAGTTTGAGAATCCACAACCACTGCAATCCACAGTTTCTGACTGACCATTTTTCATATACAAGTAAAACCACTCCTCATATTCTGCTCCAGAAATGTATTATAACAATGTCTGAAGATTGAAGAGAGGTTTAGAGAAGCGATTAGCTCAAGATGAGTAATAAGAACAGTGAAGAAGGTATTTTGTACTTCATGCAGCAGTTTCTGATTGTAGAAAGTCTCCATTTTCTGGATCATCACAAGTCAAAGTTGGAGCTTAACCTGTGAGCTGACAGCCCCAAATGAAAAACTCATTTTTCACAAGTAGAGCTTACAGCTACTTCCTAAATAGTTGTTTCTACCTGACTACACTAAAGCTCTCTTAGCTGATGATATACATGTGTCACTAATGGGGTTCTGAAGGAAATTGGAATGCATCAAATTTGAATACTTACCTCCACCCATAAGCACAGGCCTATCTATCTGCCAATTGATGTCTGCATTTTAGGATTTTCACTGTGTGTATATTCGATGACCAAGGGCTCAAACATGATTTTATTGCAGATCCTGTAGATTTAGCAAGATGAAAAGCAATCTTAGATTTTTCAGTTGCTCAGATTTTTAGGCAGCTGTGAGGATCAGCTGTGAAAGCAACACACGAGTAAGGTGGGAACAAGCTTTGTTTCAGAGATTAAATCTAAATGCAGTACGTAGTTTCATGGGTTTGTAATGGATTGATATATGGTTATTATGGATAATATTTATTTAGACAAGTCAAAAATCTTTAACACAAAGACATTTTCAAGTGGAAATGGCAAAGCACAGTTTGCAAATGCACAGGCTAAAATTATGTGTAATTTCAGTGAATGGGAAAGGCTGAATAGCAGACAATTGCCTGTGGCGGGTTTTACAGTCCCAACTGACAAAGAGAATGTCTATAAAGCACAGAGCATATAAATCAGTTCCACGGCTCACGGAAATTATATGATACATCAATCATCTGCTTTACAAATACACAGTGAGGCACTCAATCATTTGTACATCTAGCACAGGTCTGTTCAAGTATCATAGACTTTGTAAATTAATTGGACAAGTCAATATCAAAATCTAAAACCATGTTCTCCTACTTTCTGAATGTTGGTTCAAAACTACTGAGGATAATTAAAATATCTCTTATTTTAAAGAAAATGTCAGAAGTTTTCCCTGAGGACATCTACAGGTGGAAAATGATTTATTGTACTTTCCATGGGATTTCTGTAATATCTGAATTAGAAATTACATTATTTTCTCTCTTTTTTTTAAAAGAAGAATTGGTTTTACTTTTAATATGGTGATTGCCTAGAACCTTTTTGACTCAGAGATTCAAATGACTTTGATGACAATCAAAATGATCAGAGAAAAATATTTCTTTCTATATTGGTGGTAGTAACCAGAAAATATCCAGCACAGTGGATGCAAGGAATTGGGGAAAAACATATCAATCAAAATTCTATTTTAATTTTGTCTTGCATGCAAGACAGATAAAGCTTAGTTATGATTAGCAAGTGGTCAAACATATAAGGTCAAAAGATTTGCTTACTAGAACGGAAGAATATTTTCCATTTCTGCAGAGTCCAGCTTCTGGTAACTTTTAGTACCTGATGTCAGAGAAGTGATCAAAACTAGTAAAAAAGCACTTTGTTTGAAAAGGACATATTTTGTACAGTCTAATGCTATGCTAGCACCATTTGGTCTTCAAAGGTTGTATTCAGCAGGAGCAACTGGAGTTGGTCGCCTCTATTGGAATTTGATTTTAACCATTTTGATGCCCATCTTGTAATCATTGCTTCAGCTCATTTTGAAGATAATTCCATGCTTCATAGTAGATAAATAAAGTGGTCTGTTGCATTGTGTCACAAGATCATAAAAACAGTCTGACAGGCAATTAAAGAGTAACTAAAGATAAAGCAAAATCTTTCCTATGTCTATGTGTAAGACCATATACAGACAGCTAAAGACTAGGTCTGTGAAATAGCCAAGTGTAACTTAAAACCAAATTCAAGCTTATCCATCGAGGGAGATATAAGTCATGCTATATCATGGTCACAGAGTCCAGGGCTGCATAATGACAGTGCAAATGCAGATGGCAGGAGCAGTTGCAAGGGCCGTGTCACCAGCAAGACTGCAAGGAGCAGAAGGGTGAATTGAAGCTTTCTTGACTTTTCCATTCCTAGAGAGTTCTTTTGGCCAGTTTTTGTCCACTCATCCCCACCAAGAGTCATTTCATGGCTAGCATAGATTGCCTAGATTGGCAAGTGTTAGTCTTGCATGTCATTTCTCTATAAAAAATATCTTGGTTTTTCCTCTGGTTATTCTATATGCACCTATATATCCCAAGAAGTCACAGATATAGCAAGACATCCGAAGTATGAGTGTCAGAGTGAGCGATTTTGTTCTTAGCATTGTAGGTATTGCATTCCTTTGCAGTTTATAAATTATATCACTATTTTTCTGTCTAGAAATTCCAGATACTTTTATGTAAAATTTTTCCCTTTGCACAAAGAGGTTATAATTGTCTAAGAACTCCGTAGTGATGTATTCTGTAAATCCTACTATAATGTTAGTTAATACAGTTTATGCTGCTCATTTAAGGCAATTTAATGCAATTCCCACAACACAGGACTCCTCAGTGTCTCCCATCTGAATACAAGGTACTTGCCCTGTATCTCATTACACAGTTCTCATTTTGTGAAATCTTTTCACCCCTCTGAATAGTCAGTTCAGAATGTTCTAAAAGAGTTTCTGTAATGTACTTTCTGGCTTTGAGAGATGCATGATGAATCAACTGTTTTGCCATTTGCATTAATGGAAAGATAATTATTTCCAAAGCAGCAGTGCAAATATGAAGACTTAGTATGGCCTATCACACCATATTGACATTACCATAAAACACTAAACCCTCTGCGCAAGCCTATGACAGTCACACTGCTTCAAAATTATTTTGGAGCCTTACTGTCAAAGATATCACTGTTTTTAACATTCCCTTGTAGTTTTGCATTAGTTGGGAAATCAATTTTGCAGGAAAAAAAAAATCACAAATCACATTTTTCTGAGGGCTTTTTCAGAGGGCTTGTCGAGTGGGTATCATCCCATCTGATTTCTATAAAAAGTATGTGAAGAAGGAGTCAGGAAGAAAAAGGATTCAGACCTGTAGGACTATTATAAAGTAGAAATTACAGTTTTAGGGAACTGAAAATTAATTTAAGCCTTCTAATTAAGAAATCCTTTACAGTGAGCTGTCATGTGAAACTATGTGGATTTTTGCTTTCATGTGAAACTAAGATTTTTTTTTTGCAGATAAGTGGATTTACAGACAGAAATAAAAACAAAACACAAATGTGTTGATTCCAATAAACATTTTACAGGTGATGTGAAAGTGCCCGATAACATCTGCCTTCTTGGAACAGAATCTATCACGGACAGTTAAATATTTAAGTTTTGTATACACATATGTGCTTCAGAAGAGTGCTGAGCAAGAAAAAGACAAAAAGAGGCTAGATGTATTTCTCTATACTGTGAAGAAGGATTAAGCACGTGAGAATGGTTTTAAAGACAATACAGTAGGATCCGCTCTTGCCCTTGAAAGATAAGAACTGCTCAGAGGAGGTACCTCCCACATATTACTCCTGAAAGTGTGAAGTGGAAATCTGAGGACTACAATTTAAATAACTTTCAAGTCTGCTAGGTGGGGAAAACAAATACCTCTCCAGTCCCAAAGAATCTACTATTCAGTAATAAAATTGTTTAGGTGAAAATGCAGGATGCTGTGAATGGCTCCTTTTGCGGCTGCATCACCCTGTAGGAGCACACACACAAAACCATGTAGCTTGCTTGAACCCCGAGTAACCTGCCTGAACACCCTTCCAGGTTAGATGATTCCTGGGCTCCATTCACTGTTGCAAGGATTATTTGTGTATTAAGGGGTTGCAGGCTGAAGTGCAGCTGGGAAGGAAAGCTACAGCTCCTGCGTGCTTCCCAAAGGTCTGATTCTTGAGGGTGGCCAAGGTTTGCCGTCAGGGATTCAGGTCTATTTCAAGCAGCCTCATGGAAAGCAGGAGAAACAGATCTGATTTCTCTAGGTTGGAAAGGCCTTTCACAACCGGAGCATTTGTTGGCAGGCTTGATCTATTAGACAAAAACAGGGATTGATGTCCTTGAGATGCTTTTCAAAAACCACTCTTAAAAGGCAGGAGTTAGGTAGCTAGTATTAACATTTCTCCCTCTCTTGCCAACGTATTGGCTGTTGTTACTCTAATTATGAAGCACCTAGCGGTGCTAAAAAGGTATCTGAAGAGGTACCTATATACCTAGAGTTACAAGTCATACCCTAGATGTCTAAAAGCTAGCATTGATTAAGATGATAATGTTTGGTTTATTAAGAATGTCTTTTTTTTTTCTTTTAACCTAGCCCACAAGAACTAAGGGTCTTTGAGAGATAAAGATATTTTGGCTTAAAAAGCAGCCCTTTCATCAAAACAATTCCCCAAGCCCCAAGATACATTTACTGAAAGAAAAATATAGCTGCTGCAAAGCCAAATGCATACAGAAATACAATACAATCTTTTTTTCTACATAATAAATGACAGCTACTGAGGGAATAGTTACAGATGAAAAGAACAAACTTGCTTTCTTTTCAAAGCACCAAGGGGAAATACATGAAACAATGAAACTGTTGAGTAAGACTCTGTCAAGATAAATATCATGTATCTGAAAAGTATCTTTAAAATCCCATTACTATAACTGAAAGAATTTCGGACATCTGCGTACCTTCAATCACCAGGTTTTTTTGTCAGAATTGGAAGACCAGAACTTTGCTGTTTAGTTTTTCTTTCATATTGCCATGCATCACTGAAATGTTATAAGGTTTTAGTTCCAGCTCTCTGTCAGTTTAGCTTTTGGTTTTTTAATTCTCTGTGCCAGTAAACTATGCTTATTGCATTCCTAATGTGACAAAATAGCATTTAATACCAAAATTTGGATGGATTGTGTACATTGATACTGTCAAAGTTTTTGGATGAGACTGGTGATTTTTGGTACTTAGGCTCTTGGGTGCACATGCTGTTCTTTAATAACATTGCAGGAAGTAAGAAACACTCCTCATGTGCTGAGGAACAGTGTAGGACCTGGAGCCAGGATTTCAAAAACTGGGGCACTCAGAGCTGGCAGTACCTCTCGGAAATCTTGCTCATTATTTCTCATATTTGAATCTATTCGATAGTGACCTCCAGGGATGACAAACTTTAAAAGGAAATGCTTTCCTCTCTAGCAGTGCAAAAGACAATAATATGAAAAGGGACCATCTTAACAGTGAAGTTACATAATTATTACTAGATTTCAATGTCTGCTTTTGGTTCTTTGTCTCTAGATTATATAGCAACTGCCTGGGAGGGATTGTCAAATTTTTCACCTTTGATCAATGCAAGTTTGTCCTGAAGAAGAAATGAAAAAAATTCTGCTGATACTGTGTCAACCAGTGCGGTCTGCAGAACACTACATGCTCCACGTGTGGCAGACCTGAGTTTTGTGATCACATGAACTTCTGAAAGCCATGGGAAACGGGGATGACATAAGAGTGCAGCAAAGTTCTTATCACGGGTTATATGGCTGATGAACATATCCCACACTCAGGATATCACTTCACATATGAACTGCAGGGGAACTTTCTACCCTGATAAGCACTACTTAACACCTTCTACACTACAGTTTTGGCTGGACCTTTTGAAAATCAGTAACTGGTCATGCATCCCTAGAAAAAATGGATACACCATAAAAGATTTTTATGCTCCTCCATCACAGTGTGTCTCCTGTAGGATCCTGCATTACAGGCACAACTGAAAGACAAAACCCAACCGCAAGCCTGCCATTTTCTGCACTAGTCACAGCCCACTGCAGTCAGGGCCTTGATGGCATTCAGAGTGGCATTTCACAGCCAATTCAGAAGATACTCTTAACCATAGATTTGGCTGCTTCTTGTCCTCCCAGACTTGCCTGTGGTGGCAATACTTGCAATCTTTGGCCCCTTTGTCCTCTCATAGCTATAGGATTGCCATTGTAGGCTTCAAATCTGTGTTTTTAACACATTCTAGTTTGCCCCAGTCTATAACTGGAGGAGCACAGGAAAAAGGGAATCTGGACGATCTCCAAGGCCCATTGCCGCAAAACTTAGATTGTATCACTGTCATGCTTCCCATTGGAAGCCTGTTTGTTCCTCAAATTTCATTCCAGCAATTCTGAGAAGAGTGTCATAAATTAATGAAAATACGATTCCAGGTACAGCACAGGTAGACAATGACTTTCCAAAAACATTTTTCTTCTAACCAATCTCATCTCCTTTTCATTATAAGGTCAAATGTTTACTTAGCAAGGAAAATGAAAGACAGAATGATGGATGTACTTATAGAAAAAAAGGGTCAAACCTAAGTACAGTAGATAATCTTTTCTTATAATGACATATTCTTGACCTTGCTGTCACAGTACGCAACTACAGTATTATGAAAATATCAACATTTCACAGTTAGTAAGACATTGAAACTGTCCCTGCAGCAAAGGACATTTGTTTTCCTCAGAATACGTACATCTCAGGCAATGAAAATAGAAGTCTTGATGCAGCAGGACAGTTGATGAGTGCACCATGCACTTGCTACTGATGGGTCAAGGTACTTGTGTGCTCCTCCATCACCCCCAGCTTCTTTTCTTTGGTCAAACATATCTGCTCTTCTTCCCGTTCTTGTGTTCCAGACAAGATTAAAGGATGTGCCAGTCAGTGTCCTTGTATACAGCGATGGAGAGCTCACACCATCACAAAAATAGACGCTGCACTGGGCTAAGGGATGTAAGAAGGCTTAGGCTATGGTGGCATTGGGGCTGGAGCAGGAAAACTGGCCACTACCAGTGCAAGGAAGACATATAGGTCTTACAGAACCCCTCAGATAAATTGCTTTTTATTCTCTCTGCAGCAGCAAATCACTGCTGGATCAGCATGGAGCCTGTACACAATCAGAGCAGTTATCATTCGCCTCCTCTCACTAAGCTGTGAGAGGAACACCTGGAGCAGTGCTATAACAGAAGTACTTATTGAGAAACAAATTTTGCCCTTTTCCTGAGTAATTTACCTCTGTTTCTGAGTAAATCTTATATACATGAAGTTTCAAGGGCTTGTTAGTCCTGTTGGCAGGATTTGAGAGCCAATCTCTGTCCTAACTGAGTTCAGTCCCTTTGTACCTGAATACATGTTAGAAGTACAAGCTTTAAAAAAGAATTTCCTAGCACTTGATGAGCATTAAGAAAATGAACAGAAAAAACAGCTTCTGCATTGGTATAGAACCCACTCTATGTGTAAACTGATTGTCATACTTAGTTAAAAATGTATTAGGGGATATCACTTAATCATGAAAATTAATTGGGGGATTGGAAACTAAAGCCTAGTCCAGATTCTTCAAACTGAGATTTGAGTTTGAACAAGTCTTCAAACTTTTTGTTATTTAAATTTTCCATCTAGAAAATTGAGATAATTATCCATTTAATCCCTAGGCTCAGTACTTCAAGATGCCACATATTATCAGTTGTCTCTGACTCATGGAAGGCATCCCTTGCTGTGTAAGTCGTCACTGCTTTTATTTCTTCTCTCACAAAGAAAAATAAAGACCAATATAATATTGCAACTAATTTTCTATACTAGTGCCTAGGACAGAGTAAGGATATTGTCTAAAATATCTCTAAACTGCCTATATAATAAGTGAACTTAATATCAGAAGTAAAATCCATAATATCTTCTCCTTGATGATATGTGACTGAACAGCCAGAGAACAACTGTCATTGGAAGTTCATGTGTTTGTTGCTGAGATATCTCACTTGCTCATCCATGGAAAAATGCTCCTTGTTCATGCTAGAAGCAGTTCAAAGCAAGCTGGGACCAGGCAAGGGCCACTGATTATTTCTGAAGCTTTGCAACAGAGGGCAGAGAACTATTATAGGCAAAGTGAGAACTGACTCCAGCATTTGTCCAAAGCTTAAACCAAACCTGAAGTAAATTCAGTTAACATTCACTTTCCTGCACACATTATTTGTAGATTAGAGTGGGACAATATACAAGTGAATAACTCTGTCTTGGCTACAGCCAGCAAGGACTAGAAAGTACTCTTAAGACACTTTCAGTTTGCTTCCTGGAAAATGAGTATAGCCTTGGAAGACATCCCCAGTTCTGAGGGACCCTGTATACATGTGGATGCCCTATCCACTCCGATCAACATACCTTGTTCATTGTGAATGTTGTGTCAGCTCTGCATACAGCTATATTTTTACTCCACTGTTTACTTGAAAGTTAAATTCCACACTTAAATTTATTTCAGACACATTTTATAATTTTTATTAAAGGATATGATGCATTAGCTTGTTTGTGATAGTTAAATTGTAGTTTTTAGTTTGACTTCCTTAAATCTACATAAAAAGGAAAAATCTCAGTAAATCCTATTTTTATAGTTTAGACATGAGCTACATTTGTATAACACTTTGTCTTATTTTGGAAAACACAGTTAATGTTAATCAAAGGTAGTGGGGTTTTTTCTGAACTTGATTTAGGATATTTGTACATGTTATCTTGTGAATAAACCGCAAGGGCTAGATTTTATAGCTCCGTTTGCTACTTCACAGGAACTGTCTGTTTTTTCCATTGTGTCAAAGATTGTTTAACCCTCAATGAGTGGACCATGATGACTTCATCAAAAACGAGTTTGAGAGGCAACTTGACTGTGGCCTACAAATATTTCCCTGATGGAGCAGCTATTTGTAACATAAAGCTTTTCAAAAAAAGATATAAAAGCACACTGTGAGTAGAAGATCTAGTAGAAGCAATCAATAAGTAAAAACGTGGAAAATATGGTGGATGGATAGCTTGTATAGTGAAGGGTGAATTTTCTGCTGCTGGAAATCCTGAAGTTAAAACCAGACACAAAACGCCAGAAGTGATGAGGGTAAAGTAGCAATAAACCTGGAAAGATTCTGTGGCCATATGATGTAGAATATCAGAAAAGATCATTGTACCATCTACTTCTGACTCTACAGTTATTATGACTGTAAGTTTGCATTCTCACATGCACCTGAATTTCCTCTCCATTCAGCATGATCTGGCCTCAAGATTCCTATTCAGTTCCATGTAGCAATAGACAGATATGAATCTGAATTGAAATTCAAACTCTTTCCAAATCTGAGGTAAGATGCTTTAGGTCTCATATTCTGGCTTCAATGAGATAAAGAGAGAAAAATACAGCTTTTAAAAACATTTTCTATTCAATGCTCTCTTATTTCCACTACTTGGCATAAATAAAGATGTTGGCTGCTTTATGATGATCAATCCAAACAACATTTATATGCACTGTTTGGACTAGTGTAGGTCTACTGTAGAAAAAGCACAGGTAAAATTTCATGTAAGTGTAGGTAGAAAAAGTTATGATTTTAGCTGCTGCTTGTCCCATGACTTTGTTTATTCAAGAGGAAGGACTCTTCAGTAACTGAAGAGATGATGTAGCTACAGCATGCTGTACATTCATAATGAATTGGTATCTGTTTGATGCAGCATTTACATTGCACTGCAGGTTTGCTGTCCCTGGGTCCCTGTCCTGCGAGCCCACAACACAGTCTTTCAGCATGTTACATCAGCTGGTCCCATTCAAACGGATCTGTTTGCCAATATCATTAAATACAGCTCTGGTTTGCACTGTTGAAGGCAATGCATCACAGAAGCTGTGACTCATGGAGTGTTGTTCAGTTATGTCCTCGAGCTCAGCTTTGGGCTGAGATAAGGTGCTTGGTTCAAAAATCCAGTTAATCTAGTGCCAAATAGAGCTAGCCCACTCTGTTCTTCTTTAGACAAATGCATGTTCTGTCCCTTGTCAATGGTAAAGGAACCTCTGGAAGAGGATTATGTTTTTGCAGGTTATATGGGAACTACTCCAAATAACTTGGACCTGAACCTATTAGATGCAAGTATTGTAATATCTTATGCAGTCAGTAATTCTCCTTTTAAATCTAAAGCCAGCCTTTTTATGCTCTGCTCTGAGTTTTTAGTATACCAATAATATCTATTTCTTCCTTCCCTAATAATCTTAATAGAACAAAATATTGTCACAAATAATAAGGTCTCTCACAATTTGACAACTGTCAAGGCAAAGTCACGATAGTTATTGAAAATAAAAGCTGTCATCTGAATAAAAGATTCCTTTAATGAAAAGAGGACATTTTTCCAATAACAAACACCAACGCCAAATGCTTTCCGTGATTTAGCAAAGACGTGATAGGAAATTATTTGAATAAATCAGTGACAGAGTTGAAGAACATTATTGTTGTCAATCTTGGTGGTATCTTATTGTGACTGTCCCAGAGAAAAAGTATTTTGCAAAGCTAGACAACCCTCTTCTCCTGAGAGATAATTAAAGACACCTCCTGTCTATGCTGCTCTAGTCCAAACTTCTTCCCATCTTACTGAAGGTGCCTTTTTTCATAGTGCACTGAGTTTGATATCTGGGACCAGTGCAGGGGCCAGTGAGGCTTATGGTTTGAGTCATTCTGGCTGGGAAAAGCTGCCAGTAAGATACTACAGTAGCCATGTCCTAGGCTAGGCAACTTCAGATTTCAAGTTCACCTGGGCTTCTTGCTTTAAACTTTGGCACAGGGCAGTCCAGTCTACTCTCAATTCAGAAGCTGTGGATGACTGTGTTCAACAGAAGTGTTGACAGCCCTTCCTAGGCACTAGGCATGGTGGCAGTATTGGTAGATTCTTAGGATCTTGACTCAGTTAACAGCACTGAGACTTCAGCAAACATGAAGCAGTCACCAAGAAAAATGTGAATGGTTCCAAACAATTTCAATGGATAGCTAGCTTTAAAGAGTGACTGTAGAAGTTTTAGAGCTATCAACTCTATGAATATTTTCACTTCAGTTGAGAATTTCACAAACACAATGCACAGAGTTAATGTATGCTTGGCCTTGTCATATTCTGATATTGTCCTCATTGGAACAGACTGTCTACAGGAATGAAGCTGTAAATTTGAATACACTAACTGTCATGACGAATTCAGTGACTTATTTGTGTAATTGAGGACATCAAGTCAAATCAGGATATTCATTGTCATCACAGCAGCAAAAAAATACTGGACCCCATGTCTTGCTGAATAAGGGAGATCTTCTAGAGGACTCTACAAAATAGAAGCGAAGGCAGCCAATTTAATAAATGAGCCTCATTTTGTATCTGTGAGCAACATCTTTTCTTTCTAATCAAAGTGGCCGTGGTATTTAGTCTAGATAATGCATTCTGCTTCCACTGGTTGTTATTGATATCCTTTCAAGTGAACAAAATATGCAGCCATTAATGAGCTTTTGCTGTTAAGATGTTCAGCAAGGTAATAATTAACAATGTTGATGTGTAAATTAGGCTTCAGAGTTGAAATTGTTTTTGCAATGAATGAGACAAATCACATTTCTCTGACTCCTGGTTCACAGAGCAGGTGAGAACTGGATGAATGCTAAACACAGCAGTAGTCCCTCTACAAGCACATGCATTAGAGTCTTAAGTCTCTTCTAGACCAGAAGTGCTACCTACTTTGCTAATATTTTTATTCAAAGAACAGCAAGCCTTTAAACAGTCTCCTTTCCCCTTTTCTGGTGCTCTCTACCCCTGGCATCTTGCTGTGTGCAGTGGAGGAATGTGGATCTCACATCTCAGCAAAGCAGGAAGCAGGTCTCAGTTCTTTTGGTGCTCCCACAATCAGATAATCACAGGATGGTTTGGGTTGCAACGAATCTTAAAAAATTACCTATTTCCAACCCCCCTGTCATAGACATGTCTGGTGTGCAATCCTTCTTAAATGCTTTTCCCTGTTTTCTGAGCTTGTATTCTTCTGGGCATAATTACAGTTCTGCCTGAAATACATCAAATTAAGCACTTTTTCATTCCCTTCATCCCACACTTACTTACTATTCCCGTGTTCCTTCTTTCCTACAGTCCCTCTGGCTCTTTAATCATGGAGCTTTGCAGTAGCCAGAACAGCAGCTCTCCTGAATGCCTATTTTTTCCATGTTATTCATCATGTGTTTATTCTCACGAATACAAATAATCAGAAATAAGCAATCAGAAAAGTGAGCCTCCTTTTCAATGTTTTGCAATCTTGTGCAACCTCTAGACAGCTTCACACCTATTTGGAGTGTGTGTAATGGGGGGTGACGCTGCTATTTTAGTTGGGAATCTTTTGAATGAAAATATTTTAAACTAATAACATGAAGAATAGCACAGTTGAAAATTCTACATGAGTGACCCACCAGAACTCCAGATTCATATTGACAAACAAACTCTCTAGTCCTTCAGGGCTGCAGACTTTGAGAAAAGTGCACATAGTATGAAGAAGCACTTCAGCTTTGACGTCAGCAAGAAAATGTCTTTGGACACCAGGACTTTTTGCCAAAAGCAAAAATTCCAATGGGAATTCTTTGCCTGGTTCTTCTATAGCACCTTATTTGTCGTTTAACTGCTGCTTCCCACCCTAATGCTGGATGCAGTGTTTCTGTAGGATGGAGAGCCTGGAAAATGCTCTGGAACAAATAGGGTTAGCAAGGGTGCAATCCTGTTGATTGACTTCACCCTCATTCTCACACTCAGGTTATCACCCAGAAGCAGCATCACTGAGGCCAGTAGCTGGTACCATTATGAAAGTGGTGCCAGAAGACAGTCACACTCCTAGTTCTCAAAGAATCTTGCATAGCTCTGGTCCAAACCTCATGCGTGAGCAAGAGAGGTCCAGAGGGCAAGCACTTAGCTGCACCATAATAGTAGGGATGAGGATGAAGTGCTAAGTGGGAAGAAGAGGAATCTGTAGCTCCTGCATTGGTGACATCCAGGGGTATATAAACTGATTGTACCTGTGCATCCCTTACACCAAATCCCATGCCCCGTTAAGATTTTCCCTGCAGTGAATGAAAGAATCGGCGAAGTAGCTTTCCACAAACAGCCCCATCTCAGAAGACAGACCTGATGAGACCCTGCCCATCCACTTCCTTTCCTTTCCCCCTCAGCAAGGCCAAGGCAGGAGAATGGGGCTGACCATCTGGTCCATGGGTGTGAAATCAACACAAACACTTTAAATGGAAAAATACAATTAAAAGTATAGTGACGCACAGGGCCTTTTCTTTTCTGAAAGACTGAAGTACCTAGCACCTCATAAGTTTACCCCTGATTATAGAAACAGTTGGAGAGGGACTTTGCCCTATCACCTGTAATACATTCTTTGAATGGAAAATAATTTTGGTCTTAAGTGCTGTAAAGCAAAACCCACCTCAGTAGGAAGCTCTCATGACCTCATGTGTTCCCTCTGTGTTTTTCAGATGAAGGAGCCCCACGGCAAAGGAGATTCACTGCCCAAGCCAGAGCCCAGGACCCTCTGGGGTGGTGAGGAGGCAGGTACGGGTAGTGGGCGGCAGGGCGGGCAGCAGGGCTGAGTGGGCAGTGTGCTCTGCTTCTGATGTGCCTTTATTCTGGGCTGAAGTTCTTTGTCTAAGCCAAGCTCAACTGAAGGATGTTTTTCATGTCAAAATGAGATGTCGACTCTCATCCACTGAGTGTTTGCTGGGCAAAAACAACAGCAGCAGCAGCACCACCACCGACAGCAACTCTCTTGCAATGCAAGATGGCCACAAAGCACAATGTGCTGCACAAAGTCTCCAGAGGAATTATGTCATGACATAATGAGGATAAACAAGAGAATTCTAGCAGATCTGTTTATTAAGCCATCAGATGTGTTTCAGCACTGACCTGCTGTGTGAGCAGAGCTCTCTTTAGCTACCAGCAGAGTCCTGCAAGTGCATCTGAAGGCAAAAGTGGCCACTTGGTGACCCCTGGTCTGTATGCGGGAGAACCAAGGACATGAAAATGCAATCTTCTTACTCTTTCTCCTTTCTGTCTTGGGGTTTTGCTTTTTGTAGGGATGTGGGGGGTTTTTTTGTGTGTGCTTTGTTTGTCTTTATTTCTCTTTGCCTAATGATGGATCTTGTTTACAAATGGGAAGTGTACTAGATTAACTTGGACTGTTGGTGCTGGGGTTGGATGACATGTCAGAACTGCATTTAAGACAAGGAAAAAATATCCCTTAAAATTCTGTGGCAATACAGTGCAAATGTCCCAGTAAACATAAACTGCTCCTAACATGATGGGAGCTCTCAGATTCTGAGTCAGATATCATTTGGATGTTTGGGGGATTTTCTTCCTGCTCTCTTTGCCATTTTTGCAACTGTCCTCTTGGGAAAAATCCCAGAAGACTCTGTCCCCATTAGGAGGAAATCTTTCACTTCCTTGCTTTGATTTTGAGTGCTTAATGTTCTCAGTTAATTCCCCTGACCTATAACCAGTCTTGGCTTCTACATGTAGAGATTAAATTCTGATCTAGATGATAACTTTTATGAAACAAGTTTAGAAATACATTTAATTAACTAAACACTCTCACTCAGTTGTAAGATCTCACTGTAGTGTGTGAATGTTGCAAGTTACACTGATTCCTAAGCAGTGGTTAGTTACCACTAACTATAGCTATATATATTATATATCTATTGTATGTATATATACATATTTATATGTATTTTTTTTTCAAAAATATAGGACTCCATGCAGGAGCTGATTTAACTAATTTGAACATAGTACTTTCTTCAGACTGAAGTGCACTAGGCCAGTGATTTGCTTTACCCCTCTACCAGCTACATGTGCAGTAGGAGAGCTCCCATTCCTGCCCTCTCTTCTCTACCAAAAATTACTGTCTTTTCAGTTAGGTCCACAGCTGGCTACATGTGAAATCACATCTGGAGAATGACCCAGTTAAAAATACAGTATTTAGGGACCACTTCTTGGCAGTGGTGATGAGATGGGAATGCTAGCTATTCTTTTTCTTACCCAGGTTAATTAGGTATCCAGGCTAATTTCAGATAAGCAGAAAAAGTGCTCATGTCTTACTAATCTAGGATCTAGTCCCAGAGTATCTGAAGTTTAAGGGCTCTTCTGCCATGACACAACTGCCAATTGTAAAGATTACAATTTCATGCCTGTGGCATTCTTCAGTTTAATGAAACATCAGCTTTTGCTCTACTTTCCCCTCATCTTTTCCAGTAAAGTTTTTTTCCTGACACAAAAGCTAGCTCAATTAAAATTGTGATGAAATTGCTCTAAAGGCACAGCTTGAAATTCAGCTCTGCAATTTACAGAGGATAATTATTTCACATTTTATTTTTCTTTTAATGTATTCATTAATACACTACAACATGGTAGCAGATCAAAGGTCTAATAGAGCTTAATTGCAGTTAATATAAATGTCTCTCTATGTGTCATACTGAACTTGCACTAAAAAATAAATGTTACAGTCTGGATTGAAGACATGTGAAGTTCTTCCAGATTTACCTGCAGGACAGCCTTGAGCTGATCCTTCAGCCACTAGTGTCAAGCAGGAAGCACAGCTCCATGGTGACCCAGATGCTGCAATTTGGAAGATGTGCAGTGACTGCACACTCTAAATTTTTGGTGAAAAAATTGGTCTCCCAGTACTTGTAACTGTGAAGAATTTTTCTCAAATAAAAATCAAAATCATAATCTTGCCTGACTTCAGACCTCTGCAAAGGTCTTGGTGTTGTCACAGGTTGTGACCTACAGGAGAACTCCTGTCTGAGGAGGAGGAGGAGAAGAATCAGCCCCTATCTGGGTCCTTTTCTCTCCCATGACTGTGAAAAAGGCTAGATGACCTGGGTTTAACTCATTCTTATAGATCTTCAGTGGCAGGGAATCCTTGATACCCCTCGTCTTTCTGTCCTTGTTCCAAGTCTAATGCTATTATCCTTAGAGTCCATTTTCTTGGACAGCTGATGCAGACATAACACAGAACTAAGCTTTTTTTTTTTAACAATTTTTATTTTTTAAAATTTGCAACATATTCTGTTGAGTTATAAATCTGGTACCTGACATAACACAGGATATGATGAAGGAGGCAAGCACCAAACTGGCCAAACTAGAACCCTGGCAGACTTTTTTCCAGAGTGTGGCATTAGGTGAGATTTCCAGAGGATCTGCTACATTGCTGCAGTTGTGGGGGATCAAAGTAAGGGAGAGAAAGAGGATGAAAAGGAGGCCACTGGAGAAAATAGCAGAGTGATGAGGAGGCACCATATCCATTGCTCTTCCCATGTACCAGAAGGATATCCAGATTTGACCTTTTCTGTTGCCCTAACATTTCCTTCACTGCCATGTATTTTCCAGCCAGCATCCAAATTGCAGCTCTACTCAGTTTGAGGCCCTGCTTCCTGTTTCTCCAGCAGGGATTCACATTGTAGCTTGCAAGAACTAATGGCAAGCCTTTTTACCTGTAGCATTGCCAGTGACAAGAACTTCAGGTCTTACATGAATGTCATATTTTTGGAAAGCAGTAGAGGAGGCATCATTTACAATCCTTTTGTACTGTTATGCAGCTAAGCAGTAAATCACACAAAAGCATGGGTTGTTGCAAGATTAATAGGAAAAAGTCCTAGGAAAATGTCGTACAGAAGAAAAGCGGAATATCGGGAGTCTCCTGGTTGTTCATTTGTATTGCCTAGCTCCTGCCCAAGGAAAGCTATTATGTATTTTATAAATATTGAAATAAACTAATTAAAAAGGTCATAAAGAATGAAGCCCATACAGAAAAAAAGGCTATGATTTTCTGTATTTTTTCGCTGTTGCTTGTAAAAGTGATCTTGAAAGTGGGAACATGCCTATGTTGCTTCCTTACAAGGAAAAAACCACAGTTTTTCTTCTTTTGTAATTGTAGCCCAAGGTCTCTCTGTATTATATTTTTCTGTAGTACATTTGGCAGGAGAAATCTGTGTGACTGCACTTTGCAAAGGGTGAAGTTTGCTCAGGAAGGGAGAACCTTAACCGAGGTAGGGTACAATGTAGCAGCAGCACGTTGGAATTCGTCAGTCCTTACCATCACACAGCACAAATGGATCCCATAACAGAACAGCCTGACTTAGAAGACGTTTCATTCTTTTCACACTAATGTGAATACCCTGAGGTAAGTGTGTTTCAGAAGCGAGAAAGGCTAACTAAGGCTTGCTATGCAATACCCTCTGATTATCTTTCAAGACCTTAGGCTGAAAGCAGGCTGTCCCCAGACTGATTACCTCCGGAAAGAGAAGAAAGCTTCTTCAAGGAAAACTACTGCTTGTCCAGCTCCTAAGAGATGAAGGTTTCTGTTCACGTGGAGAAAAAACTATGTTTTAAACTTTTTCATGTAAAATGTAGCAATGACTGATGAGTACATGAAAACCTCAGAAACCTTCCCACTTCTCAGGAATCAGTGGACTAAAGTGTGTGAGTCTAGTCACCAGTATGAAGAAGGATTAATTTTAAATTATGTCAACAGTCATAACGCTCTTTGATACCCTCTGTACTCTTAAGGAGATACTTACATCTGTTTTGTCACTGTACATCTCAGAAGGCAATTTGTGACTCAGTTCAACAGTGAGGGAAATTAATTCAAAACCTTTTATTATAATCAGTCTTTAATAGGTTGGAGTAAAATTGCTTAGTTTACCTGATATATGCTATCATTTTCACTTAGCCTATCACATCACTCAAACAGCATTGTCTGGAAATAATTACTGAAGAAGAGAAGCTCTTGTCAGACTAAAACACAGCAGCATAAACTAATTTACTGAAAATTAAAACAGATGGAAAATTGCTGTTGCTTTTAATATAACTGCACAAAAAATAATACTGCAAGTATGTTAAAAGTAATTGTAGGAAATGAAAGCTTGTGGCTTACAACCTAGGTCCTAAGCAAAGTATTCCAAGTATCCTAGTAAAATAAGTATATTTATTCATATCAAGGAATTGGAAACTGTACAGGCATTGAATACCTGTAGGCAGCACCAGGGGGGCAAAAAAATTGAACAAAGACTTCATTAGAATAACTGAGAAAAAAAAGTCACAAATATTGAAACAACAAGTAAAGAACTTTCATACTATAAGAACATGTATATATCACCACATGGATGTGAATCATCCCACTAAAACTAAGAGGGTTACTTGTCTACCTAAAATTAAAAAAAAAAACACAAACATTTTCTGCACTAGTTTGTAGAACTGAGAGTATACATTCTAGTATAGAGTGACCTACCATACCCTGGGTTCTATATACATCCTTTAAGCTCAGAAACAGCCTGACTGGGGGATAGAGATACTTCTCCATCCACACAAACTTTTTGCTCCTAGGTCTGTTACTACGTGACTGATGTATCAGAATTCCAACACAGTGTTAACCACAGAAAGTACAGGTTTGGCTCTGCCCTGCTGTTTGCCAGGCTCTCAGCATTGCACTCTGCCTGCACATCTGGGCATTTTGTTTCCTAGAGATCAAGCTAAATGCTCATTTTGCTGCCATTGCCCCCTCTTGCACCTTCTATCACTACTGGGAAGAGTTTGGCTCTAGTGTTACTGTAGGTCTTCATCACAAAGTCATAGGCTGCCGTTGACCTGCCTTTGGCCTCCTCTTCATCAGATTATACAAGCACAGCTCTTCAGCCTTTCTCCAGTGGTCCTGTGCACTAGACCCCTGATCAATGTCATAGCCCTCCACTCAGGCTTTCTCCAGTTTCTTAACATCCTTGAAGTGGGTAGCCAAAACCAGTCCATATCCTATTTGACTTCACTCTACAAAATAAAAACATGAGAAAGTAGTCTCTTTTATGTCAAATAACTTGAAGATGACTTTGAACTTGTGATGTTCTACTGAAGGTGATTGTAGCTGATGATGTTGATTTCAGAGTGCTGGCTTCAACTCCAAGCAGCAAGGAACAAAAAAAGGCCTGAGAGAGAAAAGAAGGTGAAATGAAGGAGCAGATTAAGGCAAAAAGATAACTCCAAGGAAAGCTTAGAAAGAAGACAAAGAAAAGAAAACAGGACTGAAAAAGTCAACATAACAAAGACCAAGGGAGCAGTGCAGGAAATTGCACCCTGACACTTCTGTTACACTGTGATCCAGGACAAATGTAGACTAACACAATCTATTTAGCAAATGGGGATGGGTTAAGTTTAAAATCATTTAAGCTAAGAAGTTTCATTCTCCAGAGTGGAGAAAGCAAAAAGAGTCTTCCAACGGCAAAAAGAGTCCTCCAAATAATTGCTTCACTCTACATCTCAATGAGCATGTCAGACAGACTTTGAAATATATCTTTCATTTTTTTCAGTCCCTTTATAAATCTACAGGAGAATTATATTTCTGTCTTGCAGTGGAGGTCCAAATGATTTTGTCTCAGCTTTCTGTGCTGCTCACTTGCATCAGTGTAACCAAGCTTGCCCTCTGCCTCCCAGCTGACTGAGGAATGACTGAATAAGGAGAAAAAAATCTGGAATTCAAATTGGTCCTCCAGGAAATGCTATTTGAAACCTTCAAAAACAATGAACAAATTGTCCATACAAGGACTTCCTCTACAAATTATTTCATTGCACTGAGGGCAGTACACTACCCTCCCCACAACTCTGCAAAGATATAACTAACAGCAACTTACTGAAGAGAAAATTAATAATCAAAACTTAACTTTACACAAGAAAAACTGTAATATTATTGGACTTAGGTTCTGGGGAAAGAAAGGCAAGGAGCAAGCCAAAGGAGCAAACAGCCCTGACATCATAAGGGTAGGCAATGTACTTCAGAGTAGACAATGTTTATGGAAATATGAGGGCTAAACGTCTCTCCTATCAAGCCTGTGCATGGTAAAGAAGTGCCTTGACAGGCAGGATCAGAAAGGCATTTCATCATGTTTGCACCTTGCTGCCTTGCATATTTCCCTAGAGTTTTAGTGGCACAGATAGGACTGTATCCCAGAGGTTTTGGAGGTAAAAGAGAACCAATTCCTCTCAGAAAATACAGACTGGAAAATATCTTTCTCTTTTTATGTTTGTGACTCTTGCAGCCCAGAATGGCTTTGCAACACTCTGCTGTTTCTGCAGGATGTTGTGTTGTGTTCAACCTGCCTTCAACTGTTGTGCCGTGTTGCTATGTGCTGAGGCTGACAGCTGGTGCGTTTCATTCCAAATTAGTGGCTGCCTTTTGCTCTGGAGTGAAGTAATACCTACACACAGGGCCAGATTCCAGTTCTCTATGGAAATGCTGCCAAAACAAGTGAAAATACTACGAAAACAGATCCTTTGTACCCATTTCCCGATCAGTCACATGATACTTCCTCTTTCTATATGGAGTTCCCCCCACACTCCCATACCAGTTCTCTATTTTTTTTCTTTCCTAGCAATCTAAGCATTTAGTTTTGTGTAAAGAATTCAGCATCTCAGCAGTTCCACCTTCTTGTAAGCTGGCCCCACAAAAGTGTCAGGATTCTGAGCCATGCTTGAGGATGATGGCCTACAGCCTGGAAACCTGTTTTTCTGCCCATGGAGCCAATCCAGAGTAAAATGTGTTGTTGAAATCTATTTTAAGATCTTCTGTGAAAATGACACTGAATGACGAAAGAGGACTTTTTTCAAATTGGTAGCTGTAATACATTGATAAAATAGTTTTTAATCAGTTTAGCATTCTTAAATTCCTTTAAGAGCATTTGAATTGCCTTTTTGGTCGAAGCACGGCCCAGGATCTCATCTTCAGTAATGGTTCATGTCACATATCCTGCAAAGGTATTTCTCAATCTGTGACAGTACTGGAAGTCCACTAAATGCCAAATGGTGACCTGAAAAATAGTTGCAGGTTTTTTTCTAAGTAATTAGTCACACAAAAGAAACACAAAAATAATAGTAATAATATTCTAAAAACATTCTTGATAAAGGAAAGTGAGTGAACACTCAATGCTTAGCTTCATTACAGGGATTTTTGTGAATATAAACCTCGTAGCTGTGCTGCACAAGGTGGTCCACTGATAGTTTTCTCAAAACCTAAATAATCCCTGAATTAACAGGATTTGAGAGGCACAGCTAAAGGCACAAGACATTAAGAAATACTCAGAGAAGTTTATGTCCTATCCTGGCAGCCACAAATAGGCTTACACAATAAAGTTCATAATATACTTCAATATTTAAAAACACCACAAATGAGACAAAATGTGTAAAAAGAAAAAAAAATTCATTAATGAATTTTTGTTGGTTCTCTCAATTTCTTACCTCACAATAACCTTCCCCCCCAATCTAAGAACAAAACACATTTTCCTATAAAGCTGTCTTTAACAAATATGTTCACTAGTTCATTAGTCACTACTGTACATATAAGTATGTTCCAGTGAGCACAAATGCATTAATAGAAGTAATTTTTTGTAATTCTATGACTCAACTCACACAGCCAAAGTGACTTGGAAGTTTAATAGTTGCAGCTGAAATACTCAAATCAAATATACTAGAAATAATCAAGGTGAATGCTCTGGGGCTTGAGTGATTGCAGATCTTTCATCAGTGTGACCTGAGACTAAATCAAAGACTTCTAAGTTCTATGTACACTGTTTAACATGGAAAAGTTAAACAAGGAAGAATAAATATGCATTAAATGAAAAACACAATCACAACTACAAAAAAGATATGTATACATAAATACGAGAGAAATGTGATCTATAAAAAATACTTCAGAATGCTATCTCCAGACAAAGCTGAGCATATTTCACTATCATGTACTATTCATTTTGAAGCAGACATAGTGGAATCAAAATAGAATTAGGCAGATACAGAGTTACTGCGCAGCTGAACCTGGCGTATGCAGGTCATTGCATATTTCATACTTTTATATCTCAAACACTGACACAAACAGATTTTCCTACTTAGTGAGAAATTCCCTTCCTTTCTCTGCTCCCTGTCTTTCCGTAAAAAGCACTAAGATCTCAAAATTGTGGAACAGGGCAAAACCAAAGTGTTACCTGCAAACTTGGTAGAACACAGCATTTGATTTTGATTCAGAGTACATTAGCTGTGATTTAAACTGCTGGTTTGAGTCAGTTAGTCTGGGTCAGTCACCAAATGAGCAAAACTGCTGTCAAGTTTTGCTTTGTAGGAGGTGGTCTATATGTCCAATGAGTTAAGCATGGGATTGAAAGTCACAAGCTTTACAAATGTTTATTCTATTTCAGGCATATCATATGACAATGACCAAAGTCATCCAACTTCCCCATCTCTTCAGTCTTTAAAACGTCACTGTTAATATTTGCCTGTCTGAGGTTTTAAAGAGCTCTGGATAAAAACATGCATAAGTGAAAATCTTTGCTAAGTGGAAATCATGATTAACAACACTAGTAACAGAGTTCCTTGTAAGTGTAGGGAAGTCCGCTGTGCTGTGCTATGCTTTGCAAGTGTTAATTTAGCTGCCATTAGCTTGGCCCTTCTGCATTTTAAACTTTACATTTGTCATTAGTGGTTCATCCGTCCACGTGAGCAGTACAACACTGAAGGCCAAAAGTCTTGCTTTGAATCCCTTATCCAACTGGACAGTATTTTGCTTAATCACTTTGTTTCTCTTCAATTTCTTCATCTGTCATTTTATCTGTATTTCTAAAGAGCTCCACTGTCAACAAAATACAAGCTGCTTAGTAATGTTTCCTATATTGCAGCATGCTGAGACACATTTGCAACATGTCACAGTTTCAGCAGTTAATTTTTCTGATGTCCTATTAAAAATACATAGAGACAGTTGATTCTCTTTCTTGTGTTCTTCCTTTTTAGAAAAAGTAAAAAATTACTGCATTATTAAGCCTGTCTTGTATGAAAGATCAAGCATGATATTCAGCTAGGCAGAGAAGTGTTGTGTTCGTTTTACTGAATGTATAGAAATCAGTATCACACTGAGAATTACGTATCAGTAATACTGCATTTGCCACTAATCCAGTATGCTAGACCTGCTTTTTCCCACTTCTGCATGCAAGTATTTTCTGGAAAAAAAATACTCTATTACAAGGTTCTGATGGGAGCATTACAGTAGCATAAGCAACTACTTGGAGCATGGCATAATTCTAAATCTGTCTTCTTTTTTTTTTTTTTTTTCTTCACGAGTTTAAAACAACAATGCAGCCAAATGGTGTAAGATCAATGACTATATGCTTACAGTTTGCCTTGCACGCTGATTAAGCAGACTGGGATACACATCTGCCTCCAGCTTCAGCTGTGCCAGCTGAAGAGGCTGTGCCCAGGTGTTCATCACCTGGCTGACTAATGCAAGTCAGTGGGACCTCCCACATGGAGATCGGCCAGCTGATCCTAGGGTTGGTAACACCCATCTTGTGGGTGCTGATGAGCAGGTGCAGATCCATTAGGGCAAGGAAGCTCTTGCTGAATACTGAAAAGGTCATATACTCATAACCTATGGTCTATTGCATGACTATGCATGGGTGGGTGTCTGTGCTTGTCAACCCCCTTGATTCTTATCCTTAAATTAGATGAAAATTTGGAGACAGTTAACAGGAAGAGACGAGAAATCTCAGAGATAAAGTTGTTGGACCTCATATACATAGCAGCAAATGTAAGTCTGTGTTAAACAGCCAGTCAGGTTAGCTATTTCAGCAGCTTCTTTTGGTCCTGAAGTCTCGTAAAACTACAGACAAAACACTTGAGCTTGGCTACCTGAATAGAAGCTTTTCTTGTGGAATCACATAAAACATTTACAAAAAATTAAAAGGGTGTTAAAAAATTTTGGACTAATTGGAATACTACAAAGAGATTCACAGTGCAGTGAATGAGCAGGTTTGAAAATGGCGTCTGGAAGTGAAAAACAGAAATTAAATTTTTCTTTCTGTGTCTGCCTGTGAAGCAGCTATGGGATTTCTTTGTCTTACATGATGTATGGTGATCATGTGCTATGAGAAAAGCACTTTCCTAGTATTTCCAACATGTTGGATGGTGGCAGGTGATGCTACAAGTTGCCAGTTCAGTGTGCATATGGTTATACTTCCTTCCCTTCCCCAAAAATCTGGATTCGATTCCTTTCTTAAATCATAACCTTTTTAGGTGTCCATGTTCAAAGTCCCTCATTTTTTACTATAATGAATAGTTCCTGCTGGGAAGGGAACCAGGGCTATAGTAGTAGCATATATCTAGGTAGCATTCCTCCAAGGTACAGCAAATGCCTGCAGCACCAGCTGTAGCTCTTGCCATCCCAAATTGTCTGTTTACAACACATGTAATTACACAAATAAGGTTAGCAGCCATGTAATATATATTGCAGTACATAATCATAATCCAGATACTAGAATAGGAAAAAGTTAACTTTGCCTTTAATTTTTGGTTTTGCCACAGACTTCCCTCAGATGAGACATATTGTCTATGCTGTGGCATAATTCCTGCTTTTGTAAAACAGAACTAATACTTCCACATCTTTCTGAGATGATATCAGGCACGGCACAAGGCATCAAGATAATGTCAATTAATTTCAAGAAAACTGGTATGTCTTGTATATCCAGTGCAATACACAACCATGCAGGGCTGCAAGGTGGAAGACAAGATGCATAATTCATTGTTGAGGAGCACTACAGTGCACTATACCAATGTTAAAAGTATTCTTACAGGTCCATAACTAGACTGCACTAAGTTAGGAATCTCTGTCTAACATGTATAGTATTCAAACATACCATAGAATTTTTTCTTTATGCTAATATATATAAATCAGGAAAAAAAAATGACCAGCTCTCAAGCTATGTTGACAATATGACCCTCTAAAGTAATTCCGTGTCTTTTACATGTGAAGCTTCAGAAATAAGAAAAAAACCCCAACCTGTAACTCAAAAAAGCTCCTACCTTTCTGTGGGTTTCATGACCAGATTTCTCCAACTAAATATTAGACTCTGCCTGATTCAGGCCACAGATGCACTGAGTTGCCTTCAGGGCACTTATTCGTGTCTTCTGACCAAGGAGGGTACCTTTGGTAACTATATGCCTAACTCAAGTACCACAACTTAATGAGGGCAAATATACTATTAATTAATATAAAAATATTTTTACTTCAGTTTGGACCTGTTACTTACAGCAAAATTAACACTTTTTCCCTTGCCCTCTAGCTTAGACTAATCAATCCACTCTCAGAAATACTGTAATAACCCCACTTTTATCTGGGTCCCGCAACGGACCCAGATAAATGTAGCAAATATCTCTTAAAATTATAAATCACTAAACACAAATTGCTGCAGATAAAGCCCTGTTTAGCATGCACGTTTTGCACCTTTCTGGTCAGGAAGCCTTTTAACATTTCCTGTAAGAAAATCAACAAATATTAAGGAATATTGAAGCAGTCAACATAATAGCAAGGGATGTATCACCAAGAAGAAAAGCGTTAAGACTGACAGCGTGAGTCTCCCTTTAGCAGGACTTTGTTTTCATAGCTCCAAAAATCCAAGTTTTTTTGAGTTAGCAGCCATCTGAATTTGTCTGTGGCAAAAATTCCTTGACAAATTTGTTCACTGTCTACACCATTTGGTGCCTTATCTCCAAGGTTGCTGGAGGACTTAAAAGTTTAAAGAGATCTTTAAGATAATGAACTACAATGATGATTGTGATGATGATGGGGGTTTTGTATACATATAAAAGACATTGAGACATCATGGTAGAAAACACCTAGTGGAACACTAGGTGAGATGGTGAGATAAGGGGAAAAGAGATAAAAAAGATGACCCTATAGCTAGGTTAGTTTAGCTAACTTTTGGCACATGAAAGAGCTGCAGGAAAACTTGTTCAGATTATGTCCTACATGCATTTCTGCTATTATCCTTCAAAATCCAAATTTCAGGGAAAAAATCTGACTGCAAGAGTCAGCAGACAGTACACACTTATACTATTCATTCTCGAGCATGTACAAACTCCTCGCATAAGGCTGCCTTGTGACCCAGGGAAACCAGCAGATCGAACATATAGCATCACTAAGAATCTTCATTTTTCTCATGAGTCTTTTTTTTTTTTTTTTAAATCATTTTTCTGTCGTATTCACCTATTTTTCTGTACTAGCATTGTTCAATTTTGTCAAGACCAGACTGAGCAGTCACAGCATGTTATTTTAAGATCATAACAACAATAATGAATTGTCATCCAGTATGGTTTTATGAGAACTCTAAGACAGAGAGGCTACACAATAATGCAAGGACTTTTACTAATCTTGGGGTGGCATACTCAGAGGAAGGCATACGAATGTGCTTTTTTGGCAGTCACCCCTCTCTGACTACTATGGGCTGAAATACCTGCAACATTTGCTCATAAAGTCACAGTGACAATAACTCCAGCAGAGTCAAATCCATGTACTGGAAATAAAGTGGAGGTCATGGCACAGTTTATCTGTTATTCTAACTAGAGGTCAGTTCATCTAAAGGATGCTGTAATTTTCCACTGCTTTCTACAAGGATGGGTATTACTTTTTTCTCAGCACAGCCCTGCATCACTCTGTGATCCTGTGAGCATAATCCCTTGTCACTAAAGCCTCTTACTGACAGTGCAGTAAACCTGCTCTGTAAGCATCAGAAGAGGAAAATAAAGGATGTTTCAAATTTGTATTTGGCACAATATGACACTGAAATCAATTAAGTGTTTCCAGATCAATAGGGCCTCAGTCAATAAACCTCCTTTCAACGCAATGTCTAGCAGACCTGTTGACAGCATTCAAAAGCTCCTGATTTAAAATATCTGTTGGGATTGTTATTAAAGGTGTTAATCATTTCCTTATCTGTTTGCTGCTACTCATAGACATCATTTATGGGGGCAGCCTGAAGGTCTTGACTGAAAGTTTTGACTGTTGTACATGAAACTTAATTACAAGGTCAGAGACTTGATTGTGGGGAAGGAAACTTGTTTGTTACAGGAAGAAAATGAAAGTTTTTGACATTTTACTTCAGAAGACAGATGTTGTTAGGAGTGCCATCTTCTTCTGTATTTGAGGGCCTTGTCACTCCTGCAGTCCAAAGCCAGAATTCCATCTTCGTTTAATTAATCCAAAGTCAAATATTGCTGAAAATATTTGCATAATTTGAAGAAGTTTCCTTCCAGAATCAGCCAAGTAATTCGAGGAACCTGCTACATGCTAAGGTCATGATTCAGCAAGGTAAGTAAGCAGGAATTAATTCATTCAGCACTGAATTCATTGCCAAACTGAAGTTCAGAAGGTATCAGAGAACTGAATTCTTGAAGGATTGAGGCATTGAATTCTGCATTAGACAATGAAGACCAAGGCAGAATAGGAAAGAACTCAACAGATTCAGTGGCCATGTGGACTGTTGAAGTTTCTGACCTTCCTGAAGGGCAAGAGGGAGAACTTTCTGTGTGCCCAATGCCAAGCAGGATTAATATCTATCTATGCACCACAGACGAAGAAGACCTCCAAACAGCAAACCTTTTCTAGAGAGACAAATTTACTGCTGAACATGCTTTACACTGCATCGAGTAATTTAGGTCGACACTAGATGAGATTGTGTTCATTCTTTAAGATAAATTGAATCACATCCCTCCTGGCTTTATGTTAGGCATGTCCCAAATCTCTGTGTTAGCAGGACCCTAGGGTTACCCATACCAGTAAGCCAGCATGTTGTTCCTGCTCTGCCCTATGCCTAGGTCTCCCACAATTCCAGCAGAGACTGTGTCTTTCTACATCTCTTGCAGCCTGGCAGCAGGGCCCTGTTTTACTTGCTGGCATGGTGAAGAGCTTGATGAACATCTATTTACGTAGTGCTACTCTTACATGGAATACAGTCACTTGGCAGAGCCAAAAGCTTTATATTAGGTTACAAATCAGTTGTCTTCCTTCTTGCCAGTAATCAGCAGTTCCTGGGTTTTTCTGAGTTGGTTAAACACTGTGACTAATACAGCAATATCATGCCACTCAGGAGTGCGATATAAGACTGTCAGAATGTCAGTATGGGCCCAAGGTCCATGCAGGTTAGTCTGGGTTATTAGGTTAGCTGGTCAGTGCACCATCTAACACTTCGCCACTACAGGAGAGGGAAAGAACAGGCAACTATTAAGTGACATGATCTAACTCAGCCCTGGTTCACAGGAGTTTGTGGTCCAGGAGCATTCCCGGTCAGACACGCTGCCTTCATAGTCAAATCTTGGATGTGTCTTTCCTATTGATTTGTCATCCACTCTTGAACCCATCCATACTTTTAGAGTTCACAAATCCTGGGGCAAAAAGAGTTCCATAAACTTTTAATATTCCACCTGTGGAGTCTCCTGTTCTTTTTTTATTTTCAGTGTCCACCTTCTTTATTTTTATTTATTTTGCTTTGAGAAACTATCAATTTAGAAGTTCAGAACAGTTTGTAATTTTTTAAACTGTGGTAGAAAATTAATATGGGTGTGAAACATCACTGTAATCCTTTGATTCTTCTCTATTTAGTTTTTAGCTGTAGAGATCTAACCCACTGACTACAGAAATTCTTGATGCAATTTAATGAGATATTCTGATGCTTTTCTGTAAGAATTGGCTTTGGAGTAGGGGGATCTTTGGTTCCCTTTTCTTTGTGATCTCTTACTGTTTTTTCAACTGTTAAGGGTTCTGATGCTGTCTCTGTAGGGAACAGTTTTAAAACCCAGCCTTCGGGCACTAAGGCACTTAAGCCCTACCCCGATGTTTTGAGAACCCCGTTCATGATCCTAAAACACTGTGTGAATTACAATTAATAGAATAATAACGATTCGTCCCTCGGGAGGCATTCCTCCCTTCCACATTAAGAACGTCACTGCTGCGAGGCACCTCCGGCACGGGGAGGAGGCGAGGGACCTGCCGGCAGGTGGGTGCCGGACGGAGGGANGCCCGACCGGCAGCCGCAGCCCTGCGCCCCCCACGGACAGCGGCAGCCCTCCCTCTCTCCCTGCCTGCCTCCCTCATCCCCTGGCTCTGCCCGTCCTGGCGCAGAGCTTCGGCGCTGGGAAGGGGGGTGCAGGACCAGAGCCGTGGGTGCGCGGCCGTGGGGAGCGCGGGCAGCGCCTGCCTCCGTGGGGCAGGGCCGGCCGCTGCCGGCAGGTCAGGGAGGGCCGGGCGCGGCCCCCCCGCCCCTCCCCGTCCGTGCGTGTGTGTATGTGTGTGTGCGCGCTGATTACAGTAATTTTGAGGGTGATGTTGCAACGGGACAGAGTGTGCGGGGCGGCCCGTGCTGAACTTTATAACGCTCCCGCATGTCAGCCGCCCTCGATATTGCGTCCATAAAGGGGTCAGCGGGCGCGCCGGCTGGCCTCGCCGCCCTCGCCGCCTCCCTCCTGCCTGCGGGCCGCCCGGCCAGGAAGGGAAGTTATTCGGGATTACAGCAGCGACCGGGAGCGGGAGCTCAGCCACAGCTTCCGCGCCGCCGCGCAGCGCCTGGGGTCCCGGCAGACGGCGAGATGAGGGGCAAAGAGGAGAAATCGTCGCTGAAAGGTGGGTTCACCGCTCCGCCCTGGCAGGAAAACTGTTTTCCGCGGGGAGAAAACTCCCTCCATCAGCAGAGTCCCCCCCGCAGCGGTGCATCGAGCGATACAGGAGTGCATGCGGGCTGAAGCCGAGGCAGCGCTTGGCACGGACAGCGGCCAGGTGACTTGGCGAGAGCAGCAGAGCCCTTGCAAAAAGCGACGCAAGCGGGTCCGAGGGCGGTGGTTTAACCGTCTGGAGCGGGAGCGCTGGCGGGGCTGCGGCTGAGTGGGGGAGGAGGGCGGTGGGTGTCAGCCTTTGGCAAATTGTGCAGAAGAGCGGGTGGTTTGTGTCGGAGCTGCCCTGGGGCTGGGAGCCATTCTTCTGCGCTCAGCTGGCAGGATCGTGCCGGGGGGGAGCGTCGTAGAGACCAGAAGAGGATGCCGGGGGGCAAGGGACGGGAACTCTCGTGACCCTTCAAACTGCGAATCTCGAATGGTTTTTAACAGCACTCTGAAAGCGCCTAAGGGATGGAGGAAACTGGCTATGCCTGTTCTAATCTATCAAAAGCCTTTTTGGGGGGTTGTTTATTTTATTGTGGGATTTTTTTTTGTTCTCCCCTTACGTTAATGAGACGGTAGTTTCTGTAACAGAGTGAGAAAAGCAACAAGTGGGAGAATGTAGAACCCTGCCATCACCTCATCTTTCCCTAGCGCCGTCTCTCTTCCACTTCCCCGCACCGGGACGGCGGGGCCGGGCATGGTTCGGGGAGGGCACTGGAGGCTCGGAGCGGAGCCCAGCGAGCCAGGCATCATCAGCCCTCTTTGCTCTTTCCCTATAAGGCCTTTGCAGTGTTTTTTAAATACCTGTGCTCACCTCGGGGAGGGGGGTGTGGGGGGGGTGTCTCTCTCTACTCCGAGTCATCCGTCTTGCTGTTCATGGTGAGCTGCAGCCTTTGACGACTGCTGTGGTGGGGCGCTTGCCATCAACCCCCCCTCCCCCCCGAGGCGGAGGATACAGGCAGTTGCCAAGGGATGCCGCCCAGCGGCCGCCGATGGTTGTAGGGGCAGCATCGGGTGCAGAGAAAAATAAAAAGAATAAAGAGACGGGCTCCGGGCGGGGGGAGGACGCGGGGGCAGGTTGCAGCTGGAGCCGCTGGCTGCAGCCCAGCGCCCTTCGCTCAGACAGCGAGGCGAAACACGCGCATAAATAACGTCCCGCCGGGTGGAAAGTTCCAGCCATTTGTGGGGCGCAGGAGCCCGGCACCCCCCTACCGAGCCTGACCCCAGCCAGGTCTGCGAGCGGGGATGCGCTCCGGCGGGGGGAGACCAAAGGGCCGTGACATCCCTCGCCGTGCCTTCCAGGTCCCCCCGGGAGGAGATCTCCGGCTGCATCATTTAACCTTGGGCTTCGTGCATGCACCAGCGCTCCCGTCGTGCCCCCCGGTGCGCCCGCAAGGAAGCGGCTGAACCATTAAATCCCGGGTACACGGTGTTCCCAAATGACCGTGTACAGTAGAAACAAAATCTGCGAAGAGGGGCTGTTTACCTTTTTTTTTTTTCCTTCCCCCCTCTCCCCCCCTTTTTTATTCCCTCAGTTACTGCACGGTCCTCGGTCATCTCCCCTTTTCTAGAACCAGATCTCTGCGCTCTCCAAGTTCAGGAGACAGACTTTTTCCTCCATTGTTTCCCTTTTTGGCATTAAAAAAATACTGGTTTTTTTTTCTTTTCCCTTTCAGTAATGTTAGAGTCAGGATCAGGGCAGTGCACAGAGGGGACACTTGTTTGTTTTATTGAAAACCAGGCAGGAAATTTTGTTCTTCTGAGTCACTGCAGCTACTTCAAGGAAACGTCAGCGTCCCTTATCGCCGCGCGGGACCGGGAGCGGATGCAGGCTTGCGGTGTGGGGGGG